>OY284469.1:30446359-30871489 GCA_958336335.1 Dilophus febrilis | reverse complement strand
AAAAATTAACCATTTTTAATTTTATATGCATATTAAAAAATAAAAAAACCCAATAAAATCAAATATTTTCTATAATACAGGGTAGATAAAAAGTGTTTATCCATCATATATAAACGAAGAAAAATAAAATTAATATGTAAAATAAAATTAAAACAAAATATTTCTTAAATATATATTTTAAAATGCTATTTTTGTGTGTATTTTTGTTTTTTTTTATTCTAATATTCGCGTTATACAATTTTGAATAATATCAACATTTTTATAAATTCTATTTTATATTTTTATTTTTGTTTCATTTGATTCTATAAGCTTTATTTTAACCTTTCTTCAATTTAATAATTTTTTTTTTTTAAATTATTTTTAATACACTTTTTATCCACCCAAATATATATATAAAATATAATTATAATTCGAAAAATGATAAACAGATACAGAGACAGAGAAAAATCCCTGAAATTATCCTTTTCCCACAATTTTTTTCTAATTTCTATTTTTATTTATAATAAATAAAAATAAAAAAATATAGGACGAAAAGCTTTACTACACAAAAAAATATTTATATAAGAAAAAATAAAATTAAAATAAAAAAAGTAGTAAAAATATTATAATTATAAGCTTATATTTTATACAAAAAAAAAAGAAAAAGAAATTAAAAAAGAATTTGTGATTTCTGTGTGCCCACAAAATAAATATATATTTATTATATTATACATTTATAAATAAAAATATATATAATTATATATTCTCCATTAAACATATCAATAATAATTTATTATGTATAAGTTTCTGCTATATATATATATATAAATATTTATAATAATTTATTTAATGAAAAAATTAAAATTAAATTATATTAATTTGGATTTGTTATAATAAAATTTCTATTGGATTTGTGAAAAAAATAAATATAATTTACATTAAAAAAAACATATAAAAAAAAAATAAATATTTATGAATGATGTCAATTCAGAAGGAAAGAATTAAAAATTTTCTATGAATTTAAAATGGTGGTAAAATTAGGAAAATGCGAAAACATAATGATAATGATTTTAAATATAAAATTAATAATCCGCATTTTAAAATTGAATTTATTTTGACAAAAAAAAAAAAATAAATACGAAAGATCAAAAATATTATTCTATTTATTATTATTATTATTTTCGCAGTCGATTTTATTTGATTTTGCTTTTGGTTTGTTTTTGTTTGTTTGTTTTATTTTGTTTTCGCATAAAATTTATTACAAAAATTTTACAGAATTTCTGCAGCAGATTCCACAATTGAATTTAATCTCAAAGTACTGATTTTTGTCGCTGTTTCTATTATATTCCATTTCGAACCTAAAAGAAAAATTTACAAATTATTATATTAAATAACTCATATTTTAAAATTATTATATGTTAAAAAAAAATTGAAAATAACAAACAAATTAAGTAAAAAAGAAAATGTAATAATTATATCACTATTTTTTTTTTAATTCAATATCGCGTGAACTTTTAAATTCAATTTATTTATTTTATTTTATTGATATAAGAATATTATATGATTATTTTATATACTGATGATGATGAATAATTGATATTATATATTGAAAATTTGTAATACACATACTTTGCGTGTCAATGCCTATAAAAACATGATTAATTTCAATGAAAATAATTGCTATTTTTTTTCTAATCTAATATAATCAGCTCATCGTCGTCGTATTTGTCCAATTATATTGAACAAAAGTATATTCGCATGTTACAAATATATTTTGTAAAATATATAGTATTAAATGTTTTTCTTTATAAATGCAGTTAAAATATCGATCGGTTATTATTATTATTATTAGAATGAACGTGGGTCATTGAATTTTATAATAATCTTGTGGGTTATTGTTAATATGAAATATGAAATAATACCATCCATAATAATATTTATCATAAATAAACAAAATATATTATAATTTAAATATAAAAAAAATTATTATCAATACATCAAAATATTTTATTAGAATTTAGGTTTTTGTTTTTCGTTTATTTTGAATTGAAAAATATAATATTTTATTCCATATTGTTTATTTATGTGAATATATATGCGATATATTATTTGTAACAAATTGTTTTTCACAAAAGAGTAATAAATATAAATTATTGATATAGGAAATGTTTGAATTTTTAAAGGAATATTGCAAAAATAATAAGAATTTTCACATATATAATGTATTGGTTCAAAAACAAGTGCAGGTATTGTTAAATAATTAAATACCAACCACCAAGTATTGTTAAAGAGTTAAAGATAATGGAAAAAGGAATGTATAACGAATTAGTTTTTGATTTAGTTTAAAAAAATATACTCAAACTTTTACCATTTAAATAATCAATTCTTATTATTGTTATCACATCCTCGCAAGTTAAGTTCAATCTTATATTGATAAATTTCCAAAAAAAAAAAAAACTGTACTTCTTATTGATTCAAAAAACCTAGCAGTGCATACAAAATAATTGAAATACAACTGAATTTTCAAAATATTAATATAAGCAATGAATATGAATTTATTAATATTTCTAAATATAGATAAATCCCCATTTTAATGTAATATCTATATGTATAAAATACATACCACATGTGAATATAATCAAATTATAAGAATATCTATTTCTATATAGATAGAGTTATATAATATATTTATCAATTAATTATATTTCTCATATTTCATATAATATTCATTGTTTATTTAATTACTATATAAATATATATATATATATATATATTAATAAAAAATATTAAATAACGCATAATCACATTATGACGTAATCCCTAAAGGATTATTATCTTTCTATATATTCGCATAATATTTATGTATGGAAAACGATATATGAATAGCAATATATCATATCGATCTTATTGTTTATATAATCATATATATCTTATATAATTTTTCTTTTCTTTTTTGTAATGTATATAATATACAAAAATTCATCTCTTCTTTATTTATATGTATAAATATATACGTTTTGTATACCAACAATTAAGAAAATCGAAAATATTATCAATATATATATTTTCTTATATTTTATATGTAATACGTGTTTTGAAAATTGCGTATGAAAATATATATATGTATATATATATATATATAAAGAAAATTGCAATCGTTTTTCTAGTCACATTATCTATTTTTTTTTCTATTTCTAACATGAATATTTTTATCTATATTTATATATAAATTGATTGAAATAGAAAAATATGTGATTTATATTCGCGTGTATGTCATGAAAATTGGTCCATATCCGTATATATATACATATAACAAAAAGACGACGTGCAAACGATACATATGTTATTATACCACATTTTGTTATTATAATTTGTATATGTGGGTTGAACCAAAATTTTATGTATATTTGCGTTACATCATTTTGTAATCATGTAAAAGGGAAGAAAAAAAAAATCAAATCAATATATATTGCAATAAAATTTGAATCAATATATAATGGATTTTTGGTGTTTATTTTGTATATGTATAAATATTTTATTTGTTATATGCGTCGATGACGATATTTTTTTATACATCGTGTTTTCTATAACCGTATATATATATATATATATATATATATATATATATATATATAATGATTTCCTATATGCAAGTGAATTTCCATAAATATTTACATTCGATTAGGAAATTTTTTTTTCAATGCTTTTCATATATGGATAGAATTAAAAATGTATGCGGTAATTAAAAAAAAAACAATTTGATGAAAACAATCTATTTTTTAAAAATTGAAGATATCCTTGGTGATTAGAGGAAAAAAAATATAGCCGTTGAATAAAATAATTTATTATTTAATTCAATAAAATTAAAATTATATCGTGTTAAATAAACAATAAGATCCATTCTATTATTGTTTATATAATATAGGACATAAATCACAGCTATAACGTTTTCTATATTTAATTCAAGTTCATTTATGGTTTTAAATATTCATTTATTATTTTTTTTAATGATTTATTTTTATTTATAAATAAATCTATATAATTTATTTAATGATTTACATATTTTATTGTTAAATATTATTTTTTGTTATTCAAATTTTACTCTAGATAATGAATTCTGTTATTCCATAAATGGATATTTTGATAAATAATAATCTAGACGTAATATTGGTCAATTAAATATATAAATGCATATTGATATAAGAATTAAATTCATTTTTCAATAAAAAAAAAACAAAAAAACTTTATTTAGATCAAATATAATAAATTATTATAAATATTTATTAATTATATATACATATATTAAATTTTTTTCGTTGGGTGCGTTTTTTCGTTTAAATGAAAACAAAAAAAAATTCACAAACAATAAAAAATAATAATTATTAAAAAGTTTATAAAACGCAGTGAAAAAAATAATTATAACTTATTTCTTCTATTTTACCTGTAAAAAATATTTATACTATAAAATACCTATAAAATTATCCATTAATTTATTTGGATATTTTTTAAAATGAAAGACAAATTTTATTTTAAATATTTAATTTTTTTGTATTTATATATTTCTCTTTATAATACGATTATTTTTATTTTGAATTTTCGTGAGCTATAATTTAATTGCGTCGCCTATATACAATTTACTATACATAAATATATTAACATAAATTGACATAAACCTTTTTGTTATTAATTTTCTTTTTTAAATTTTCCAAATAGCATATATATATATACAAACAACACGAATTTTTCATAAGAATTTTTTAATAAATGCACTTATTTTATTTTTGGTTTGTCAAAAGTATATGTATTTTTTAATTTTAATATCATTACAGAATATAATCATAAAATATTCAATATAATTGTTTTTAAAAAATATATCATTGAATATTTCGAAATTGGTTTAAAGAACTTATAAACTTTTTATGTAATAAATCAATCTATATATGTTATGAACAAATTCCGTGAATCACTACTATTTAAATTATATTCTGTTAATTTTTCCTGTTCTGAATCGACACTTCTGATTTACAATAACTAATGTTTTTGTTTAAAATATAATTGATATTTAAATATCTATACCTAAAAATGTTAGGTAACTTTCAATTAAAAATCTTCTATACTTACATTACTAGTAATCTTCCATACTTACATTATTAAAACATTCTACAAACTATAAATTTTTATAGAGATTATCTAGAGATTATTTCCCTAAACAAATATCTATATCACAAATGCTAAAAATGTTAAATAGAATATTTTAACTATAAAAGTTAATCAATTAATAAATTCAAATTCTAATAAAATTAATATATTAATATATAAAATTAATATATGAAAAAATTTGAATAACCCAAAAACCTAAAATTTACTCAATCACAGAGATCTCATAATGTGAAACACAAAAAAATGAAATTAAATAAAATTAAAAAAAAAATTACAAACACAGCTTTAAAAATTAAATTTACGAATTATTATTATAAAAAAAAATTTAACTTTTAATTATAAAATTATATATAAAAAAAAAAATTCTATTGTTATTTAATTATAAGATTTATCACAAAATATCATTACACTCACCTCACCCCGTCTTGCAAAACGCACACGAACACAAAAACTCACTGTGTGTGCATCAGAAAGCAGGAGGTGATCCCCGCAATTTAACAATATATATTATATAAATTATTATTATATTAAATTGTTTTTTGTTTTCTCTTGAGTTTGTTTATGTATTAAACAGAAAAAAAAAAGTTTCATTAAATATATTTAGAATTTTATTAAATAAAAAATGTTCAAAAAATAAATATTAATAATTTTATTTACAAAACCAAAAAAAAATTAGTTCAAATAATTTTATTTAGAAAAGAAATAAAAAAGCGAATTATTTTATTATAATTATTATAAATAGAAATTAATTTTTTTTTTTTTCATTTTTCCAATTGTGTACAGAATTTTATTAAAAAAAAATACTTATATTTATTATTATTCATTTTCAATCACGTTTTTAAAAAAAAAATATCTAAACATTTCCACATTAAATGAAAATGAAAAAAAAAATCATTATAAAAACTATAATTAAATATTATATATATATATATATGAAAATTTTAATTTCTTTTGCTCAATCGCATATATGTTAAATTTTTAAATTAAATTATTTCAAAAATTAATTATGTATGTTTTTTTTTTCAAATTTCAAACCAATATTATTTCACACAATATTAAATGTGAAAATTAAATTAATAAAATATAATATATATATTATATTATAAATGATATAATCATAATCATCATTATATATTGATTATATTTTAAATTAATTACATTATTATAATTATTTTTATTATATATATTATTATTATTATTATTCTTATTTTATATTCTATAGTTAGTTAATTGTTGAGAAAAAATCAATAAAATTAAATTAAAATAAATTATTTAGAAAATAAAAATTATAATGAATTAAATGAAATATATATAATTATTAATAAAAATGTATTAAGAAACACAAAATAATTATAATATAATAATATATACATACACAAACACGCATGTAAATATATACAATTATTTTGTAAAACAATATATTTATTTATATATAAATTACAAAAGAATAAAAAAAAAATCTCATTAAGGTTTATTATTTAAAAAATTATCTATATATAAATATATATAAATAAATATATATATATATAATATATACGAAAATAAAAGGATTTCTAAAAATTATTAGAATTGTCTATAAATAAATTTTTATTCTTTAATAATACACAAAAAAAAATCCAATCTTTGACAAACGATGATTGTTGATTTATTGTCAAACACCAAAGTATTATTTTATTGGCATTGAGAAAAATATGTAACTTTGCGTGAAATGCCTTAGCTAAAATAACGGAAAAAAATGTTTCAAATCTTCAAAACGATTCGAGAACCCAAGACCTCAAAATTTTATCAGAATTCAACTACTCCAACGAATTATTCAACGAAACAGATTTCTAATTTGAGATTGCACACAATAAACCTGTTATTTTTAAAATAAAATTATAATATTGATTGATATACACAAAAGTGAGTTCAAATTTCCCAAAAAAGGTAATAAATGAAAAATAAAACACTTACAAAATCATTTGTCGTCGTTTAATCAACACATTTTTTATTAAAAAAAAAAATTTATTATCTTATTGCATTATTTTTACAGATATACTAAAAATTAATAATTGCAATTTTAGTATTTTATATATATATAAAACGAAATATAATATCACGTTGAATTGTTATTGATTAAAAATTAAAATTAGATAATATTTAAAACAAATATATATATTTTTTTTAATAATATTGTATACTATATATGTTAAATATAATTTACAGACAGAAATGAATATCATCACAACAATCATCATTTTTATATATTTATTAGTATAATCAAATTATTAAAAAAAAAAATTCAATCTATTAATTATATTTATCTATAAATATATAACATATATTCGATTTTTTTATGTGATGTCTGTATAAATAAATAATTATTTAATCTATAGACGATCCAAATAAGTATTTATACAATTGCATATATACAATAAAAATAAATCTATAATTTAATATGCATTAAAAAATTTAAAAATAAAAATAAAATTTGATAAGTATATATTATCACATGTTTCTATATATAGATATTAAAAATATTGGTATTTTTTCTTTTTTTTTTATTTCTACCTTTTTCAATTAATTATCGTCATTGAACGTTCGTTTACTAATTTTTTTAATATTAATAACAATATTTCATTTACAAATCCTCTTCAAAATAATATATATATATTTATATTTATAGAAATTTAAACAGGTACTGGTTTTCCAATTAATGGAGTATTTACATTCATATATTGTTTATTATTTTTAATATTATTATTATTATTACTATTATTATTAACATTAATATTATTAATAACATTATCATTATTATTAACATTATCAATATTATTCACATTAATATTATTAATATTATGGCTAGTATTATTTCCATTATCTCTTTGACGGAATTGCTCTTCGATTTGCAAAAGTGTTTTATTTTTTGTTTCGGGTAATAGAAAATATAAATAGATTGTACCGAGGAGGGCCACCATTCCGTATAATAAAAATACACCTTCGGTTCCGATACTCAAAAAAAGACTCGGACCCGTCTTAACAATAATAAAAAAACATATAAAATTAAAAGCTGTCGTTAAACCTGATCCAATGCCACGCGATGCTAATGGAAATATTTCACCAATCATACACCATGGTAATGGAACCAATCCAACGGTAACAAAACTTACATATGATATCAATAATATAAATGGTAACCATTTTATTAACGGCATATCATTACATTTATTTGTTAAATCAAAATATAAAATAATTGATAAACTCAATAATGATGTGGCCGTACCAATACCGCTGACAAATGCCAAACGTCGTCTACCCATTTTTTTAAGTAATACACATGCAATTATCGATATAAAAATTCGTACCAAATCAATAACGAACATAGCCATATATTCATTAATGTTTTTGTCTAACGTTTGTTGCAATAATGTTATACAATAAAATGCAACAATATTAACACCGGAAAATTGCATAATTAAAAAAAATCCCAATAATATAAATAATGGTTTTGTAAAACTACGATCACGTAATCGCGTACTGAGTTTATTATTATTATCATTATTATTATTAATATTATTAATATTATTATTATCATTCATTGTTTTATTTAAAATCATACTATTTAATTCGGTTTTAACATTTATCGATGTACCGCGTAACCATTCGAATGCTTTTACAGATTCAGATGTTTTACCATTTTTCAATAACCATGACGGACTTTCGGGTAACACACACAATAATAGAAAACTTAACAATGGAAATAATCCACAAATGAATGCTGTCCATTTCCAATTTAAAAATGTACCAATTAAATGGGCTAAAAATATACCCAATGCAATGCCAGACGATACAGCACCCAAAAATATTCCACGTAATTTTGGTGATGATATTTCACCTAAATACACTGATATTGGAGCACCAACAATACCCACACATAAACCCGTTAAAAATCGTCCAATTAATATCAACATTAAATTCGTTCCGAAAAAAATGGATAACCATCCAATTGTAAATGGTATATTTGTCATCATTAATGTTAATTTACGTCCATATTTTTCCATTAATAGACCACCAACAATACAACCGAATGCCATTGGTAATGGTGCCATTGATGCTGTATATATAATAAAATGGGTTAAAAAATTTATAAAATATATATATATATATATATTCATCACTATGTTGTGTACCTATCCAAGATGCTTCATTTACTGATATTTGAATAGCACTTGTATTCGATTGCAATTGTGGTAATAAAATGGATGAATAGCCAGATGTCATACCGGCAGCTGTTGTTGATAGTATTGTTCCAATAGCTGTTATTGACTTTTTCATTAAAAATTAATAAAATAAAATTTAATTTCTCACCTAATAATTGAGATTCGTGTATATAGAAAAAATTAACCTATATTTAAGTTTTACCTGTTTTACAGTTGGCGTCCAATATTTTGCACATTTTGAGGATTCCATTTAAAGGGCGGCGTATAGTCTTTCTTTTAAAATATATATATATAATTAATTAATATTCGATTAGAATTTATGTTGTTTTTGAACGACACAAAATGAGGTGTTGATTTTGTCTATATGAAATTATTACGATTTTATTTTATTACATTGTATATATAGAATTAAATTTGTTTATTAATGAATAAATAAATACATTTGTGTTTGAATATCATTTTTAATTAATATGTTTTTTTTTATTAAAAATAATATGCGATAATAAACAATAAGATAATAAATGTAAATGATCATGTAAGAAAAAAACTATACAAATGAAGTGTCTGAATGCAGTAAAAATATTATTGCATTATTGTGCGGTTTGGAAAACATATCAATATATAGCGCATATTGAATTGCAAGTGATACGATTTTAATTTATTTAGAATTACGTTGTTAATCCATTTAAAATCTTTTAATGTTGCCGCAGATAAATTAATTTAATATGATATAGTTTCTTTTATGAAGAAAAAGTGATTTATAAATTAAATTTACTATATCCTGCGATCAAAAAACAAATGCATATATATATTGAGTGAACAACATAAGAAACAATGATAATATATGAGAAACAATACGAAACAATTATAATTTATTATTATATTTGAAAAAAAATTTGTTAAAATTTATAAATCATTTAAACTTTTCAACTATAATATCTTTACACAAAAACAACTTTAATATATAACAAATCATGAAAAGCTTATAAATTAACTTCAAATACCACCTGGTATATAATACGAAATTTATTTAATATATACAATAAATCATTTTTTTTAAACGTAAATGTAAATTTAATAATAAACGCGGCATTCAAAAAAAAACAACATCTGAATGCCATTGATTTGAAAAATACTTTCATTATATAGTATATTATGATATATTCGTTGAAAATCATCACAAAAATTTTGATTATCAAAATTTTTCTTATTCTTAAAATATATAATTAATATAAGAATTTTACCTTTCAATAATATGTAAAATATTCGAATTTAAATTACGCATGCAGCGACAAATACAAAAATAAATAATTCACAATTTCATCAATGATTATAAAACAAGCACTTTATCTATATATTATCTTTTAAATGTATAAATTTAAAAGAGATTCCAAATATTTAAAATATTTTTACTATTTTTAATAAAAAAAAAAATTTTAAACATAAAATAATAATAATTCAAAAATGATAAGATTTATATAATTTAATTCTTATCATATAAAAATTTATCAATAGATGTAAAAATTGATTAAAATTCAATAAATATTGTGTTTGTGTGCGGTAAAAAGTGACGATTTTTTGTTTTGTATATACAAAAATAAAATATATAAATAATTTATTTTATTTTTTTTTTATAAAACTTGATTTATGTATAAAATGTGTAAACAATTTTATTATCACTATATATATGAATAATGAATATATAAATAATAAAAACACTTTGTTCTAAATCGAAATCACTGCATACAATTTTGATTTGCCTACACGACTATATATAATATATGTTAATAAAATTGTATTAATTTATTTTTATTACTTAATTTTTTTATTTATTGATAATTTAAATTATTTATTTCTTGTTTCACTAACATTTAATTAAAAAATAAAATATCGAATCTTAATATTTATATATATACTATTTAATTTGTCCACACTCGTCAAGATTTAAAATAAAACTGCGAATTCAAACACAAAATAAAATAAAATTTGATATATATTTTAATTAATTCAATTTAATTCAATTTGTTTAAACATTTTTGAAATGTTTTTAGAAAAACAAAAAAAATTTGAATACAGTAAATATATATTTATTATATATAATAATACAATATATTTTATTACCTCAATGCTTTATTTTATTTTTTAAAATATACAAATTATTATATTTTGTTAATTATAAATATTTTGAAATATGAAATTTCTTTTTATATAGATACTTTTCCATTTCAATAATATAACATAATAAATCATAATGCGAATTTTTTAATCATAAATTTTCAAAATAAATAAAAAAGAGTAAAGATATCTGCGTTGTTTATATATTCATTATATTGAGTTCAATATAATTCATCTTAATCGCATCACTGTTCAAAATTTAAATGCGGAAAAAACATTTCAAAAACATTGAACCCAAAAAATTCTAAATATATATGATAAATATATAAATTATTCTATATTTATATAGTATATGACATTTTAATCATATAAATACGAAATGGTCATAAAAAACAATAAATGTTATCAATTTCAATGACAATAATTAATATATTTTCCGTAAACGCACATCCAAAATATTTAAATATGTGTGATGTACAAAACGTGACTCAAATATGTTTAATTTAATCTAAATAAATTCAGTTACGCGTATAGATGACGAAGAAGAAGCAATATTAATAATAATAATATATTATCATTTATGATTTATTATAAACAATCACATTTATTTAAATTTTAAACACCAAACTAAACGAAACGATTGCGATAAGCATATTACATATAAATTATATATGTTATTAATTTAATAAAATCGGAATTTCATAAGACAAAAATCTTGTAATTATATTTAATATATTTATTTTTTTTATTTTTTATCCGAAAGATGAAAATTTATTAATATATATATTTTATGTATATTATTAAATAATAGTTATTGTTTATGAGATTGTGAAATAATCTATTTTTATATTTAAAATTTTATTATTAGTAAACAAAAAAAAAAACAAAACAATTAAAAATATTTGTATATTTGCGTAAAATTAAATCACTACTACCACACATTTATAAAATATAGATTATTACTTAATAATTTTCAAGTTACTATTATTACAACATTAGAAAACTATAATTTAAAAATATAAATGTTGTTTTTTTATTTAAAACATTAACTTGGTATTTTATTAATAATCTATTATTTGACTAAAAATATTTTACACAATTTTTTAGTCTTTTTATAATGATCGTAGAAATTCAACTGATTTTACTATTTTAGTTTTTTTAAAAGATACGCGCTGATATATAATTTAAGATTTATATAGATTTTATTTTTTTATATATTTACATTAAAATATTAAAATAAAATTAATTATTATATATTACATATTAAATATTATTGTGTGTATATGAAAAACAAAACTCGTTATTTTCAGGCTTAAGCTGTTTTTGTACCATTTTAATTTTTTTTTCATTTCAAATATCTTATGAATATATATATGTATATAAAGATTATATTTATATGTTTTTATTTATATGTATATCGTCATTATCGTTGCGAGTTACCGGTCAGCAATATCATTGCGAATATATTGCGAATATAAAATATATACAAAAAAATTATTGTTAAACAAATACACGCACTCTAAAACAGAAGACGAGTTTAGTCGATAAAATAGATATATTATAAAAATAAACATTGTGAAATCGTAGATATATTTTTTTTTTGCTAAAATCTCTATACATAACGAAATATTCCTATAGTAAAAAATATATACGAATATTATGAAGTGTGTGCGATCCATACGAACAAGCCAGTATATACGTATTTTAATCAATCCCTTTATATTTATCAAAATATTTACGAAATTTATTCATCTATGTGATTTCTGTTTATTGATTTCTTTTACATTTCCGATCATTAAGGCAAGGTTAAATTTCATAAAATGCACACAGTTTAATCTCACACGAAATTCCCAAATATCAGTAAATTTACCAAATGGACTTGACCTGAATTGGAGAATTCAAATTATATGTTACGAATGTAAAAAGGTACTCGATAAATACCCCCAGTTGTTCGTACGGATCTAAAACTATATATATTAAAACATGTGTATTTTTTTATTTATAAAATTATAACCAGTCGCGCATAGATAATCGTTTAAAATAAACCGAAATATATTGGAAATTTAATGTTTTTTTTAATTATATATAGAAATTAATCCCATAAAAATCAATATCGATATTTATATATTTTTTTTTCTAGTTAATATCTTTGTTTTATTGATCTGACATTCAACAATTATTTATTTTGTAAAAAATAAAACAACATAAAATGATTTAGTTATATTATTTATTTTTTTTTTTATCTAGTTTATACTAAATATGATTTAACTCTTTTTTTATCTGAGAAATTTATTGTTATTTATTTGCTATTTTGTTCTAATAATGCAATTTAATACAATATAAATATATTCCCTCTATAGTTATTATTGTATTATTGTGTTGATGATGAAAGATGAAACCAATTAAAATGACGGAAAATATTTTAATTTTAATGAATTATGTATATATAAATAATAAATCAAAAATAAAATTTTTATTTGTTTTATTATCAATATTATGTTACATTACATCATTTAGAAATATACACAAAAAAAAATAAATATGTAATATCATTATCTATATCTATGAGACGCAGTCAATTATTAGTAATATGTTTTAGTTATAAATATATACAATACAATACACAAAATATTTATTTTTATTTGATATTTTACAAATTTATTATTGTGTTTAAAGATTAGAACATTTTTTTCTTCACAATAAATTTTACAACACACTATATAATAACAATTGTTTAAAAATTCAATTAATATCAATTAAATGAAATTGCGATATAGAAATATATATGGTACATATACAAATAGACGAATCTATATAAAGAAAAAAAATCATAAAATTATGTGTTAAATATATAGTTAATAACAAATATGAGGAAAATATACGAATTCATTCGTATATGTAAATAAATATTTAAAATTTTTTTATGACGATTTTTTTATGTATTAGTTGAAAATAAATTTTCAAAAACATTTCAATCTAAAAACGAGAAAAACATTTATGTTACGTCAGTGGTTATTTTTTTTTTTTGTTTACCATTTTTATTAATTTTAATTACATATTGAAAAAAAATTCACCAAAACAATAATCAATCGTGTTGCGATTTTCGGTTGCTTTAAAACCCCACGATATTGTCAGCCGTTTATTGATTTACAAAAGGGGGATTCCATGCTTTTATAACACACAAAACACAATCATAATTTAATTTTAATTACAGATTATAAAAATAGCAAGTTCTCTGTAGGTCATCAACGCATTAACGAATTTTTGAAAATAAATACAGTGATAAAATAAATTTGTTTTGTTATTTAAGTAAAAATGAGAGATAAAAAAAATTATAAATATTAAAAATCACATTAGTATTATATATTATTTTTGTAGATTTGTTTGGTTTGTTATTTCAAATTAAAAATATTTAAAATTCAATGACTTTTACTATATATAAAACAAAATTAATTTAATAAAGTTTTTTTTTTGTTACTTTAAATGTTGACCTTTTAAATTATATATAATATAAAATATTAAATTCAACTCACATATACAAAAGAATATAATAATAAAAATGTGTAATCATCCATATGTTTTCTTTTTTTTTTTTTTGTAATTCGGATATCTATATATAGATATACATATGTATAAACAAATTATTTATATACATACGTATATGCATCATTTTTAAAACGAATTTTTATGCCGGTACGTTAAGCCACTTAAGCATACATATATAGAGACAGGTGCTTTTGCAATATACATATATATTATAATGTATCGTTATTTTATATAAATTCATATATACAAAAAATATCTAATTACAAATTAATATATTATTTATTATTATACACTTGTTTGAGTTGATATTGGAATGTTTTTTTTATCACTTATCGGAATAATAATAAATTCACACATTGAAAAAGAATTAATGATGTAGAGAAAATCTTATATATAAAGATAAAAATATATATATGAAGTTATTTATCATTTTTGATCTATATATGTATATAAGAATCAAATATATGGGTTAAAAATAAAGTGAAAACAATGAAAAATTTCTATAAATTTTGATAAAATTTATCAATTTGTCAAAAAATAAAGATTATTATTTTGGAAGTCAATCAATTGTTTTTTCTTACATGTTTTGGAAACTTCATGAAAAATTATGCCATTAGCATTCAGAATAAAAATCCTTCTGCAAATGGCAACATTTTTTTGGTTTTTGACTAATTTTGTCGAATTTGACTTTATTTGCAATATTGAATCGAATACTTTTTCACATTAGAAATTACATTTTTATTTATTGTATTTGTTGTATAATTATTAAAAATATCTTATTCTGTAAAAAAATAAAGATTGAAATTAATAAATTGAACTAAAAAAATAAATTGACGGGGCAAAAAAAAACATCAACAATTAATTGTAAAATTCTTTTTCAATCGAACATCAAAAATAATCAGCAATAATCAGATCCATACACCTGTTTTGCAATCGAACATATATAGTTTCCAAACGTTATAAAAAAAACGTCATCGTTTTTTTCTGGATCGAAACTACCATAAAGGTTTTACACCGCTTTGCTTTCATAAATTTTTGCTTGATTTTTCAGTTTTTAAATAAAACCAATATCAAAAAAATGAATGGTAATTTATTTAAAATATACAATATATTAAATATTGATATTGTAATTATCTAACCAGATATAGTTAACGAATCTGCGATCGAACTGTGAACGAAACGTAGTTGATTTTTTCTCTATAAAAATAAAAAATAACATTGAATTTTTCATAGAAAGACAGAATAGATGTCTGCAAGAAAAATTATAACGAAAAATTCAATCAATTTTGATAAAAATCGTCTTGAATATTGAAGATTTTCCAAAACAGAATGTATATGAAATATGGCTTCGATATCCGTAGGAAACGGAAAAACATAAACATAAAAATATTTCTGTTACTCGGAAAATTCGGTTGTCTCTATATTTTCCATTGTAAGCGATATTCACAAACCGATGGACACATGATTAAATTTTCATCAACAAGTGTTTTATAATTCTTTATATACCACATATGTAATAAGTATATATAATTAAAAATAATTAAAAATTCTAAAAAAACATATCCTCTATACATATACAATCAACTTATCATTAATGTATATGTATGCATAGTAAAAAGGTACGGGAGATAATTTTTATTTTATTTCAATACTTTTTTGAATACAAAACAAGAAACGACAATTTCCTATGTGCGTTAATAAACACATCCTTATGTATACAATATTAAAAATAAAAAATAAATATGATGTTTATAATAAAAAAAAACAAAACACCATTCAATACTATAAAATATGCTAATTTACTTACATATATTTAATTTTTTTGTTTTAATTTTAATTTTTACACAAATATGTTGTTTTATTTTTTAAAGTAACAATAAAATTACAGGTGAATTTTGTATATCTACCTATAATACATATATATATTTTTATCATACATGTAACATTTTTTTTTTTTTGTTAAGATATGTATTTTTGGTTGGTAGTTTATTTATTTATTTTTTTATTTATATACATATATATATATATAGAGGTAGAGGAACATTATTATTATGTCTATATATATAAATAATAATAATAAAATAAAAAATGGAAATTGAACAAAAAAAGAATTATCGAACCATGAAGGAAATTATTTTTTCCGTTGAATTTACATTATGTGTGTTTTTTTTTTTAATAATATTATTATTATTATTATTAATGTGTGTATGCATATTCATATATAATATTCACCTCTATTAGTTATATATTTATTTTAGTGACTTATTCCTTTAGTTTTGGAAATATTTGAATTGTTTTTCCATTCGTTTTCTCATTCCTTTTTACACGAAGTAAAATATAAACGAATATTTGTAAATTCAATACATTTATTTGAAAATTCAAATCACGTTTTGATATTTCATAGATGAAAATTTGAAAATCGCCCAATGGATTCAAAAGATATAGTCAATTTTACGCAAATTGTACAAAAAGCATGTATTATTTATTTGGGTATAGTTTTACATTATCAAAAATTTATTTGAATATTCGAACTGACATCGAATGGAAAATCACTGCTATATTTTTTGAACAAAAATAAGGGATGATTTTCAAATTGTCTTCTATATGACATATTAGAAATTAATAGAATTTTCAAATTATTCAAAGAAAGGTAAAAATTGAAAAAATAAATTATAAAATGGGAAATTTAGAGAAAATTCTTTTTTCCGGAAAATTTTCACATATTTTTTCATCTATTAGATAATTATAAATGTGCCTTTTCGCCAATATCTCTTTGTTTGGACAATTTGACGGAATTTTTTCAGGCAACCGACAATTTCATAAAACATAAAACTAAGGGTTGTTTTTAAGACATTATAGTGTATGGTACATCATTTTTTATAGTAACTGCTATTGTTATAATAAAATTCAATCCGCCAACTACATCTGCTATTGTTTTTTCCCACTTAAAAATGCTCGCCCTTCTATAAATGATCTCTATATATATATGGTATATAATAGCAGCATTTTATTTTTAATGTAAAAGTCATATATACCAAAAATTCTGTATATTATTATTCGTTCACTTGTTTGTTATAATATTTTTTTTTTGTATAACAGAGGGTATCTGTCTGTATATGGTATATTAAAATAACTTGCAAAGTCACTAATTTTCTGTATATTTTTTTATCTATGCGCGTACAATATGGTAAAAAAAAAAATTTATGCATATAGAACTAAATTATTTATAATGTATTAGCTAGTAAATATATAATCAAATATCGATCTATAATATTTATTTATTTTTTTATTGATTAAACTTCATCACAAATAAATATTATTTGTAATTTTGATACTATATATAACTTGTAAATTCCTTAAGGGTTTTAATAATTTCATATCTATTATCTTATTACAAATTGTACAAATTATAATTATCTATCTGCCATTACGGTTTTAAAAATAATCAACTAAATATACTTTAGATGTCATTAAAAATTTCAATCATATAGTACTATATATAGGATTAAGTTCATTAAATGATTAAATATAATCTTATATCTCTATAAAGTTAATTCTCGTAAAATAATGCATCTTATATATTATCGACCATAAATTGTTCTATATATTCTATAGCATTTATATTTTTCTTTTTCTTTGTATATATTCTTTCATCATATGTCGATTTTAACGGAAAATATACATTTTTTTTACTGTAGCTGTAATATGTATATAATATATACTACCTTTGAAAAAACTACCTTTGACCACCTGACTCTAAATTTATATAAATACCTATACAACTATAATATGATAATATTGTATATAGTATTTTGTTTGCGGTGTAAAAATTCCTTTATGCGAAACTATCTGTATATAAATTTCAAATGAATATTTTCTGTATATATATATATGCATGCCATAAGGGGGTTGATGACTTTTTAAAGTAATATCATTACTGCACTTATATATAGAAATATTTTTTTTTTATTTCAATTTTTAATCGTACCTATATTAAAAAATTTATATATTTAAAATTTTTCCATTGAGTAAAGTGTATTTTTTAACGTTTTTTTATAGAATTCATTTCAATTCTGTATATATGTCTATATCTATATCTGTACTGTATATATGCAGAAGAAAAAAAAATGGTAGACGTACAGGTAGTCTGTTTAATATATATATATATATATATATATATATAAATAACATCACATCATTATATAATTTCGGTGTATAGATGAGTAACAATCGGATATATATATTATATATTTATATTGTATATTGTATTATATGTCGTGTGCCCAACTTTTTTCATATTTATAATTTTTATATATACTTACCCTCTACTGTTATTATTATTATTATATAGACATATATAGTCACAGTCTGTTATTGTGTAAACACACGTCAATGGGAATAAATACAAAAAAAATAAAAAATTTATATAGACAAAATAAGAAACTATAATAAAAGATACTGAAAATTTAATCAATAACAAAATATTAGAAATAGTGTATTTTTTACTATAAAAATAATAAAATATTATTCTATAAATAAACTAGTTTTACTATATAGTTATTTATAACTAAACAGAAAAATTTAATAAAAGTGTGATTTTACTAAAAATTTAAAAAATTCTAATTGTTTATCAAAAAAAATTAAAATTAAAAACGAATTACAAAGTATATATATAGTTTTATTTAAAAAGAGTGAATTTATATAGAAGTATTATTATTATTATTTATTAAAACAAATATAAAAAGGATTAGGTAAATATATTTAATTAATTATATGAATTATAAAATAAGTATGATCTCTATTTATATTTATATAATAACAACACAATTCAAATAATTTCCGAATTATAAATTCATATAAAATCGCATTTATTTTTATCATTACTTATTTTATTAATATGTTTATTTTAAATAGATTTATGACACCGCGTATATTTTATATATTGTATACTGTATATATATATAAATTAATTAAAACAATATATATGTGAAAGGTGTGTATTCGTACGCTTTTTATCTATTTCTATATTATAAATTTTTGGTATTTACGACCTCGCAGTCAGATCATTATAATTATATACATAATAGAGAATTTATAATAAGTTTTTATCAGTTTTATCATTTTTATCTATATATAAGAATTTATATATATTTGTATTTCATTTCGTTTAAGTATATACAATATACATATATGATCTTCAATTTTGCACAAACATTGTTTGCTTGATATAATATATAGTTTATATAATTTCTATAATACATTGTTTAATCAATATATTATTATTTGTGGAAAATTAGACGTAATTGTATTATTCTTTTATTATACTATTTAAAGCGTATTTAGTGATTTCGAATACCAATCGCATTGTTGTATAATGTACATTTGATAATCGTACCTTATATGATTATGTTTCATGATCCATAATCCATAAAACATTTTATTTTTACGGCTATTTAGAATACAAAATAATTGCTGTTATACAAACGATGATTATTGGTTTGGTTTTCGATTTAATACCCTTTTCGGTTGTTGATTTCATAATACGTTGTTTTTGGACGGTGTCTTTGTATGGGAATTCAGATTCGAAAATAAAGGAAAAACACAAAACATTTTTTTTATCACAAGCCCATGACCCCAAAGTCAAGAATTCTTGCTGTGGTGTTTCTTTTTTTCAACTACACAAAGTCATAATTAAAATCTACTAATTTTTTTTTTTTTTTTTTTTTTTTTGGTTCGTTACTACAGCAGAATCGGTTTAGCGCCCGTAAAACCTCGGAATTCTATTGCTGTGAGCCCGTAACGAAATCACTTAATCAGGTGATGAACCTATGATGCGTTGAATGCACTTAAGTGATTTTGGGTGGTCACACTTTAATTAAATGTGGATTAATTTATGAAATTTGGAATATAAAAGCAAACATATGAGAGAAAAAAAACTTAAACTGAAAAGCAGTAAGAAAAAATAACTCATATGTTTTCAAACAATTGTCCAAGTTGCACTTTAGGCGGTTTCATTTAAAATTTTTGTTTCACTAAATCTTGGACAATTGTATATGTGCTTTTAAATTTGTACTGCATTTAAATTTAAATTTAATCCACATATATTACAAAAATCGAAGGTAAACCCGGTTCGCGATAACTTGCTATTAATATTTATGGGCATTGTCTATATTTATTGAATATCGGCGATGCCTTATATCCAAATATAGAAAATCACCAAAAATATTTATATATATATATAAAAAATAAAAAAAAAATCTGAAAAACAAATTTTTAAATTTTTATTTATTAAATTGAAAGCAATTTTACTTGTTGTCTCCTTCGATTCATATTTTGTAATATTAGTTTACAACTCACGATTGGTCCGATGACATCCTTATTTTATTGGTTTCATAATTAGTTGCTTTTTACGGTGTCGTTAATTAGCCGTACCACCAACCGCATGGGATATTATATTGAACTGATTTTTTTTTATTTACAATTACATATTATTATTATTACCTTATGCAATGACATCACACAACATATATAAATAAATATAATAGCATGTTTTTGTTTTTGTAGCCATTTCAATGTTTCTATATACGCAATTATATTCTATATATTATTTTATTAAATTCTATTGTGTACATCTTTGTTATTTTTATAATCGAGTTCTTATATTTATAGTTTTTTATTCTATATAGACATTTTTTTTATCGGTATTTTGTCAACTGTTTTAGATCAATATTGAAATATGTTTCTATATACTGATAGGGAAAATGAAATTCTTATTTTGATTTCCAATGGAATTTTTCTTTTGTAAAAATAACTCGAAATTCTTATTTGTTTGTCAATAATATATTTGTTTCTTATATACTTTAATCACTATTAATAAAGAAAAGAAAATTAAGTTCTTAAATTGTTTTTCCTTTTTTTATAGATACATTTTTTGTGATATTTTGTCTATAATCCCTCTTTTTTGGCATTCTATAGGATAAATTAATTAATTTATCTATATAATTATTGTACGATTTTAATTGATTTCTGTTTTTTTCTATATATATAGACATTTTCCTTTAACGATATATAGAGAAAGTGATTATTTCTTTAAAGTATTTATAAGAAAATTCTTATATTCATTTGGATTTATAAAAATGAAAATCATAATTTTCCTACGCATTTATATAAAATGATAAAGAAATCGTGTTCATTGTTCATGAAAAAGTGAAAAAGAAATGGTGTTCATTGTTCATGATAAAGAAAGCATTTAAAGTGTTCTTTTTTATAGTATCGCACATTTCTTTAAATTTTCACTGTTTAATTGAATGGAAAATCGTGGCGCGGTAAAGACTTTTGAAGCAATGGGGGCGATAATCAATGAATTTTCATGAATAATAGAAATTAATTTATTTTGCAAATTGTTTGAAGAAAAACTATATGTTTATAATTAAAAATAAAATAGAATATTTAGAAAAGTGTCGATTTTCCGGAAAGACATTTGCTATTTTTAGAATATGCTTGTGGAAATCCTTTTGAAAATATGACTAACAGATTGCCAGCCAGTTTTGCCCATTCTCTATGGTATTTTTAATTTCTTTAACTCAATATTTCAATACGCATATTTCTGATTCGTTTTGCCATTTGTAATAAGATTGACACCTACGCAAATGATTAATATCTTAAATAAGCTTATTGTGCTTATATGAATTTTCCTATAGCCTTATATAGGGCTATAATTATATAGGGCTGTAATTGAAAGAATTGGATTTTCCGGAAAATTTTGTTCCACATACAAAGTTTTTTTTAAGAATAATTAATTTTTTTTTAAACAAATGCCTTTCAGAATATATATCTAGAGGATACATTTTCTCACACCCAAACACACTGAACTATATTATATATAAATTATATATAAATTTATATTCTAATAATGTGTATATATGGAATCAAAAATGAATAAGATTATAGATAATTTTAATTTTTGTATGACTGTTTATTTGATAATAATGATATTTACATATTTATTATAGATAATAAAATATAATTAATTTAATTTTAATAAATATTGCATAAATTTTATCTTCAATATATAATGAAATAATTTAACTTTATATGTCATACCCACATAAGAAAAAATAAAATATGTATGAAAATCGTCACTTATTCTTATGTTAAAACCGTGAATTGTTCAATATATAGTTATATAATCATTTGAAAGTTTATTAAAAAACTTTGTATACAGAATATAGAAAAATAGTTTTACAAAACTTTACATAATAACATAACTATAAACAATTTTATATAATATAAACTTCAAGAATATATACATAATATATTAATATAGTAAATATTAACCATTGTATATAATTAAATATTTTATTTTCTCTATATATTTTTATATATATGCGGAGTTTTATACACTTGCGATATATTATAATATTATAAAAAAAATTGTTTGTAATTGCGTTTGTGTATATTTATTTTATTTTATTTTTTTTTGTTATTAAACACAAACAAATTATAATATATATATTTTATTATTATAAATTATATACCTTTATGGTATAAAAATTTTATACATATACATTTTATAATGCATATTTAAAAAGAAATCATTGAATATTTGTGTACAAAAAAATATATATATACGCGTATGCAAGCTCACAAATCTATATATTCATCGCATATAATATATATATAAATAAATAAATACCTACATTTAATATAAAATTGTGTTTGGTATATGTAAACTTCATTAATAATTTATTGATCGATAATTTTATATTTGTATATATATGCGGTATGGTATGGTATAATGTATATAGAATTTTTTTTATACAACAGAACTTAATATATAAAAGTGTAAAAAAAAAAAAAAACTATATATAATAAAACGCAATCATTATATTTATACCGCATTAGATTTATATAGGTGTATATTATATATATGGTCATATATACCACAAGCCTATAGCAAGTCATATCAAACAAATTTTGTTTTATATATATATATATATATATATATATATATATATTGTATAGTTTTGAATAAAAAAAAACAGAATATAGAGTCCTTTATATGAGAGTGTAAATAATTATTGGTTTATATTGTTTAATCCTTAAATATTTATGTAAATGCAGACATGAGCTTATTATATATATATATATATATATTCATTTGATTTTTACCCCCTTTTAATGTATATTTATTTTATATAAATAAATACATATTAATATATATATATATATTATACATAATCGAGTACTCGCATATAAAAATAAATAAGCATAAATCTATAAAAAAAAAATGTTTGTTTTACCTTTTTTATATAGGTACATATTTTTTTATTGTTCGTTTGTTGTTTCAATAAGTTATTTTTGTTTCATGTGTACATATTACATAAAAAAAAAATAATCCTTACAATTTTTTTTTATAACATACGATGAAAATTAATTTAGTGTATGTAAAAAAATAAAGTCCAAAAAAACTATATATAATTTGAATGAAAAATATAAGCATGCATAAAAATGGCCATTTTTTTTTTTTATACCTTTTCGTGCCAAGCAAAATACCTCATTCTTTTTATACACCTTATATTTATTTATATATATAGAAATATAAACATTTTAATATCTATATAGAATATATCATGTATATATATACACATATATCGCCTCAATATGCATATCGCCTGTTATAATATGGTATTGTTATAGGAAAAACAAAAATTATAATGTATAGTTTTTTTTTTCGATTTAACAACCAAATCCCTCTTTTCTTTTCTATATATATACCAATATATGTTTTCTCTATATAGTATATACATACAATACATTTATATTTATTTATTCATATAATTTTTCCATGATTCTGTTAAAAAAATAAAGATATGTATATTCATAGGACTAAATTTAATATATTTATAAAGCAAAATAATAATATAATGTATAGACATCGTGTTTTATTTGTATCTACTGATATACCTACAGAATATCGCAGACAATCAAAATAAATTATTTAAAATTATTGAAAATTGGCGAAAATTGTCTATAGTAGATGAGTTATATGAAGGAAAACGTATATGAGGTGTATTTTAATATATTTTCGTTAAGTTTTCCAATTAATTTTTCATTTTTTGTGTTTTAGAAATCCCTTAAAAATACCCTTTTCTTTACTTTCTATACATTTTTTCTAATTTGAAAATATATATAAAAATAATAATTTGATCTATCTATATATATAATTTTTATCTATCATATTTTTATCTATTATACACCATATAGTATGGTTTTTCTTTTGATTTCATTCGGGGTCTTCTGGCTTGTATATAGTACATAGAAATTCCTTAAAACATTTTTATATGCAAGAAAACAAATAATAAAATATAAATAAATTACATCTTTTCCGGAAAATTCAAGTTTCCAAATTTGTTTTTTGGAATTTTTGGCATTAAATTTCTCGAATTACACCCAAATAATTTTTCTCCAATTTTCATTTTCTTTGAATAATTTGAAAATTTAATAAATTTCTGATATTTCATAGAAGAAAATTTGAAAATCGGTTCATTAGTTCAAATGATATAGTCCATTTCGCAAAAAATGTTCATAAAAATTTGTTTTGTAAAATTTTGGTTTTTTTTAAAACAGAAAGGATCTGTTTTGAGACGGTA
Organism: Dilophus febrilis; assembly: GCA_958336335.1. Taxonomy (NCBI): domain Eukaryota; kingdom Metazoa; phylum Arthropoda; class Insecta; order Diptera; family Bibionidae; genus Dilophus; species Dilophus febrilis. Next base: position 30,845,838 of record OY284469.1, on the reverse strand, counting down.
AAACTAATTGTCGGTTAGCAGCAAGAGTTGTGAATATAAATGGCAAAATATCTAATCTAAAATATAATTGTTTTAGAGAATTTTCATATAAAAAATGTCTTAATAAAATGTCCTTTATTATACATATTGGACAGATTATACCCCAAATATAGTAGATTTCATGAAAGGATTTCAGATATGCGGTAAATTCTAATTTCATCGTATAAAAAATAAAACCAATTTTAATCAGCTAGACATTTTTTTTAAATAAAATCCTACAATTAGTTTACCTATGAAAAGATTTATTGAAATCTCATGTTTTTGCTAATTATGGCACGTCAAAATCCCCTCAAAATCTCATCATTTGGGTATTTCAATGCCAATCCGTCCATAGTATATATGTAAAATTGTTCTATTCTGATTAACGATAAGGTGATAATAAATGATATTCGAATTAAATTATAATACTCCAAAAAAATTCTCCAAAATAATTTTAATATCTTTTATGCGAACAAAACCGTATTTTCGAACTAGTGTTAAAAACACCATGTATATGGTATATTCGAATGTAACATGTAAAATTAAAATTACCTATACCTTTAGTTTAGAAATATATATATATATATGATTGCTGTTAACATTTGACTATATATATGCCCATATTATATGTATATATATACAAATAATACCTTATTAATACCATCGTCATTACCTAATCATCATTGTATATATACATTTTATAATAATCATTTAAAAAAAAATAGAAATTGTAATAATAAAACATTGTCATCATCAACATATTTATAATAACGCAACCATACACTATAATACATATATATAACATCCTTTTTAATATCAACTATGGATATTCTATATAAATTAAGGTGGCCATAAGTAAAAAAAAAAAAGTCTTTTTATTCTGGATGATCTTTATAATATGGTTCATGGACTAAGACCTGGGTGAATGACACTACTGTATTAAAAGGCGTTGACTATATATAGATAAGCAGATATAGAGTAATCGCAATATTTGTTAAAGGCAATAATTGAATAAGCAAAAAAGCAAAAAAAAAACAGCTTTAGTATATTTAGTAAAATATTGACTAAATAATACCTTTTGAATTTTAACTTTGGTTTGTATTATTTCAACATTATGCAAGCAAAATAAAAAATTAAATTTAGATTATTTTTTGAAAGACATTTGTTGATGTTTTATAAGCAATAATTCCTTTATAATATTCGTTATTCGGCAAATGTTCTACTTCAAAATATTAAGGATAAGATGGTTTAGATCTTGTTCGAAATGAAATGTTTGGTTTTAATAAAGACATATTAATAAAACGATTTTGGGAAATATTTTCTTAAGGATATAGTCACGTGATCGCATTACATCCAAAAGAACATTTTTTACTATATGGACGGATTGGCATCGAAATACCGGAATCATACACCGCAGATTAAGCGTCGAGTTCTAAAGTGTCATAAATCACCATGAAAATTTTATATTTTATTTGGTTTTACGAATGTTTTGTTTTTTTTTTACCCTATGAGCCTATATGAGATGAGATAAGATTTTAAGCCTATATTTTAGATGCAAATTCTATATGTATTGTAAAATTTTGTCCCATAGATATATACATTTGACCGGTCACCTTAATCTATATATAATAGATTCCTATCATATATATATAATATACTATAATAATACACGCATCAGCCAACATATATAACAGCCTATAATAATACATTCTATTATAATTTTATTATTATTATTATTATTATATTATTATTATAAACCAAACCTAACCACCATATTACGATATTACTCAATACCACCACAAAAATCGCGATTTCATCATAATATATACATATATATAGTTATAGATACTTTTTAATATTATTATTATTATTATTGTATGTATATCCTTTCTTATACAATTTTTTTTTATATACAATATATTCAACGAAAAGGATATATACACATTATTTATAAATATATATATATATATATATATTTGATATGAATATATATAGACAGACTGCTGTGTGTTATTATAAAAAATAAAGTAAAGCTTGTTTATATATATAAAATAGTTTTTAGTTAGTCATTTGTTGTCAAGGATACCATCCATCCATCCATCCATATGTGTATATATATTTAAATATCCTTTTAAATATATATGTATAGACGTCGTGTATATATGTGTATAGTTGACGCGCGGTTACTTTGGATACAAAATAACACAACAATTCGTTTTGTTATATAATTTGAGTTTTTTTATATACAGAAAAAATTTGTAATATTAAACACAAAAATAACATAAAAAAAAAGCTTTATAATCAAACGTAAAAATCTTATAAAAATAAAATATAAAAGTCGAGGTATAGAAAACATTTTTCATATATACCATATATATAAAAAGAAAATTGCGTAATTATATATTCATTTATATATATATATTATTTGATATTATTATATATAAACATATATAATAAATAAAAAAATGTATAGAATTTTTTCCTCAACATAAATTTTTTATTTGAAAATTATTTTATTTGAAAAAATCACCGCTTCTTGTTCAGATCATCATAATTTTATTAAATTAATTTCTTTTATTTTTTTTTTTGTATTTTTTACTTTTATATAAATATTTAAATATGTATATATATTGAATAAATTTTCGTTTAAAGGATACGTTAAAAGGATTTTTGTTTTTTGAACAAAATTTTTATATGATAAAAAGACTTAGTTTTCTTTATATATTTTTTTTTGTATAAGTTTTTCTATAAATAAATTTTATATTTAGTATTGATTGATTTAATAATCGTCGTATTTATTTAAAAATATTTATAATATTGCAATTATATATCATGTGTAATTTATTGGTGAATAAAGGTTTTGCAGGTGATGGTCGTTTTTTGATAGTTTTTTTGTTTTGGGGGAAGATCCGTTTTGTGTTTTTGTAAGTTTAACTTTTTATTAATAATTTTTATTATATTTTATAACATATCGTCTATTCGTAAATAAAATTAATATAGATTTTAAAATTTTCTGTACATATATTATAATATTTTAACAACCGATTAATAATATTTTTAATGTTGGTATGAAAATTTTGGGTTGTTGTTTTCTTGTAATTTAATATTTTCGGCTTTGTTTTTTAAAATCATCATATAAATGGTTAAACTTTTTTTTGAAATATAGAGTTCAAATTTTGAATTCAGTTTTGGATTATAACAAAAAAAAACGAAATAATTCTTTTATTGGATATTTTATTGGCATTACCGAATTCTGTCATTTCGGTATTTTTGATTTTTTTTTAAATCTATTTGTACTGTATTGAATAAGAAGGTTTTCATTCACATTTAAATCAGTTAAATCTAAAAGATTATCATTTATTTTTACCCATTTAAACCAATTTGAATTCGAATATTGGATTGGAAAACAAAAAAATTATATTTATCACATTTTCAATTTTCTGTATATAGAATGTCGTTAAAATATATTAATTTTTTTCTTTGTTTCTTTGTATCTCAAAATATAATCGGATAAAATATACTTTTTAATATTGTAATAACTTTTAATCAATATAGATATATAACATACATGTTAAAAGGATATAAATAATATATATATTTATAAGTTAAATTTATATTCCCATTTCGTTATAAAAATGTAAACTATTTTATATTTTTGTGTATATTACTAAAATAGTTTATATATCTATGGTATAGACAAAGGGATAACTTCTCTCTGTATAAAGTATAAATAAAAGACATATTTGTATTTGTCGACCATTCACGACCATATAGTATTTTCACGAATAGCATACAAAGAAATGTTTTTTTTTTATTACCTTTAATCGCGTATCAATAAATTATCGAACATATTAAACTAAAAAATTTATATCCATGATTAAATGTGATGTGATGCGGGGGGTGAAATTTTATATACTCTGGCACGCATATATATACAACTCAATCGATAAAATATATTTGGTATTTTTTAGTACTATTTTATATATGTTTATATTTTCAAAAAATAAAAAAACTTGATATATTTGGATTTAAAAAAAAATATTATTGTTTATATTCTCTATATAAGAAAATTCATCATATTATTTGACACAAAAATATGGATTTTAACAAAATTTTATTATATCAAACGATTTTGTTTTGTGATAAACAAATTTATCATTTTTTGTGTGATTTTCACTACTTAAAAATAACTAAAAGTGTCCATTCACAAAAAAAACAATTTGGTTACGCACAGAACTACATTTTCAGGAAAAACTACTTTTTTCATTGTGTCCCTGTTTTCTTAAATTTTCATTTTTCTTTGCACAATTTAAAAATTCTTATTATTTCATAGAAGAAAATTTGAAATAAAGTTTAAAAGATATACACGCGATTTTCCATTATAGTGAAAATGCAAAGATTATTGTGAAAATTCAAAGAAATTATTTGGAAAATCGACAATAACTTTTTGAAGCAACAAACTGATTTTCAAATTTCCTTCTAGGAAATATCACAAATTAATTGAATTTTTTTAAATTATTCGAGGAAAATAGAAAATTGAAGAAAAACTATGGCTGTAATTCGAAAAATTCGAAAAAAGAACTTTATTTTATAGAATAATTAATTTTATTTTAGGCATGTGTCTTTCGAAATATATCCTATCCTTTTTGGTAATATGGCAAAAAAATATGTCTATTTAGTTATAATTTATTTAAATATAGTTTAATTAAAACCATATATTATTGTATATAAAATATCTATATAAAAAATAGGATTGCTTATATGTACCACTGAAATGTAATTAAACGAACATCTCAAGTAAAAATTAGAACATTTGAAATATGGAACGACCAAATTATAAATTATATTCTGTGACTCTGTCGTTGTCACGAACGACATAATCGATGGCAATAAAAATATTCATTTGATGTGATACTGTAAAATTGAACACCCCCACCAAAATTGTACAAACATTTTATAAACAGTATACGTTTAAATTAAGAAGAAATTTTAACTTTTTAGTTTTGGGAAAATCGACTATATATCTTTTGAATCATTATTGAGGCGATTTTCATATTTTCTTCTATAAAATATGTTTGAAATCAATTCATAATGATTCGAAGAAAACTATGATGAAGAAAAACATCGGGCCGTAATCGTTAAAAAATAGACAAATTAGAAAGATCGATTTTCCATAAAATTAAGATCGTTGAATGCCAGCCAAGGTTGTTTTTTTCCATAAATCAACTATAATTACTCTATTGTTTGGACAATTTGATGAATTTTTTTTCACCGCCAACCGCCAATGTTTAGAATATATATAGAATATAGAATTTTTTTGCATGTTCTAAATCAAATAAATTAATTCTTATTTAAATCGATTGTCCCACGAATTATTTAAAAGAATGGGTTTTTAGAATTATGACATTTTTTTTTAGAATCTACAATTTTTCTATACTTAAAATTTATAAAAAAATATAATAAATATCCTAATATATAAGGACAGCAAAAAACAAAAGAAGTGAATATTAAACTTTTTACATGAAAATATCTTTACCTTTCAAAGCAAAACACAGAAAAACAATCTCCTTATAATAAAGTGTGAGTTAAAAATCAAAAATAACATATTATAATTATCAATTATCAACGGAATAAAATAAAAATATATTAATAGTAATTCTTGGCACTGGGAGAATTCACAGTTGTATAAGCTAGTCTGTGGATCTTTTTGTGCCATTATTTAATATTAATATTACAAACAAAATAAAATTAATAATGACTTTTACATATAATAATAAAAAAAAAACAAAATGAAAAAATATTCAATTGATTATTATTATATTATAAATGAAGTACATGTTAATAATTTTTGTTTTATATATAATTTACATGTATAAATTAAATATAAAAATAGATTTTTTTTACTTTTTGACAGTAATAAATGATTAATATCACAATAAAAAAAAATAAACGTATACTATACATACATAATTTATTATTATTTATTTAATGGATATTTACTGTATAACATATAACCGAATACATATAATTATATATCCATGCACGTACACGTACGTATATAAGGATAAATAAGGATATAAAGGTTTTTAACTTATAAATATATATATATTACATAATTTCCATATTTCTTGAAAAAAAAAACATTATGTTATTTATTTGTATATGGTATATATATAATACACTTAAGTTTATTCTTTTTTTTTTTAATTCTCATACATTTCCTTAAAAAAAATTTACTTTCTTAGATTTTCGTGTGATTACAATAATCAAAAATGAAAAACTATATATAGTTTAATGTATATTTTTTATATAACCACCATATATACTTAACAAAATGTATAGGAAAATTCAAATTTCACAAACTAAAGTTTTCTTATTGGTTTTGTATGTGTGTATAGTTTATTATATATCCATCCATATATCCACAATATATATATATATATATATAATACATTAATCTATATAGCTATACATATATATAAATTACCAGACGTAAATCAATGCTAATTTGAAATTTTCTATATATATATACAATTATACATACATTTGATTTTCTACAACACGTTATGTGTTGTTTATATATGCATAAATATATATACTACATATATATAATATTTGAACTAATATTATTACTGAATTTTATTATTATTATTATTATATACTGAATGTAATGACCACCCTATCTTTTTGGTTATCACACTTACAATCACTATATAAAAAAAATACATTATAATGTTGTTTGTTAGATATACATTCGTTTTTTTACTCGATTATATCACATTATATACATTTTTATTCAGTCATATATATAGAGGATATATATATACCTTTTTTTAATCATATATATATATTTATACGAAATACCACCTATTTTATATAGTTTATATATTATATTGATTAAATATATATATATATATATATTTTAGTGCTGATAAATGGCGCCGCAAAACTCAACCTTATTATTATTAAATGAAAGCATTGAATCAACGTCAGAACTACTGAGCCATTGTAGTCCAATTCTACCATTAGTAGAAGAAGAAAAAGGCAACGGCATAGTCCACGGAAAAAAATCAATATGCAGCAATGCTTACAATAATACACAGCAGGTAGGTATTTATATATATATACATTTGTGTTTGCACATAATAAACGTATACATGGTATATTATTATTAGTATGGAAAATTTTATTTATATATATCAATTCTATACGCGATGTAGAATTTTCTTTCATTTTTTTCTTTTTTAATATTTTCATTCATTTATATATATATATATATATATATATATATATACCGTGTATGTATAATGTATATATTCAAATATCATTTATATGTTTTTTTTCAACATCATATTTTGTATAAAAACTATATCTACATGCAAGTATAAAACTATAAAGGAATATAAAAAAAAAAAACGTTAATATAATATGAAAAAAAAGCAATTTCTCGAATGTTATATATCAAAATGTTATATAAATATATTTGTTTATTCAAATTGTTGTAAAATGCAAAAGAAAAAATTTGAATTTTTTTAAATTGATAATAAAATTATTTACTCGATAAAGATATATAAACTAGCTATATTTTATTATAAACTATATAAATAAACGCTTCTATATAGCTCGACTTTGTTTGAAAATTTAAATTACATAACGATAAAGTATAAAATATAAAATTTATTAAACCTGCTACAGATTTTAATTATATAATACAATGAAATGAATTAAGATATTTTATTCAAATTATTGTAATCATAAAAATCCATCAATCGACTTCAAATACAATGCAATGTGTTCCAGTAATAAACATACAAAAAATCCGAATAACTCCCGCGTAATCCTCGTGGACGTAATTTCCAGAAAAAATACTCTGTTTTTTTAATTGTTCAATACGTGTTTTTTTCTGGTTTCATATATATAGTTATGGATTGGACAATAAAAGTTACGGATTGGATAATCCAATGTATTAAGTCGCAACGATTATAACTTATGTCTCTACGGTGAACAACTTTGAAGGAAAATCAATGATGTACAAAATTTCCTTGCTAGGTTAAGGAAAATTTTTATTATGAGAAAATTTCGTTAAGTTTTTCTTCAAAAGTTAATGGAAAAATACGATATTTTTTCAAGCATTAATATATTCAAACGAGAGAAAATGATACCCCATATATTAGATTGGTTTTATTAACAAAATTAAAGATCAATTGATTTGCTTATATAAATAAAGTATCGATTTATTGTTATTCTAGTTTAAATGGATTAGAAATTATAACATATAATGGCTGAATGAATGTTTGGATACGAAAAGCATTTTTTTTTGTATTAATATAGCAAAAACACATTTTGTACATTATCTGTAACTCGGTAAGGGTTAAAGATTAAAGTTCCATTTTTTTTTGTATTAATATAGCAAAAACACATTTTGTACATTATCTGTAACTCGGTAAGGGTTAAAGATTCAAAAGAATAACGATTTTTTTTATGGAAATAGTCCCGCAGGCTTACGTGCAGTATTCCATTTAATATTCTGCAAAAACATCCTTTAATTTATGTAACAGATACGAATTTAAACACTAAGATCACAAAACATTTTCACATCCTATAGATAAAAGTTTTTTTCTTTATTCATCTTTCAACACAGTTTGTTCAGATCCGAATATTTCAGATCGATTAATGTAAAATTTACCAAACTATCTCTAACAATCCCCGTACGGATTTGAATGAGATAAAGTTAAAATAGAAATCGATACCCAAATCATAATTAAATATATAAATAATATAAATTAAAATTGTATTTTATGTTAAGTTTAATCAATTTAAATTATACATTACTGAAATATTCACATTATTAAACAAAAATCCATCAACGCAATCAATTCCAAATATCATTTTAATTTTCGATAACAAAATGTTACCAAAAGGTTCAAATTAATATTCACAAAAATATCCTTGCGGTTTTTTAAGGGATGCGGGTGAAATAAAACAAAACAAAACACAAAACGTTCTCACAGACCCAAAAGTGCTTTTATTTTTGACCAAAACTCCAGAGCCCAAAATTTCAAGCAGATTGATAAAAAACTGAACAAAATATTTCTAAAAATAATTCTCATGGATTTGTATAGTATAGGGTAGAAATTGTAATCGAAAGAACCAAATCTTAATTATATAATTAATATAATATTATATAAATTATTTCTCAAATCATCAAAAAGATATTATCCATTAAATTTATTAATAAATTATCATTAATAAACCAATTTACATAATAAAAGATTTGTTTTACTTTTATACAATCGAATTTTTTAACCAAAAAAAAAACAAACAGGAAGATGAATTGCCAATTTGGATATGTGGTGAACCAAGATTTATATCAGGTGTAACAAATGAAACAACATGTAACGATATAATTGAAGCATTAATTAATGATGAAATCTCAACAAAAGGTTTGTGTAATTTTTTTAAAATTTCCTATTATTTTGAATATGTTATTTTCATTTAAATTTTCTTTTCATTCGTTGAACAACACACCAAAAAAATATTCACACATATTTATATAGAAATAAAACATTGCATTGCAATTAGTAATAATTATGTAATTACGGAAAATTGGCATGATATTGAACAATCATTATCAGGTGATGCACAAATATTACCATTGTGGATGGCTTGGGGTAATTCTAAATATGAGGTATGAAAATTTACGCGTTGACTATATATTTATTATATATATAATAGATCAATAATGAAAAAATTTTACAGACTATTTGTTAAATATTATTAAAAAATTCCTCAGTTTTTTTTTATTCTGTTATTTTTTTTTTTACCTTTCAGGTTAAATTTAAGTTAAAAATCAATAAAAATAAGGATGGGTTAAATAAAATTGTATCCAGTATGAATAATCACAATGATGTCCACGATTTGAATAAGGTTGGTTGAAAAGAAGTATATTTTTTTGACTATATTTTTCTTGGAATAGATCTGGCGGGGGGTTCTCTCTGTTTGTATTTTCTATTATCTTTCTAAATGAATAAACGCATTTAAACACTATAATAATAAATATCGCTTCTATATTTATATAGAAGGTACAACACGAACACGTAGATAATTTTCTTTTTAAATCCTATATATATATATATATATATATGATAGGTAAAGAAAACATAAAAGAAAATATAATGTAAAAGAGTTATTATTTGATAGTGTTTATTTTATGACTTTACCAAAAAGAATTTCCATTAATAAATTTAATAAAACCGTGTTTTCCCTTTAAACAAGACTAACCCGCGTTTTCTGGTTTAATAAATGTGAATTATTATTTGAAAACTATTGGATATTACAAATTTCTATTTTATCTATCCAGAACTCAATTAAATCTATATTAGAATAATTTTTAGAATAATTTACGGGATATTTTAATATTTTTTTCTTTATTTGCAGAACAATAATAAAAAACTAAAAAAATCATCAAATACTAAAACAAAAATTGTATTAAAATTAATAAGTCGTTTATTGAAACAAGGCGAAGATATTCAAAAGCATTTATCAATTATTAGGTAAACCAAAAACAAATAATTTACAATCTACAGTTTTTTGTTTGTAAATTAATAGATTTATAACATAAATTATAGGGAAAAATCAATGAAAAGTCATCAATTAAAAGTAAATGAATTTCCAATAATGGGAAAATATCCACCGTCGATTAATAGTAAAATTGGTAATTCATTTAAAATGATCACAAATGATGCTGTTTCATCTTCTATTATTCAAGATACAACAACAACATTTTTAATAAATGATCAAAATGAAGATAATGAATTATTTTTATTGGTAAAAAATGATAAAGAAAAACATATGGAATACAGACAAGTTGTTATAAATAGAAAAATAAATGCTGCAAATAAAAAATTTAAACAACAAAAGAAATTTCAAAATGGTACTAATAAAATACCTGCAACTATTACCAGTTGTACTGAATCGGAACAATTTATTACACCTAAACGTAAACATCGTACAAAACAAAATTATAAAAATCTAAGAGCAAATAATTTAAATACAAGATTATCAACACCGGTAAATCAAAGAACCACAACTAATGATAATGATGATGTATACAATTATAATGATGAGAATGATGTAAACAATTTGAATAAAAACATAATAATAAATTCAGAAATTTATAATGAAATGTCCTATCGTATATTAGAATTAAATCAATTGTTATTATGTGAAAAAAATCTTATAATTAATTTAACCAATCAAAATGCTAATTATCATTTACAAAATCAATATTATATTAACGATAATATTGATATTGAAAATAATGATAATGTTGATGAAATTCAACAGTATTTAAATAAATTTGCCAAAGAAATTATAAAAAATGAATTAGATTTACAAAATGTTAAATGTGAAATTACAAAACAATGTGAAATTTTATATAATTTAAAACGTATGTTAAAAATGACAAAAAATACAAATTCTACATCGTCTATCGAACGATTCGAAAATCTAGAAGAAATCATTATGAAAACTGCTGATAAATATTTATCTAATGAATATGAAATTGAATGTAATAAACCATTATTATCATCGACAGCAACTACCAATGCTGCTATTGCCGCCGATAATGTTGAAGAATTTATTGATGATAACCAAACATATTTTGATAATAATAAAACTATGATTGTATAATTCGTCATTTACATCAAATTAAATTAATTAAAACCAACTACAAAATGACGAATTCTTCTATTTAAAAAAAAAAAAAACTTTAAAATTATAAATGTTATGAGTTCTTTAAAACGGATTTTCTGAATTGTTAAGTTAAAGTATTTAAATTATTTAAGTTAAATTATATTTTTTTTATAATAAAAGGAATTTTTATATACTCTTTACACTTTTGATAAATAAATGTTTATACTTTTTTTTCTATAATAATAAATCAATTATTTGTATGTTTAATTTCAATCTAACCTTCCGGTTCAATTATTACCTCTAAAGTAATTCATATCTAAAATTGCGTCCTTGGTAAGATTTTTTTGTATTATAGTTTCCGCTTTGATTTATTAATTATCAATTAAAATTGTCAATTGGTGAAATTGTCAATAGATTTGTTTTAAAACAGGTTCATTATTTTTTATTTTTAGAGAATTTCCAAATTATCAAGTAAAAAAATCAAACATTTCCCAATTAAACATAATTAAAATTTTGTAATTTTCTATTTGATAAATTTTATATTTCCAAAATATTTTTTTTTGTTTTTTTTTTAAGAGTAATGATGACAATATTACATGTATATATATTTTTGTTTGCTTTTACAAAATTCAAATTGAAAATAAAAAAAACATAAATATTAAATAAATTCTATAAAATAAAAAATATAATATAGTCATTTTATCTCATATTATATTTTACATATATAATTTAATTATTATTTTGAAATCATAATCATGATATGACAATATGAAAAGAAATGAATAAAAGTGAAATGAAATCAAAACATTCCGGATCGGGGGCTTTTATTTTTTTTTTGTTCAACATAGGGTATATATATTTTTTATTTTTATAATTAAATATAGTATTTTTTTTCTTTTTTATTTTTAGTATTTAAATTTATTTTAATCCTGGTCTCTTCTCGTATATAATATGAATATATGAAAAATTAAAAAAAAAAAAAAAAAAAATATATTTATATATTATTAAAAAATTAAATTAAAATTTACATCCGAAATATCGTTAAGCAATAACATCCTTAAGATCAGCTGGTAATTCATTTTTAGGATGTTTATTTTCGAAATGTTGTTTATATGTTTTTGGATCCGGCATCTGTGCCTGATGGTGTATGGGGTGTGGGGTTAAATAAAAATAATTGATTATAAACGAAACACATTGAATTTTTATCTTAAATTATTACTACACATAATGATCGTTCTACTGATTCATTTCAATTGTTTAGAAATATCTCATTGTTACAAAATTTAATAAAATAAAAGTGCGTAAATTTACCTTGCAAATAGCACAAGCATGAACTAATGCTTTTTGGGCTGCTTTCTTTTGATCGGATGCGCTATGACCCTGTTGTTTTTTAGCTTTTGCAGTTTTTTCCAATGTTTTTGCTTGTGATTGTTGTTTTTGATGACCACGAGCCATATCTAAAAATATTAAAATATTCAAATTAAAATTGAATTGTTACAAAATAAATTTAATTTTTTTCACAGAGGTATACACATTTTTTTTGTGTATGTCTCTAAAATGTATTGTTTAATTTTTCTAGTCTATTAAATAGTATATTTCTTTAATAAACAGATTTGGTTTTTTTTTTTCAAACTTAAATTATTAACGCTATGACAAAAAAAAAGGTTATTTATATATTCATATACAAAAAACAGTAAGTATATATTAAAATTGATTTTTTAAATTTCTTATTGATTCATGTTGATATGAAAATCGATGCGAGTTACTGTTGGACGTTACCCCAGCAAAACGGTTAATTGCTTTAAATCCACTAAATATGAACATATATTGTTTTCAAATGTGTTTGGTAATAAAGTTATAAGAGTCCTGATATCATATCTTTTAAAGATTTTCAGTACAATAGTCAACTAGCCTAAGTAATTTCGATGAATGGTAACTTGTTAAATACATATATTAAGTTGTATTGTACTATACTTTTCAAGATCTTTGGAAAATGATCAGCACAATGAATCTAAAAGACAAATTTAAGTACAACCATCAATAATCGACAGTGAATGTGTTTAACTACATTCAATAGTTACTATACCAAATGTAATTTTGGTAAAGAAAAAAAACCTGAATAATATTACATCGGTAGTTATTCGCATTTTGTAAAATTAAATAAAATAATAAATCATATATTGTCTATGATTGTGTGCTGAAATGCCATTATATTATTAGATGCAATAATGATGGTGATCTTTTTTTTTTTTGATGATTGCCACAATAAGAGATAAATAACGTTTTTTTTAGGTATAAGAAAAATTAACTTTCACCATCACCAAGTAAATCATAATGATGGTAATATCTAATATAATTAAGTTATTAAGTGAAGAATACACATTTACAAATGTTAGAAGACTTATTTTTAATTGAATTTCTATATCATGTTAAAAATTTATTTATGTCAAATGCTGTAACGAATGTATTGAGATTTTTCTGATGTTTGAGCCACTTTTGTTATTGTTTTGCTTTGTATGAAAGAAAATTGATTGATTTTTTTTATTATTTTCTTTACAATTAAGACAACATTTATCTATACATCTACTATAGATAGATATTAATAGTAGAACAACACATAATCATATGTATATAAAAAAAAAATACACGAAGTCACAATTTGCAAAAAAAAAAAAAAAAAAAAAACAACGCGGTCAACAAAACATCAGTGAAGTGATTTTTTTTTCTTGTATCAAATCAATGTGAAAAAGAAAATCCCATCAAAAGCATATAAATAAAATCAACAGAAAAAAAACCCATAAAACGTGTACAAAATTCAATAATAATAATAATAATAATAATAATGAAATATAATTAACTTACCGTTATATTTAATGTTTTCTAATCAGGATAAATCGGGATAAATATGTTTATAATTTAAATTTTTGTTTATTGTTTAAATTAAATATTTTCTTTCGGTTTTCCAAAGGAGGAATGCGCTATGCTTGTAAATTATTTTTAAAACAATAAAAAATTAAAAATTGATGTTGTTACCAAAAAAAAAATAATAAAAAAAAACTTTACGTACGACGACGAACAAGAAACCAAAAAATAGAATTTTTTTCATATGAACAAATACAAGAAATAAGTCGCTATTTTTTTTTGTTATCGTTTTTTTTTTGTTGGTATTTTGTAAATTGTGATTGAGTGAAATCATCCGTTATTTTTTTTGGTTTTTATCTTTGATGAGATTCGTTCAATGGTTTTTTCTTATATGCTATATTTAAAAATTGTTAAATTTAATTTTAATTCTATTTATTATTACCAAAATAAAGTTAAAAAGTGTGGAAATTTGTAATATATATAATATATGATTAAGGAGGACAATTTTCAATTTTCATTTATTAAATAACTTCTTAATAACATTTTTTTTAGATATTTGTAATTTAATCACTATAATATTCTTTATAAAAAAAAATTGGATTTAGTCCAACATCATCAATATTATTATTATCCTTTTTTTTTTGGCAATTATACATTGAGAATATTTTCCCAAAAAGAATTGATGAATAATTGAAATTATTTAATTAAGGACATTTGATTCGAATTATTTATTTATTTATCTAAATATTAAAATTGTAATATACAATTAATATAAAATTAATAACTATATATATATTTATAGAAATTTCATTTAAATAAATTATTTTTAATATTATTTTATAATAAAAAACTACATGAATTATAAATCATGCCAGCAGCGAGTCCAAAAGAATTCAGCCTTAATAATGAATCAAAAGCCCAGCAAATGGTTTCTATAAGAACAATAAATCTCATAAATTATTTTTGAACCGATTCAATTCTAGATTTCTCGATTTGTTAATAAATAAGGCAAACCAAACAGAAGGCAATCATATACGAGGATAGAGCAGACCAGAGCAAAAAATAATTCTACGGATGCAATTATAAGGATTCGAAATTTAACGAGACTGACACAAATATAATAAACTCTATTATATATTCGTTTGAATTCTATTTGGAAATGTATAATTATAGAAATTTCGTGTTACGATCCACCGTGTTTTCTTGGCTTTCGCTAAATCCATATAGAAAACATTGCACCTTCCACAAAATGTTATTATAAATAATTAAATACATTTTTTTTTATTAAATTATAATTACATAATTTATTTTGTTTTAACAAAAAATTAAAAAAAAAAAACAAAATAATATTTTACAAGTGAGCATTTTGCATTTTGGGAGAAAGTACATATATGTTTTATATATATAATATAATTAAGTTAATTATTAATAATAATTATAATATATAATTTAAAAAAAAATTAATAAAAAAAAAAACAATCAAAATACGAAATCTAAATTGAAAAAATCCTATTTCAAAAAAAAAAAAACTTAATTATAAAATTTTATTTTATTTATTATTATTATTATTATTTATTTATTTTATTGTATATTTATATAGTAATAAAAAGATCATGATTTATTTTAGTTTTAATTATTATTTATATTTTAAGAATTGCTTTATTTTGTAGAAAAATCTGTATAAAAAACACTAAGCAATTATAATAATATAATAAATTTGAGAAATAGTTAATTTAAATATTTTTATTTTAGTTTTATTTTATTTATTTGTAATATAAATTCAATTATTTTTTTTTCTTTACAAATTCTTGCTATATATTTTTTTATTTTTTTGGTTTTCATATTATTTTATTAAATTATTAATATAGCGAGGATTTGTAAATAATTTGAACTTTTTTTTATTTTATTTAATTATTTTCAATTATTTATTATTATTATTTACACAAAATTGCGCTTGAAAATTTGATGAAAATGGATTTATATAGCTAAATATATATTTTGATAGAATTAAATAAAGAAAAAAAAAATTTCATTTATATTAATTCAAAATTATTATTTCAACTATTATTATTATTATTATTTAAGAATTTGTAAAAACTTTTAATAGGAATATTTTATGAAGTATATTACGAAATGAATTTTATTTTTTTTTTTTTTGATAATATTTTACTATAATGAATTTATTTACTATATATATTTATATTAAGTTGTGTAAAATGGAATTTTCACAATTGAATTAGGATTTTGTTTAATAACAAAAAAGAAAAGGAGCGTTTTTTTCTATATATATATTTGTATTAAGGAAATATTTTATTGGGAATATTTGGGTCTATATAAATGGAATAAAATATATGTGATGTGTATTGATTGGTTTGTGGTGTTTGTTTATTTATTTGTTTTCTTGAGTTGATACATAATAAAAAAAGTTTTAAAAAAAATTATGATTATTAGATTAACGAAAAAAATGAAAGATTTTGTGTGTTTGTGGGTTTTTTGTGTTATTAATAATAATAAATGTAAAAAGTTATCATTTTCTTTTTGTGTTTTTCAAATTTTACAAATCAAATATAAAATATTTTGTTTAATGCAAAAGGAAATAGTATATAAAAAAAAATGTCATGTAAAATTATCATGTTTTATGACAACGCATTTAAAGCATTTTTATTAATTAATATTTTTTTTATTATTATTATTTGTGGTTGTGGAAGCAACAGCATATAATATGTTTAATTATTTATAACAAAAAAATTTTATTTAAATAAATAAAAAAAAACTTTTCATTTTGTGTGAAAATTAATATAAATAAAAACAAAAAAACAATTTTTCCTAAACAATATACAATGTATGTGTGGTATATTAAATTGCACATCAACATTTCTTATTATAATTATATTTTACTATATATATATATTAATAATTATATCTTTTCTCTAAAAATTATTTTCATTTATAAAATCACTTTCTTTTTGTTTTTTTTTTATATATATATATATATATATAGTTTTTTTTTTGTCTCATTTTTTCTTTAAATATATAAATAAAATATTTAACAAATTTTTAAAAATTATAATATAAATAAAAAAAAAATGTACAATTTATTTATAATAAAATCTTTCCGAGTATATTTTTATTTTATATATATATATATATATATATAATTAATTAAATTTAATTAATATTTTATTTTTTTTTACAGAATTGTATTTTGTAATAATTATAAATAATTTTTATTTTAATAAAAAAGCTATCGATATTTTAATTTTTTTTTTTAATTTATTTTCTATTTCATTTATAATGAATTTTGTTCTATTTCATTTAATATTATAATAATAATAGATAACCACAATTTAATATTAAACAATATGCAATTAAAAAAACACTAATAATTTTCGTAGATCCACGTCCACATTGTTCTATTATATATGATTCCTGATATATAAATGAAAAAAAATAAACAATTATTTGGATAATTATTTAATTTTTTAAAGAAATTCTAATTTAACACTTACATTTATATGTGAATTAATACAACTTTTGGGTCTTTTACGTTTTAACGGTACACTGCTGCGAAAACAAGCAACCGTTTCATTACTATAATGTTGTTCCAATGGATTTGTTGTAAATCTATGATTTGGATCCACTGGACACATTGATTCAACTATTAATAATATTAAATTACTTTGTGGTATTGGTAATACAGTAAATGGTCTGTAGACAAAAAAAAACATTATTATACATTCAAAATAAACTGTAAATTTCAATTAAAAAAATATTGATAAATTAAAACCTTTCACAGCCATGCGATGGTG
The DNA here is from genome assembly GCA_958336335.1 of Dilophus febrilis. Taxonomy (NCBI): domain Eukaryota; kingdom Metazoa; phylum Arthropoda; class Insecta; order Diptera; family Bibionidae; genus Dilophus; species Dilophus febrilis. The sequence goes on along the minus strand of OY284469.1, from coordinate 30,827,455 downwards.
TTTGATAAGCAGTTTTATTTCTATATGGTTTATGTAATGTATATAATTTTAATATTTGATCACACGGTTGTAATCTTGTACGATTTATCACGACCGATGTATCAAATGCTTTTTCTTTATCTTTTGATGTTTCTTTAATATCTATCGGATCATATGTTGACGCTTCGCTCACTAAAAAATATTTATGAAAATTATTATTCAATAAATTATACATATTCATCCGGATAATTATCATTTCCTTACAAAATTCCTCGTATCCATCACCATAAGCCTTTACCGGTATCATTGCAATGTGCAACGTTAACCAAAATATAAATTTATATAACCATTGGAAAACGACAATAATAAATTTTATTGGCTGTACAATAAATTTTTTATATAATAAATTTATTTAATATATAAAATTAAAAAATTTTAATTTACCGTTTCTAAAATACTTGCTAAATTCAATTCATTTTTCGGTGGAAAACATACAGCTTGATAATCATAAATATGAATTTCCTTAAATACTTCTTCGGTGATCAAGCGATGCATTATCGAACCTCTAACTTCACCAAAAAATTTACCCGTATGTGTTATATCTGGTGATATTAATATATATCCATTATTATCTAACACAAAACATTCAATGGATTCCGGTGGAAAACATGTTTTAACACAATCTGGACCACACTATATAAAGAATAGAAGCAAGAAAAATAAACATAAATAATAACACGAAAAAAAAAACACCTTTAAATAAATTAATTAAAATATCACTTACATTACTGGTAATATTTTTAAATAAAGCATATAATGATGAATATTGAAATTGAAAACCAACAACAGCAACGGGAGCTGATTTTTTATCTTCTGTATGAAAAATTGCATGACTAGCTGTTACAAGTGCTTCACTATTATTACCTGATGTAATTTAATATAAACAATATAAAATAACCACCACTTTTTTGAACCTATATCTGCGCTGATTAAGAAAATATAAACCTTACCCGTATCAAATGGAACTGAAAATACAAAACTTTGACTTTCAATATAATGTTGTTCAACGGCACGTTTATACCAAATTTCATCGATTGCTCGTATATTATTTTCACTAAAATGTGATCTATTTTATGATTAATAGTTTTAAATCAATGAAAAAATAAAAAAAAACGAAAAGGAAAAGAAAAAATTCTTTATAGTTAATGCATTATATTCTTCAATTTTCAAATAATTCTAAAATATACCCTGGTTGTACATCATCCTTATTATTATCAAAATTTAACCATCGTGTAAGACCACTGTGGGTTGCTAAAAATGCCACTCTTATACCAAATCTTAATTTTAATTCATTTCTATAAAAAAAACCAATTATTTCAATATAAAAATGATTAATAAAAATTGTAATGTTGAACATTGAACAAGGAACAAGACTTATTAAAAATTTTTTTTTAAATATTATTGAAATCTTTGTATGCATCTTTTCCATATATATCTACCACCAACAAAAATATTAATCGATATATATACATTACCTTGGCAATAAGCCAATTAAAACAGCTATTGGGCTAGGGCTATCCATATATAAATTGGCGCGATAATAATAATAGGGGATTGCAAATAATGTGTAATTATATATATATTTGTATATGTATATAATAAATTAATCCTTATTTACTTTATAATTATTTTAAAAAAAATTTACACAACACCACAAAAATACACAATAAATGACAGACATTTAGCTTATATTTACACATACAAAAAAAATTAATAATTTTAGCAATAAATACAACAGAAAAACTATTCTATAAAAGAAAATCTATATTTAAAAAATATAACAAATAACAAAAATTTTGAAAAACTTACACTTTATCTTGTTTTGCAATAAAACTAACATTTTTCGAAAACCATTCGGTAACTCTTGCATCATATACTAATTCTTGAACAAGCCCACGATCACCTGTTATTATAAATAATAATAATAATAATAATAATCGTAATAAATATAAATTCAAACACCCTGTAATTTTATAAATGAGAAATGATTAAAACAAAAGACATTTTTTTTTATATAATTGAATCTTTTTCACAATTTCTAAAGATTGCAATGCAAAAATAAAAAAAAAAACAATTAATAGAATAAATCATATAGTGTGTTATTATTTGTACATATACATTATATAAAAAAAAAAAAATTCAATTGCGGTGGTGATTTTTTTGTTTTCTATATAAACACATTATTCACTATTTTCTATAAATCATAAAAACATTTATATTTTGTTATAAATATAATTGATTTGAAAAAAAAAATTAATAATTTTCATTATATTTATATATTTAAATGCAAATTCCTCAGCTAAAACAAAGTCTTAAAACAAAAATCATTCAAAATATATAAAAAAAAAAGTATTTAATATTATTAAAGAATTTTTATTTTTAATATTTAAAAAGTTGGAGTTGGGCGTCACAGTTTGGAAATTGTAATTGATCTATCATATACAGATTGATTAAAATATAGCATGGAATATTAATCATTGTTGTTCATCGAAAAAAATTATCATTTTTCGCATAATTTGAAACTTTTATCAATTTTTAATATTTCATTGTAGTAAAATATTTAAAATCGTTCGGCCGTTGGTTCAAAAGAACGCTATAACCGCGATTTTTCCATTCGATCTCAGTGAAAATTAAAAGAAATTTCCCATACTGCTGTAAAATTCACCCACCAAATCATTTTATGCAGTACATCAAAAATGGAAGAATTTAATATAAATATAAATGCATTTCCATTTTTATACATATATAAATATATAAATTTAAAAATAAAAAATATAGATATAGATATTGGTGCGATACTAATTACATAAATAATTATATATTAAAGTGCATAATATTAATTTTAATTTTAAATATATATATATAAATTCATATAAATAATAATAATAATATACGCATATTCATAGCAGCGGTGATGCGGTGCCTGAAAAATTGTTCAAATTCATCAAATTGTTCAAACAAATTGGAAAATTCTTTGAAAGATCCGAAATTATGATTAAATGGAACGCATTCAATTAATTTCTATTATTTCGTATAAGAAAATTCTTATGAAAATCTCCAACATTCGTTAAAAAAAAAAATATAGACACAATTTTCCCAAAAAGTGTAAGTAAAAATTTGCCTAATTTTTGATGTATCCTTCCACGGTGTTTCGACTTTGTATCATAATATTACAATTCTATTTGAATATTCATATCGAATGGAAAATTGCGGCTATATATCTTTTAAACAAAAAGACGAGGACAATGATTTTAAATTAATTTTCTTCTATTATGAAAGATATAATATAGAAATTTATTGAATTATCAAATTATTCAAAGAAAATATAATGATTATAAAGAAAGAACCGCCCTCAGATCCGTAATAAAAAAAATACTCAATTTAGAAGTTAATGTGGGAAATCGATTTTCTGGAAAATTTATATTAAGCTTTATACCCAAATTTTTCTCCATAAAATAATTACACGCATATTTGCTTTCGGTAATTTATCCTCCTCTATTATTTAGACAATTTGACGATATTTTTTTTTTTTTCATGACTCACCGCCCCTGATTCATATTTATAGGTATAATAAATATAAATATTCGCATATAATTATTAATATGATTTATTAATAATTGAAATCAATCAATGCGTGATGATGAAGAACATTATTTTTTCAATGTATATATACCAATAATATAATATATCGATCAAAATAAATAAATAAAAGCAATTTAAAATTTTTATTATAATAAAATAAAATTTAAAAAAATTCAATTCTTCATCCGCACTGTCATAAAATCAATTGCCATATATCATCATATTTATATAGAATATATCATTTATTTAGCATTTTTTTTTGTTGTGCGTATATCATTTTGTACAGATTTATAAAAAATAAAAATAAAATTTTACCCACACATATATAATTATTTATGAAATAAAACGTGCAAAATTTTATTCATTTGGGATATTATCCAAAAAACCAAAAAAAAATCTCTTGTTTAAAAATAATTATTATTATATAAGATATTGTGCATTATATTATATTGCGTGAAATTTTCAATTTTACAATATAAAATTTTATATATTATAAAAAAAATACCATTGATTAAGATTAATTCTATATATATTGTATAATAATAATCAAATTGAGATTAAAATCAAAATATAACAAGGCGTTTTGTATTTATATATAAATATATATATACATATATAGAAAAGTACAATAAGATTATTAATTCTATCTATTTAAATTCGAAATAATTCCAAATGGGATTGTATTTATGTATTTTCTTAATGGTGAATTTGTGTATTATATTGATTTGATTTGATTTGATTAAATCGTGTGTGGATTTTAAAATTGTGTGTTATAAAAACAGACAAATTGAGATCATTTGCAAAAGTATACTGGTTTTTTTTGAAGTACTTACAATAATATAAATCCTTATCGAAAAGTGAAGAAGTTCGGCTGGTACTCGAATTAGCTGTGGATTTGCATTTATTTTTTTATAAATATAATTGATTTAATGAATTTAATTTTTCATTTTCATATTTTTTGTTTTACCCCGAAACATTTAAAGATTTAAAGAAATACAGTAAATTGTTTATAAAAAAATTAAAAAAAGCCGTTTTATATTGAAAATAGTTTTATAAATTCATATGCGGACATAATTATAAAGGAAATGTGTTTAAAAAATGGTTTTTTTTTAATCATATTGATTTTGTCCATAAAGTTATTTAAATTTTCATATCAATAGAACAAATATTATAGAAAAGCGATTCTTGAAAGATTCAGACCAAATAGAAATATTCATTATTCTTCAATACACGACGCCGCGGTTTATTAATAAATTATATTGAAAAAATTGTATTCGAATCTATTTTAAAAAATACGATTTTGTGATTGTGATTCGAGACAATTTATTTCCTATATAAATTTTAAACTTACAATACAAAGCGGCATGTTCGGGTGGTGGCGGTGTTCGATCTTTCCATTTCCATCCGGGACCTGTAATTTTTGTTAGAAAATATTTTAATTCTTTTTCTGGACTAGCAAAACTTTTTGTACTATGTTTACAATAGATCCTATTTATTATTAAAAATAAAAAAAAAATTAATCAACATTTTATTAACTTAATTTTCTATTATTTATTATATATTTATTTATATACCAATCAGGATGAATTTTCCAATGGGGATCATTAAAATAACCTAATATATCATTTCCTTTTGCATGTAAACGATGTATTTCATCTTCATATCGAATTTGTACACGATATAATCCATATGGTTCGGGATATGTTAATACCAATGTAAATGGTGTATTTACAATTGGTGTCCAATAATATTGACGTTTTACTCGAGATACTCTTTTCTATATATATAAGGATAAAAAAAAAATGTTAGTTATAAACAAATTAATAATTTTTAATGTGTTAATTTACCATTTCATCAAAATGATATTTAACTGTCATCCATTTACTATCTGTTGTTTGATTTACGATCAATTCACGTATCTATAAAATTTATAGGTAATTTGGTTTTTTATTATTATTATAACTTAAATTGTAAATTATTGCTAATATAATAATTTACAATTTAAGTCAATTTATAATTTAATAAATTTTGTTTTACCTCAAGTAAAATTGGTGAAAAATCTCTTGGATCCGTATCATCGTCCAATAGTTCAATTTCAATCATATCAATACTATTGTATGATGGTTTCAATATATCTTGAAACTATATAAATGAAAATTAAAAAACAATTTATTAGCAAAATTCCCAAAAACAAAAAAAATACGAGTTTATCTACGGTGCGCGCCAGTAAAAATGGTCATAGGATTCATGTATCGAGAATAAAAAGAGGAAAACATTTTATGTTTTCAGTAAGATTCGAATTCAAGACATCAAAATTTTGTTAGAATTATAAGTTAGGTGTTTTATCTACCATAGAATTACACAGAAAAATGAATGAAAAAAATAGCATTCTTTTAATTAGTCTGTAAATTATGGAGGCAGATTTAACAAACTAAAATTGAATAACCTAATCAAGTGATGTCGTTACGGGAACGGTATTGGAATGTCAAGGTTTTCCGGGCGTTAATCCGATTATGTCCTAGGTAATAAACTAAAAAATGGAAAAAGACTTTGGCATCAATTAGATTTACTTCAGGGTTAATACACAATTTCCGTAAGAAATACGATAAGATCTAATAATAAATTGTATAATAAAACAAAAATATGTGTATACATACCACTGGACGAAGATCAGGATGTGTTAATATGAAACCATTATTTGTTACTATAAAAGCATATCCATTTACGCCAAGCTGTTTTAACGGGAATGAAAAATAAATAGACGATCTTTTATCTTTTCATAAAAAAACATTTATTCAATTCTAAAAATATATACTTACAGCAAATGGCATCATTAATTTCTTGATATCCCTTATTGGAATATCTGTACCAGCTACTCCTAATAAATTTGCAATGCTTGTCTGTAATAATTATTAATTAATTTTATTTTTAAAAATTTAATTGCAAATATATGATTTTAAAAATATGAAAATATTATAAATTCTAAATGTATTTTTAATATTTTTAAATATATAATAAACTATATAATTTTTTAAATAATTTTTTTTTTTTTGTCATTACAATTATAAAATCTATAAATTTTATTTATCTGAATAATGTTACTTTTTTTTTAATAATTAATTTATTAATTAATTAAATTTCCAGTTTAAACTATATATAATGTCGTAAATAAATATGTTTATATAATTTCAAAATCTATTAACCAATTTTTTTAATCAATTTTTTTACAATGAATGATTAAAAATTGTATATATGAATTATACAATATGATGGTTTTTTTTTATTTAATTTTAATTCAATTAAATGATGTTTTAATAAAAGTTATACAAATTTTTCTATTTATTTGTTTGTTTGTTTGTTAATTTATATAAAATTATTATATATATACTTTTAAAACTATCTACTTAACTACATTTATTTAGTTATGCGATTATTAATTTTTTTCTGATATATTATAGATTAAAATAATTAACCATGATTTATTTATATAATTATTCATGATATTATTAACTATAGATTTTGATGATTTTTGTTTTTAAAATAAGATTTCTTTCTGTCTTTGTTTCTAAAAATAATATAATGCGAATATAAGTTAATAAATTTTATAATAATAAAGATAATGTATAAATTTTCCACCATATTTATTCATCTGTACTATTTAGAACCTTTAATAAATCTAATTTATAGAATCTGTATCAAAAGAATATTCTACCTATATATACTATTGAAAGAAAAAAAATATCATACCTTTAAATATTTCAATTTGATTTTAGAAAATATAATATTTTAGATTTAATTGATAATTTTGATTAATTTTTACTAAAATTTGTTTTTTTTTTTAATTTTTCCAAGTAATTATTAATTTAGAATATTTTATCTATAAGATTTATTGGTTTTATAACTGTTTTAAAAGGGTTTTACAATACTCATTCATAATATATAGTTACATATTAAGCATTGCCATCAATTCAACATCATTTGAAGATGACTTTTGTATATCATTTTGATTTTAAGAATGCGGATTTTATTAAGTTATTGTATGATTGATTGATGGTGGGCTTTCCTATTGTATATTAAAAATTGGATTTGGTATTTTGTATTTGTTTCGATGACGATCGAATCTTATTTAAGTGATCGCTTAAACTGTCTCAATTGATAAGTGATATATTATCTCTATATAGGTCTTTTTATATTGTATCTGGTGTACTTCAGGTTATTTTTTGATAATCATGAAATATTTTAAGGTATGATATTCTTATATAATATAATTAATTTATTAATTTAAATATTTAAAATTTAATATTAATACTTTAAATTTTTAATAAATTATTATAATATTTTACTATTTTTAATATTTTTATATTTTTTTTATGTTACGTATTATTTTATTTACTAAAACCTGCTTAGCGGTTTAATTATAATTCATCACCCATCTAAACCTATTTAATAATATATATGTAATTTCATATAAATTTAACTAAAATTTTTATATAATATTTATTTTATGATGTATAATTTTGTAATTATATAATATTAAAATAATTATTGACTCTTTTAATTTAAGAATTTAATTTAATTTTAAAAAATATTTTCTATAGACATTCAAAAACCAATTTGAACAACAATTTCTTAATAGAATTTATTTTAAATGAATATAGTTAACCTGAATAAAAAAATTATTACATATTAGATTAAATGAGAACTCTATAATATTTTAATTTAAGAAAAAAATGTCTATATATAATTTATTTAATTATAAAAAAAATGTCATTAAGATTTTTTAATATATATATTAAAATTTGTTTTTTTTTATATTCAAATATATAAATATTCAATCTACTAAAAATTTTGTATTAATCTAAAATATTTTTTATATAAATCTAAAATACAAATAAATTCATCGTGTGGTAAATAAAAAGAATTATATTATTTATAGATCTGCATTTAATATAAATACATATTTTCTAAATCTCCATATACCTCTATATATTTGTCTGTCTATCCTCTATTATTATTATACAATAGTTATATGTTATATTTAGTTTATATTTTTAAAATATTGGTTAAAAAATACTGAATTTCGAGCTGTTTTTTTTTTATGATATATTTTAATATACTCTTCTATATATGAAAAATTTAATCTTTATAAATGTACACAGTATATGTTTCTATTGTATTTTTATGTACCTCTCTAACTAAAATATATTTATAATCTAGCCATAAAACAAAAAAAAAAACATTTTAAATTATATATTTAGCCAGAACAATTAACAAAAAAAAATCCCAATCCTTTTATTACATTCACTAATCATACTTCAAATGGAATCAATGTATATATATATATTTATTTGTTATATATATCTATATAGTATTTGTTAATATACCTCACGTGTTATTGTCACCCAATACGCTTGATTTATTAAGACTTCTTCGGTGATATTCTATATTTTATTTATTAATTAATTAAACAATTAATAGTTCAAACATACATAAATTTCTTTCTTTCATATATAGAAATTATAGTATTATGATAATTTATATATCTTATTATAAATACAAATTTTTTTTTTAAATACAAAAAAAATTAATTTTTATTGATTTGTAAATTTTCGTCACTTTTCTTACAAATATCCATTTATCCGTTTCATTACCAATTATATCGCAGATAATTATTATATTTAAATAGTAAAATATTGAATAAAAATTAAATTTAATTATAAGTATATACTTACAGCATTTTCTCGACGATCGTACACAGGCATTGCTACAGTTGTCATTAAATGATAATTACCACTTCCATAAACGGATTTTTTAACCTTTTATGGGATTTGCGAAATTCACATATTGAAAATTAACGAATAACGAATAATCATATATAATAAAATATAGATATTTAGATATTTACCATTTTTTGTCGTAATTCAGAACGAAAATGTTGTTGAGATTGTGACATAAAATTTGGTTTATCTCTACGTTGACTATCAAATAATTCTTTTTGTTTTTTACACTCTTTTTGTTCCCATTTCCAATCAGTCATTTGTGGATCCTAAATACAAATATTTTTATATTTAAAGTTAATAAAACAGTTTAAAATTTTTATTGGTCAAAAAACCCCATTCATTTCTTTGAATTAAATATGAAAAAGAAAGAATATATATATAATATAATTTTCGATTACAACCGATAATTGATCCAAAAACACATAAGATATTTAATGTCTTCAGTATAGGATTCTAACAACGACGACCCCAAAATTTTGTAAGAATTTTAGATTTCACGGTTTTATCACCCACAGAGTCACACAGAAATAATACCAATATGAATATTATAAATTATTAAATAATAATTGTTAATATAATAATTTATTATAAATTATACTTACTATAACATCAGCATATACTTGAGTCCAAACAATCGGATGAAATTGTTTACCTAAAACTAATGGTCGGGCCATTACCGAAACATAATTTAAAACTTGTTCACGAACCTCTGAAAACGTACTTAAATGTACATAGAAACCTTGATTTGAACATGCCATATCTTTTATTTCTTTAACATCGGCCACCTCTTTACCAATTAAATAGGTAAATACACGGACGGGCATAAATGAATTATTTTGCCAATTATATGCTTCAAATATATCTCTATAATTTGATGGTACACCATCGGATATCAACATAATTGCTTGATTACATCGTGCCCCACCATCACTTAAACGATAATTTTCTAAAATTTCAAATGCTTTGGTGAGGGCCGCTGAATAATTTGCAATCAAACATGTTTTTATCGGTTTTAATCCCATTTTTAATTCACGTAAATTTCCAAGTGTTGCCTAATTTTAATAAATCATTTGATTATCTTTATACAATATATTGAAATAAAAATAAACATTCATATTACCTGTACTAATGTTTCATTAAAACATGGTATTATCGCTTCAACATGTTCATCAAATTTATAAATATTTACAAAATCATTTGTGCCTAATGTATCCAAAATATTATTAACAACATGTTTTGCAATGTCATAACGTCGACCGGTCATCGAACCCGACGTATCCAATAATATAACCATATCTTTTGGACTTGTTGCCGCTTCAATGTACCATGATCGTAAACGACAATCATATAAATCAACTGGATCGGCTGGATCAAATTGATCACCGCTTTGTTTCCATTTTGATGCTATAAATAAATGAATGAATGAATGAAATATTAATCTATACATTAATTTATAATATAGAGATAATAAATTATTACCAGGAAATTGTCTCATAAATCCTGTTGAACTACCAAAAAATTGCCATGATAATGTCGGATCAGCTTGATAATTATTTACAAATATACTATCTAATTTTTCTGACCATTTAATGGCCTTTATCACCTCATCAGCTAAAATATATTTAAAATTATTTTGAAATATAGTTATAATAAATCTTTATTTTCTTTCATAATATTTCTGTCTTTCCGACAAGAATATATTTTATTACTCACCCCTAGCAAAAACATTTGTTGGTACATGAACTGAACTCAATGATGTATTAACAGGTATATTAAAAAAATGTCTATTTGGTGTTAATGTAATTCGGGAAAAATTAACATAAATCGGTGGTAGACCAACCTCATCGGTGTCACGTGTAACATTCGGTGGGGTTGGTTCTAACGGTTCTAACATTTCTTTAGCATTATAATATTCAAATCTATTATCAATTATATCTTTTTCATGATAAATAGCTGTATTTTCGGCAGTTTCCATTATTCTCTATACAGAAAACACAAAAAAATCAATTTTAATATTTAATATTTATTTTAGAAAATTATTATACATGATAAAACAAAAAAAAAACAAATTTATATTTACTTTAATTGCACTTATTCGAGAATCTAACATTAATTTTATATCATTTGCCATTGTTTGTATAAGTGTTTGACCAGTTCGTGGAACAACTTGTGCTGTTTTAAAACTCTAAAATAATAATAAAGGGGTTTGTTTTATGATTCAATAATTACTTAATAAAATATTTTATATATTTATTTATTATTACATCTTGTACTTCTTTTCGCCTTGTTATAAAATCACCCAAATGCCATAATTCAATACCGAGTTTATCGGCCCATGATTTTACTCTGTATAAGAAAATTTAAATTTATACAAATAACAATAAAAAGAAATTGTTTACTGTATAGTTATATGGATTATAAAATTTTATTATATATATATATATTTATAAAATGAAAATTTATAAACATACAAACACACACACACGCACGTACATCATACATAAAATAATTTATAATATATGCAATTATTATTGATTAGATAAAGTATAAATTATTATTATTATTATTATTATTAATATATGCTAATGAACATTCATATAAATATATAAATATGTATCTATAGAGATAAGGAAAAACCTCTCCACTATATATATATATATATATAATTAGTATTATAAATAACTATATATTTATTTTGTATATTGTATATATATAAAAAAAATATAGGATAATTCGAATAAAAAAAAAAATTGTTTTTATTTTTTGTATATACACTCACAAGCTATATCTAATTGGTGGATCTTCTTCTACGTCCCTTTGTTGATCGTATGACACAGATATTACTTGCGTAGATAATATTATTGTAACATAAATTATTACATAAAATTCAATAATATATTTCATAATGAAAAGTCTTTAAAAATAAAATAATAAAATATATAGAAATAAAGAATTTAATAGTAACGAGAAAGAACAACAACAACAACAAAAATTTATAAATTAAAACTAACGAAACATAAATTGCAATTTAATATATTTATAATAAATAATAATAATAAAAAAAAAAATCTAATTTTTTTTTGTATTAACTAACTATAATTTTATTTTTCCACTATATTATATTATTTTTTCCATACACCTTTTTTTTTTTTTTTTAATCTTTATATTTATATACGAATTTTCATATTGTATATCAATTTTTCACATTTTTCAATTTATTTTTTTTTCAATTATTTATTTATCAACTATATATTATTATATACATATCTCTATCATCATCACCCCAACCATCCGAACCGACGACACACATTTAAAAAAAAAAAAAAACTTTTTTTCTTTATCACCAGCACTATACGCGAATATGTTTTATTTTCCTTTTTGTAATAATGCGAAATCTACAAAAATTCTTTCTATTATATACTAACATTTAATTTCATTTCTCGTTTACGTCGAAAAATTATTCTAAATGAATTTAATATAATTATTATTTTTGAAACCATTCTAATCTTATGTCGTGGTATATAACAGAACATAATATTTTTTAAAGTAAAAATTATTAAAAAAAAAAAAAAAAAAAAAAAAAATGGCGTTATTGTGCTAAAGAATAATTTTCATTTTTTTTTATATTGGTTTTTCAAACAAAAAAAAAAAGATAAAACTGATTTTTTTTTTTTTTTATTATTATTTATATTCCGATATTATATAAAAATATTTATGGTATTGCACTCTTATATGACACACATATAACTGTTTTCAATATTTTCTTTTTCCAAAGAAAATAATATGTAAAAAAAAAAAATTATATATTCACTATAGGTATATATTTTTTTGTATGTTAGAAAACCAAACAATAATTTTCCTATCATCAGCGCATGTTAGTAATAAACCATTTTCATAGATTTTTTTTGTTTTTATGAGAGCTTTTCTTTATATACTTATTTATAATATACAATATATTATATATTTAGAACAATTTTAAATTATTTATGTAGGTGTGTGTGTAAAAGAGGAAAATTTATATATATATTTCTTAAGCATATAAGCATTTATATTATTAAATATTTTATATAGAGTCCTGCTGTGAATGTACGCAATGTTCATGGAAAAAATTTATATATCTATATATATTATATATGAATTGAATCCACGTGCTATTTGTTTTTTATATATATAGAAATTGGTATAAATGGCAGGGTTCTATCTAAGGTTGGAATTTCACACAAATACCGGGTGCAATCACAATCTTTGAATCTCAATTCAATACCTATATTTGGTTAAGAACAATAATATACGTTTTTGCGGTATGTTATATAGTGAAAATTAAACTAAACCTTCTTTTAGTACATTATAAAGTTTTTCTTTTAGAAAATTAAAGTAAAATTTCTTTTAAATATATAATATTTATATATATACAGTAATTATACAGAATTTGCATTAGAAGATAATCCAAAATTTTCAATAGAGCGTTATAAAGATTTTGTTTTAAACAATTATATAGCATTTTCTTAGGAACATCATATAGAATTTCATTCAGAAAATCATCTAGAATTTCCTTTAGAATATCATTCAAAATTTCGCTTCTAGAAAGTGATGTAAAAAATTTCCTTCAGAAATAGAATTTCTTTTAGAAAAAATTAAACTTAACTTTTCTTTAGAAGAATTTAAATAAAAAGAAAATTTCTTTATAGAAAATATAATCTAAAAATTTTCTATAGAAAATTATATAGAATTTTCTTTTTGACATAATTACATATATAAAATTAGAATTAAATTTGGAAAATTATTTAGAATTTACTACAAGAAAATTATATAGAATTTAGAAAATTATATAGAACCTATTCCATACCAAAATATATAACAAAGATTTCTTTTAGATACTTTATATTTATATATAGAATTATTTAAACTTATTTCGAATTTCATTCAGAAAATGATATATAGTATAGAATTTATACTTTTGGAAGAGTATATAAACTTTCCTTTAAAACATTGTACTACGCGGAAAACACTACTCTTATTTGTGAAAATTATATAGAATCTTCTTTAAAAAAATTATAGCAAATTTCGTTTTTGTCAATTATTTAGAATTTTTCTTTAGAAAATGTTATATTATAGGAATTAAGAATTTCCTAGCAAATTATAAACATTTTTCTATAGACAAATTATATATAGAATTTCATTTATTAAATCACTTAAAATTACCTCTATAGAAAATTATCTAAAATTTGGATTTAGAAAATTATTTAGAATATCCTTTAGAATTTTCTTTAGAAAAACATTTAGAATTTAGAATTTTTCTTTATAGAAGAGAATTTTAAATTTTCTTACAAAACTTAAACAGAATTTACTTTAGAAAAATTGTATATAGAAACTACTTTAGAAAAATTATAAACAATTTTAACAAAATTCGCATTAAAAAATGATGTAAAATTATCTTTAGAAAATAATATAGTAATTTTTTTTTTTGAAGATTAAACTGAAATTTATTTAGAAAATTATAAACAATTTCCATTATACAAATATACAGAATTTCATTTAGAAAATAATTTAGAATTTCCTTTAAAAAATCATATAAAATTGCATTTAGACGGGGATTTAGAATTTGCTTTAGAAGTTGATACGAAAATATAGAATTTCTGTTTCATATTAGGCAATTATATATAGATAATTTTCTTTTGGAAAGTTAAACTGCAAACTTTATATAAACAATTTTATTCACGAAGTAGGATATAGAATTTCCCATAGTTAGACTATATAAATATTTCTATATAAGATGATATAAAATTTTCACTAAGAGATTATTTAAAATTTCATTTAGAAAATCATTTAGAATTTCATTTAATAAATTATTACAAAATTCCATTTAGAAAATTATACCAAAATTTATTCCGTATATAAATTAATTGTATATTATATAAAAGGATAACTAACTGCGGTGGGTGTGAAACTGGTTTTAATTAAACCGGGACTGTATATAAAGGAGATGAATAGATATAACATAAAATATTTAGGTGTATGCGTTATTTACTATATGATATATGATGTTATATATTATTTATATTATATGAATATTGTCATATATCGATTCTTAACACAATATCTTAGAATTCTTATATATAAAGTCTCTTCTATATATTGTATATTATATCATAAGTAAATTCATTGAATAATAAATAATAAAAAAACATATCCAAATCTATAAAGCAACTATAAAAAGAATCATTAAAAAATTTCGCATAAAATTATATACTCTGCGTAAAAAACTATACATACCTTAACCAAAAACATATAGAACTATATGCCACAAAAATATTAAATAATACAAAAAATTCTGAATTCTATAATATATATATAAAAAACATTTAAAATTCAGAATTTTCATTATAACAATTAATAAGTGTAAAATTTAATTCGTCGTCGTTTAAATCTGTTCTTATACTATATATTAATAATAATAATTATATTTAATAGAATATATAATCTAATAAATAAAATATAGTAAATGTAAAGTTTCTTAAATTTTTATTTTATAAAATATATAAATATTAATTTTATATATGCAATTGATGAATAACTATTTTGAAAAAGAAAAAAAAAACAATTTAAATTTATACTAAATCCGGTATAATCCATAAAATTCGTTTAATAATCCAAATTAATATAATTCCAATAACGGTAGTAAAACCATGAAATATAAAATATATTGGCTATAAATAGATAAATAAATAAATAAATAAATATAGAATTAAGAATAATTAATTAATTAAGAATAATTAATTAATAAATATAGAATTAAGAATAACTTAAATAATTAATAGCTTATATAGATATATATATATATTATTATAATTACTCTTAATAAAAAAATTATAGAATAAATAATTTTATCAGTTATAAGTAATAAACAAATTGCAGCTGTCAATATACATAAAATTGTTAATAATGATAATATTTCGATAGATTTAACTGCAATCATAACTATATATTTTTTTTTTTTGCTTAATATTTTAAAATTTTGAATTACGAAATAAAAAAACTATTTTTGAATTTTTTTTAATTAATTAATTAACTTTATTTAGAATTTTTCATTTATTATATACAAGTCTACTTCGCGTGTATATTTTTTTTATCTATAAATAATTAAAAGCTATACAATAATTTTACAGCTCTATATAAAACAATAAAAACATCAGTGGAGTATATTTTTAAGGGATTATATTCATTTTAATTTTCTTCACTTTGATAGTAAAAAAGCTTAAAGAAAAAATGCATGTGTAACATATATACACATATGAATAATATGCATTTTTAAATTTTAAAATACCTTTTGGAAACTATAAAAATATATTGATAGATATAAAGCAAAACAATTCAGTTTAATTTTTTTCATTATAAATAATAATCATCAATATTTAAAATTCAAGAAAAAAAAAACAAAATAGGGAAAATTCCGAATATATGGAAAATAACATTTCATTTATTGCTGTATATATAGAAAAATCAATATAGTAAAATATTTTTTTTAATACCGGTGTATAATTTTCTTTTCGTCGTCGTCTCCTCGCGTGCATCAATAATACAACAACAAATAATATATGTATTTATCTATGTGATAACAATTTTTCGTTAGTCCTTTTTCCATTTTTCCATATATAAATACCCCCATTTATGCGGGAGTATTTTTTGTTTTTTAGAGTATATATTTTTTGTGTGCGGTATATTAGTTCAATGTTATAAAAGCTTTTAAAAGATACCGTTGTTGTTGACACACACACACACACACAGACGACAAAAACGACACGACAGGTCATATATACATACAGCGATATATAGCGTAAACTGATTTTCATTGTTAAAGAAAATTTTCATTTATTTTATATATATTTTTCATTCATCAAAAAGAGTTCCTTGTATATTTGTATTATTTTTTCTTTTTGTTCCAATTGATTTTTCAAAAGTTTATAATAAATTAATAATAACAAATAAATCAATTAAAAAAATTAATCGGAAATGTAATTGATTTAATTATAATTGTATTCGCATATATTTAAGTGTATTTTTAAATAGTGAATAATTTTCTTGTTTTTTTTTTTGTTCGTAGTGTAAGCAAAATTCTTATTTTTTCATTTCATAAGTGAAAAACGTTATATATACGGATAAAGAATATCGATTTATTAAACATTTTCTGTCTGTTGTGTTTTTTTTTGGTTTATTTCTTGTTATATTTATTTTATTTGATTTTTTTTTTTTTCTTAACGATTTTATAAGTAAAATTTATGGTGGTGTTTTTTTTCTTTTCTTAGAATATATTGTGCGTATAATTGATCAATTATATCATAGAGAAGAATCATTATATTATTGCAATCATTTGAATTTTTTCTTTGTTATTATGATGTAACACATAAAAAAAATTTAAATATAATTTAATAAAAGAAAAAATAAAATAAAATATATATATATATATATATATAAATGAATCAATATATATAGTTTTTGTTTTAATTTAAATATAATATGTACAAGTGTTTAAGTTTAATTAAGGTGAAAATTCAATTAAGTCAAATTTAATAAGTAAAAAAAAAATGCAAACATTAAGGAAAAAAACCAGTCCATGTAAATGTAAGTGTATATAATTTAATGTGTGTTTCTTCTTTAAACCAACAAATTTTCTTCTTTGTACACATTTTCCAATCTATATATATTCAATATATATTTCACAATATATAATAATAAGTAAAAAATGAATAATTTCCGGATGTATCTATTATAATGTAAAAATAAATATATATATGAATCCTATATTAACAATATTTTCGTTGTACTATATATTTTATAATATTATATGTATATATAAATAAATAAATATATATATATAGAGTACTGCTGGCCTGGCAGTAGAGTAGACACAGCAGGAATATATATTAAACAATAAATTATACTGTGTATAAATTGTACTGACTGTATATTATATATATATATATATATATATAGGAAAATGGGGCGTTGAATTTTAATAAGTTATATCATTCATTTTTATGTTGTATAAATAAGCTTTTCGCTATATTGCTAATGCTAATGCATGATATATAAACGCATAAAACCTATAAACATATCTTATAAAATATAGTATAATGTATGTGTTGAATTTTCTATATTAATTCAACGACGAAATCCAATATATATAAATATAGAATATTGATTATCTCATCATATGCGAATGAATGAATGAATGAATATATAAAATATAATCAATTTTTAATTTTTCAATTTATTCGATTTATTTATATTTATATATTTATTTTTTTCCATTTTTAATTTGATAATTTATAGACTATATTGAATTATTGATCTATATATTAATATATTAATGTTAAATAGATGGAACGAAAGAAACGTTTATATTTAAGTCATTTCATTTAATTGTATTGCAGTCGTGTGTTGTTTAAGTTACTGTATATATATATATATATATATTATTTTATGATTAAGTAATGATATTATAATTTATATTTATATATATATATATATATATATATATATATATATATATATATTGTATTGTACCGATCAATATCGAATCCGAAAAGGAATATATTCTGTATATATTTGTTGAAATGTCTACTGGTTTTTTATATTTGTTATATATATATGAAATTATTATACAGAGTCTCAACTCTATTATTGATTTCATAACTATTAACAATTGTCGTTATGATAAATAATACATTTGATATTGAATATTGTCGGATTAAACTGATTAAACGCATAAATCCAATTGACTTTTATTATTTGTAATATATGTAATCATGGCAGATTCATATTATATTGTATTACTTTACCAGAAAATTTAATTTTTTTATATAAATCAGCTAATCAGAATGTGTGCCGTTCAGAATATCCTATCCTATTGGAAATCTTTTTTTTATATAAATTTCATTTTTTAAAACCATAATTCTTAAAATATAGTATATGTATAGGATTGTAGATGATTTTCCATGCCATAATAATGGATTGAATCGGAAAATATAATAACCGAAACCGATTGTTTAGAGATTATCCAATATATATTAGGTTGTCGAAAAAGTATTGATAATTTTTATAAATAGATGTCATTATAATTGAATATTTCAAGTAGTACTAATCTGATCAGGTAACACTAACATATGTTCGAAAGATGACATTTCGTAGAAATAGAATATAATAGAAATATAATATAATACATTTCGTAAAAAAAAAAAAAAAAATTAAATTTGTTTAATCATTTAAAAGTTGTAGTGCATTAAAGATGAGCGAAATTAGTGAAAAAATTCGATACATTTTACAATTTTATTATGAAAAAGGTGAAAATGCAACGCAGGCACATGCACAAATTTGTGCAGTTTACGGTGAAGGAACTTTATCAAAATTAACAGCCTATAGATGGTTTGCTCGATTTCGTTCCGGTAATTTTGATGTCAAAGATGCACCTCGTTCTGGTCGACCAATCACTGAAAAAGTCGATGAAATCATATCAAAAATCGCTAAAGCACTAAACATCCATCACCAAACAGTTTTAAACCATTTGACAAAGGCTGGATACAAGAAAAAGCTCGATGTTTGGGTACCACATGAATTAACACAAAACAATTTAATGAACCGAATTTCCATTTGCGAAACGCTGTTTAAAAGGAACGAAATCGAGTCATTTTTAAAGCGAATGATTACAGATGATGAAAAATGGATCACATACGATAATAATGTACGAAAAAGATCGTGGTACAAGAAGGGTGAAGCTCCTAAAACAGTAGCAAAACCTGGATTAACACCAAGAAAGGTAATGCTGTCTGTTTGGTGGGATTGGAAAGGAATCGTTCATTATGAATTACTAGCACCCGGTCAAACCATTGATTTCGATCTCTATTGTCAACAATTAATAAGATTGAAGCACGAGATTAAAAAAAAAACGTCCAGAATTAATCAATCGAAAGGGTGTTGTGTTCCATCATGACAACGCCAGACCACACACATTTTTGATGACTCGGCAGAAACTGAGAGAGTCTCTGCAGAATTCCCTTAATGGTTTAAAATTAAATTCCGCAGAGGACTGCAAAATGCACTTGGATCAGTTTTTTGCCCAGAAAACACAGAAGTTCTACAGTGATGGGATAATGTCTTTACCAGAAAAATGGCAAAGGGTCATCGATCAAAACGGCGCATATTTGGTTTAATAAAGTTCATTTGAAATATTTAAAAAAATCGTTTGAATTTTGTAAAAAAAGTTATCAATACTTTTTAGACAACCTAATATATGTAATCATCACAGATTCATATCATATATTTTATTATTTTACCAGAAAATTAAATTTTTTTATATAAATCAGCTAATCAGAATGTGTGCCGTTCAGAATATCCTATCCTATTGGAAATCTTTTTTTATATAAATTTCATTTTTTAAAACCATAATGTTTAAAATATAGTATATGTATAGGATTGTAGATGATTTTCCATGCCATAATAATGGATTGAATCGGAAAATATAATAACCGAAACCGATTGTTTAGAGATTATCCAATATTTATTTTATATATATTTTATACATTATATTTGATCTACCTTTGACATGAATGATTTAACAATAAATTATTATATTTTTGTACTTTAAATTGTTGCAATTACATAAATAATCCATGGCTATACAAAAATTATTTCAAAATAATTGTTTAATTTCGTAAAAATTTACTTGTATATTATTAAACGTAACCGATGATGTCTAATAAAAATAAAATGGATAAAGAAAAATACATTTAATTAGTATAAAACCTATAAATATTTGCGAATTATTCCTATATAAACCAATTCGTTGGGTAATTAAAGGATTGCTAACGCACGTAGTATTAATATAAGATTGCCAACATAAGAACCCAAACAGCCAAATATTACTTAGGTAATAAAATTACCGATTGTGATTTTCCAATTTAGGGTACCGCAGTAGCGTTTTTATTACTGGTAATATTATTACCATCATATTTTGAATGTTTGAAGTCATTAAATTACCGATTTATAACCAGATTTAGGCAAGAGGTATTCGTATGGTAATATAAGTACTCATTTATTATTGATATTAAAATGTACCAATATTGTTGGTATGATTAATGCTACATATAATAGTGATGCAATTGTAATATATGGCTGTAGCCTAAAAACTAAATCAAATTTATATGAAGTGCCAATTAAGCCATCTCATTTAAATATTTACAAATCGGATTGTATTCAAAATAAACCAACACTATGGAAATTAGACAGTGTTCTTTGTAAATTGTTTTGTATCGAAATAGATAATAATCAAAAAGCGTGTTTTCCTATATTACACGCTTCTCGCATGTACTTCGTAGTAGAAACTGAAGAAGACGATGAGCTGGTGTGTATGGATAATAATTTTTTTTTATTTTTAAAAAGTTTATAATTTTCATCTTAAATCTTAAATCTTAAATCTTAAATCTTAAATCTTAAATCTTAAATCTTAAATTCTTAAATCTTAAATCTTAAATCTTAAATCTTAAATCTTAAATCTTAAATCTTAAATCTTAAATCTTAAATCTTAAATCTTAAATCTTAAATCTTAAATCTTAAATCTTAAATCTTAAATCTTAAATCTTAAATCTTAAATCTTAAATCTTAAATCTTAAATCTTAAATCTTAAATCTTAAATCTTAAATCTTAAATCTTAAATCTTAAATCTTAAATCTTAAATCTTAAATCTTAAATCTTAAATCTTAAATCTTAAATCTTAAATCTTAAATCTTAAATCTTAAATCTTAAATCTTAAATCTTAAATCTTAAATCTTAAATCTTAAATCTTAAACCTTAAATCTTAAATCTTAAATCTTAAATCTTAAATATTTTATTTTTAATTTTATTTAATGTTTGTATGAAAGTTACCAACATCAAAATTACCGTCAAAAATCCGATTTTACACTAAATGTGACTGCTTGGAAACTTAACAGAGTATTTTAAACATCTAGGTGGATTTTCATATTTGGAAACCGCAAATTCGTAAATTCTAACAAATCTTTGTTAGATGTTTTTGTTGATGTTTTGGAAGCATCACATCGTTATTATGGTAAAAAATTTCAAGAATTCATTCTGTTATTACTTAGACTTACCGGAATGTTTTCAAGCCTCTCATTTTAATCACCAAATTAATCACATCTCACCAATGTATATGACATTTACATGATTTATTTTGAATTCCTTATTCCTAGACTGGATAATTTTCACCATTTAAATTATAATTAATTAATTTTATTAAATTATTCACATATTTTATTTTATTTAATTATTTATTAACTTTTATTAATATTATTATTATTACTTTTTATCTCATTTTATTTTGTTATTTGTTTATCATTTTTAATATATTTAAATTTATTCAAGTTCAAATACGCCATTAATTAAAAGGTGGATAAATGTTTTTCGTATTTTTCCTCGCTCCTAAATGTCGATTTTAATTGCCATATAATAAAAAAAACCTTATTTTAAGTTTATCGGCTTAAAAAGTAAAACCTAATAAAACTATTCTTTCGTTAAACTGAATTATAAACCGATTTTACCGCATTTAACAAAAATCAATACTTTTATTAGTTTATTAAATAATTATCTAATTACAATTATTTAAACTAATTAAATTGATTTAAATTTCCTATTTTTAAAAATGTACCGGAATCTTAAAGCAAACTGTTTGCTTACCTCATGATAGCGAAAAATCATCATCATCATTGAATTTATGTTCACATTCGCTATTTATTTATTATTATTTTATTTGTTGTTTTTCTTTATTTTTGTTTTGTGTTTGTGCATTATACAAATTCTTTTTTTTTTATTTTGTGATATTTAATTATTTTTTTATTTCCTCTTTTAAATTGTTTTGTTTTTTTTTTATTGTAGTAATTTATTAATTTAAAATAATAATATAATAAACCAATATGAATAATAATAATAATATATGAATTAATTATTAATTGAAAATAATCAAATTAATTTGTGTATTACGACGACGAGAACAACAACAACAACTTCGACGACGACGAGGAGGATAAAAAAATCCAAATTATATATAGAAAAAAAAAATAAATAAATTATCCAATGGATGTTGTGCAGTTATTAGAGATTTTTTAAAAATAGATGCAATAATAAAACAAATTAAATTGTTCTATAGTTTCTATTCGCTAATGTAATGTTATTTTAATGCATTCATTAAGCCAAGAATTATTTTCTAAAAGTATATGATAATTTGGTGTTTTTGTTTTTTTTATAAATTATTTTTAACAGTTTAATTTTACAATAAATTGTTTTGTTTGTTTGTTTGTTTGTAAACAGATCGACATGATCCAGCAAGATTTCTTGGCGATGGCGTTGTATTTAAGGCAAAACTTATTGGCATTCTTGAGGTGGCTGAACCTCGAGGAGATCGAATGTGTCAAGAAGCGCTTTCGGTATGAATTTTTAGTAACGTCCTGTGTAATAACAATCAAAAATAAATCAATGACAATTGAAATGTTATAATTTAGGATTTAAAAATTGCAATACGAGCGGCTGGTGAACATAAACAACGGATAACTATTCATGTAACATTAGATGGATTACGTTTACGTGATGAAAAAAATGGAGATTCATTGTATCATCATCCGGTACATAAAATATCATTTATTGCCCAAGATATGACGGATTCAAGAGCGTTTGGTTATATATTTGGAGCACCCGAATGTGGACATCGATTTTTCGGTATTAAAACGGAAAAGGCAGCAAGTATTGTAAGTATATATATATTGCATATTTGTTGTTGTTTTGTGTGTGTAGTGTTCAATGTGCAATTTAAGTTAAAATCATATTTTTATAGGTTGTTTTAGCAATGCGAGATTTATTTCAAATTGTATTTGAATTAAAGAAAAAAGAAATAGAGGCTGCCCGTAAAGTATTACAAAGTAGAGGTATAACAGTTAATTTTAAACATACACCAGATGATATTCTATCAATGAGTCCATTATATAGGAAATTATTAACGGAAACATCCACAAATAAAATAAAAGAGGTAAGAATATATTAACAAAATGTGTAACCAGCAAGTGTTGTAATGACTAACAACAAAAAATAATTACAATTTTCAGATGTCACCTGAATCGGTAGCCGATCTCGTTGATTTAGAACAAGAATTAAGTTCAATTCAACGTGGTATAACACAAATGGAACGTATAACACCGAGTGAACCGACAGCATCCCATCAAAGATCCGAAGAAGATCCATTTGGTGATTCATTTACTCAATTTCCAACGTATAATCTTCTACCACCACCAGAATCATCAAAATCACGTCATTCAAAACCATTAAAACCACCAGAAGATATTTCATCATCATCAGCATCAACATCGGGTAATATTCAAAATAAAACTGGTACACCTCCCCCATCACAACCATCTTCATCATCAGTATCAGTATCAGCACCACCACACCCACCGCCACAATCATCATCCTCTTCATTACAATCACAACAAATGCAAAATAATAATAAAAACCGTATAGATGATGATTGGTTTATACCAGATATTGATAAAAATCATCCAAATTCTTCATCGTACGGCAATGATAACAATGCCAATAATAAAATTAAAGACATGGATGGTACAACATCTTTTAAAAATAAAAAAAATCCAGTAGATGAATTGGAAAATACATTCGATAGTAATGGAGGCGGATCGGTGATATCAACAAGTGATACGAATAATGCGACAGCATTTCAATATATTGATGCATTCACTGATTTAGATCCATTGGGAACGGGTCGTAGTAAACCATATATCGATAAGAAATATTTCTTTCAAGATCTCAAAAATCCACCAAAAAAAGTATTAAAAGATTTATCAGAACAAGTATTTTCAGCCAATTTTCCACCACTATACGGAACGGAAGACACACAACATGATGATGATAAAAATAAAAATGATTTTCAAATGCCGGATCAATCAAATTCCGTCCAAAAATCATCGTTACATACTCAAAAACAAAGCACCGAAATCAGGTCAACAACACCGACGACCGATGTTGGTAATACGAGTGGTATTCAAAATAAGGCTGATGATTCAATAATTGGTAATAATAAAATATTGCTAGTCAGTGATAATGATCCATTTTCACCACGTATGAAAAAATTCGATCCATTTGAAGATGAATTTGCTAAATCATCAATTGATTCAATGGATTTTTATTTTCCAAAAGCAAAATCTACTATTTTACCCGACACAAAAATTACAAGTGGTGATGATGATGATGATGATGGCGGTGGTGGTGGTGCAGGAGCAGCAGCTGTTACAACTGGTGGAGTTTCTATTTCAAAAGTTCAAGAAAAACGTACAGATGCAAATGGTGTATTCAATGGTCCATTACAAGTTAATTTGCCACCTGAAAGCTATTCAGCGTATATGATTCAAAAACGAATGGATCGACAAAATTCATCGGGAGAATCAGCATCATCGGCCAGTGGTGCATATTCATCATCGATGACCTATGGAACGGGGGGTGCACGAAGTCGTCCAAATGTTTTTAAACATAATACAGTCGATGTAATAAATAGTATTAGTACGAAAAAAATGAAACCACATATGTTTACGCAAAAATTTTCAAAACGTGATACAAATAGCATTAATATGAGACGATTACAAGAAAGTGATTCGTTAAGTGAAAATGAAACGGCTCCGGAACCACCACCACGTCCTGATGCCAGCCATCATTTGGAACCTCCACCATTACCACCGAAAAAACAATTTTCCGATATTGTTATACGGCCTAGAGTAACCTCACCACTTGCTCGAGATTCTCAACATCGTTATGAATACGCAACTATTCGTCAGAGCAACAGTAACACAAACAACTCAACGTTAACAACGACCACCAACACAACAACCGGTGCCGTTCGACTCGCAACACAAGGTTCCGAAAATACACCGGCTTTACCGTTACCATCCCGTAGAATCGGTCGAACCGATTCAAATTATCCGGGACCCGGTAGACCATCTAAAAAGTTACATAAAGACGGAGGTGGTACGGGTGGTGGTGCTGGTGGTGATGATGATTATTTAACACCAATTACTATTCAAAATACGGATTCACCACCAATTTTACTACCACCGCCACAAACGAAAACCAATACAAAAAATCGAAATCGTCGTATTGACGTTACTTCGGCTCACAATAAAATGCTTTCAAAAATGAATTCATCAATGCATGGCAAAATGCTAATTAAAGATAATACAAATAAACGAACACTTAATTTACCGGCTGCTGCTATTCCTGATATTACTCTAAGTCAATTATTAACATTAGGCATTGATGATTTAGCCAATAAATTAAATGTTCCCACAAGTAAATTAAATACAATGACAATCGTTGAATTAACCAAATATCTATCCGATTATATTGATAAATCATCACAAAAAAGTATGCAAGTGGTTACACAAAATCGATCGCCATCCGGTGATATGACCGCCGTATTCAAAGTCAATTTTGATCAACCAACAAATGCAACGTTTATTGCTAAATTTGATGATAATTTCGGTGAAACTTCGGTGACTTCTTCCAAAGATGACGGTAATAATTCATTTGTACCAAATTTTGAACAATTTGAAAA
Source organism: Dilophus febrilis (assembly GCA_958336335.1). Lineage (NCBI taxonomy): Eukaryota > Metazoa > Arthropoda > Insecta > Diptera > Bibionidae > Dilophus > Dilophus febrilis. The sequence continues at coordinate 30,800,398 of OY284469.1, read as the reverse complement.
TTTACAAGCAAATCAAAATTTACAATCCATTGATAAATATGCAGTGTTTAGAGAAATTATTGATCAAGAATTTAAAAGCACCGCCGAATTTGATGATCCATCAAGTGTTGGTAGTGGTGAAGATCAATTTTCGGATAATGAACAACAGAATCATTCCATTCCGGAGAGGGTAAGATCAACAATAAACATTGCTGAAACATCACCGCGACCGTCGCCGACTGACCCCCAACAAATTGATAATAAAATAACACAAGTAATATCGAAAGCCAAAGATCGATATGCAGCATTACGTGATATTATTTTAGTTGAAGATTTATTTGATAAAACAACATATCAAAATGATCAAGCTGAAATAAATGATGATGAATTTTTTGATATTGACGTTGATAATGATACTACTAATAGAAATCATCAATCGTCAATCATAGACGATTTGGGTACCGTAACAAACAAAATGAATGTGGATGGTGGTGATGAATGCATTAACAGTGAAAGTTTATCTCAACGTGAAACACCTAGCATTACATTAAATGACATTGATAAAAATGATTTAAATGATTTTTGTGGTGATGAAGATGATCATACATATGATGACGATCCGGGGGTATCAATTAAACAATCGCAACAGCCAGAACAAAAACAAGTGATTGTAAATGAATTTTCTTCGCCCTCCATTTTTGGTACCGGCAAAGATGATTTAGAAATAAATGAATTAATGAATCGTGCTATATCCAATTTGTCACTTGACAGTCGTGATCATTTATCACCGATTTTAACAAAATCACCAATTCCAAATAAATCACAAAATGCATCAACATCTCCAATGAATTTACATCATAAATCACCGGTAATTCCAGAAGAAACAGAAGAAGCGCATGAAAAAAGTATACAACAACAGCATAAGGTAAATGTTACCGATATGTCAACGTCACCGATTCAAATAAAAAAATCATCTTCAAAATCATCAACAAGTCCAAACGTTTACAGTAAATCACCAGTTGAATCTACTATGGTGGCATCACGAACTCCACCACGAACAACAACAACACCAATGGAAAAACGTAAAACACCTGATACGTTAGCGGATAATGGTTCATCACCAGAAATGGAAAAACTAACAGGTAAATTTTTCGTTGAATATATCGTGTCTCTAATCATCGCAGTTATGTCCATATTTTATTGGATCTTTTTCAAAATTAATAGAATTTCAACAACCGATGGTGGCTTCCTCCGGTGGTTCATGGGCCGTATTTGATGTGGAAAATACAATGCAAGAAAAGATCAAGCCAGTTACAACAAAATCAAATAATGGTAATTGTTTTTACAATTTTTTTGAAAACGAATCTATGATTATTTTTTTTTTCAATTTATTTTTTCCTTTTTTTCTTAGATATTGTTGAATCACCTTGTTCGTCGGATGACAAAAACGATTGGAAAGCCCAACAGATGTATGATAAAAAATGGCATAGACACGGCACCGGTGGTGGTGGTGGTGGTGGTCATCATACATCGTCTTCGTCACGAGATCAAAGTCCATGGGATGAAGATACGACAATACCACAGCAACAACAACAACCGCCGACACATCATCATGGAGACTATCGTGATCGGATACATCCGGATCGGCATGGTTTTTATCGTAGACATGCTCATCGGGTTAAATGTGATGAAGAATGTCCAGATATGAAAAATGTAAGACGTGAACAACGTCGTAATAATAAACCCCCACCATTACAATCACCGGCAATAAACAAATATAATCGTGAACAATACAGTAGCGAAGCCGATTGGTATGATTCGCATACAAGTACACAAAATCATCATAGTTGGTCACCGCACGATGAAGATGATGATGATGACGACGATGAAGACGACGAAGAGGATGATGATGATGATGATGACGAGGATGAAGATCGAAATGGTGCTGGACCACCGCCACCGCTACCACCATTATTACTGTCGACAGTCGACCGGGCACGTACCAATTTTGAACGTACCGCTTATGAAAGATCTACGTATGGGCCACCGTTTGAAAAACGTGATGCTCGTTTAATGTACGATAGACCATATGGTAATAAACGTAACTATCAATATCGTGAATATCAACGTCGTTCGCCATACGAACAATATGATACTAAAAAATATTATGATGATTATGAACAACGTATGAAAATGCATAAAGAATACGATGATTATGATGAATCGGAAATGAATAGAGAATCATTGCGTATGCCGCATAAAGGTCCTGGTTCTGGTTTAGGTACAGGTGGTGGTGGTGGTGGTGGTGTTGGTGGTGGCAATGACAGTAGTTATTTTTATGATCGTGACAAAAGAAGTTTTGATCGTGAAAGTATGGAATCATATGAAAGTAATAGTCGAAATAGACGTAAAAGTTTTGGAAGTGGATGTGATGTGTACGGGGGTGGTGGTGGTAGTACTAGTTTAGATCATGGTCGTGATGAATATGCCAGAGAACGTTATGTATCAGCCGATAAATTACGATCAATACGAAAGATAAGTAAACAACGGTCACACGAAGAATATGATCATGATTCTGATATTGACGCTATTGACGTTACAACACCATCGTCGAGAAAGAATAACAGTGATTCGCGTAGTTTACAACGTATTCCACGTGAATCTGTAGGTAGACCAAGAAAAAGTAGTGGATCATCACCATGGGATGGTGAAGGTAATTTAAATTAAACCAACCTTAAACCAAATGTTTATTAAATATTTAATAATAAAATATGGGGGATTTTTGTTTCATTATTTTAAGATTTAACACCAACTGCACAAGGTGCACAAAAACAATGGAAACGTCCGGCTAGTGCTTCAGAATCTTCAGACCGTAGATTAGTTGAAAGTCGACGAACATTATCGGGCGGTTCTGATGGTGAAAAAGAAAAAAGGTAATTTATTAATTATTATATTATATTAGATGAATGTATAATTAATATTTTGATAATAAAATTTTTTTTTATAGATTTCGTAAAAAAAATCGATCACGAACTGTCGGAGGAGGAGGAGGAGGAGGAGGAGCGGGTAGAGATGGAACTAGCGGTTCAATTGAAAATGAATATCGTTCAAATTATGCAACAATGCGACATCCACCAATGTCTGCCGGACATCATCGTTATGATTATGCCTATGAATCGGTTGATTATGACTTAGATTATCGTGGTAATACTAGTGGTTTTGGTAGTGGTTTACCATCACGTCGTAAACAAGATTTTACCCGTACATTACAAGATCGTGGTCGTGGTAAAAAAGATCATCAATTTTTAGATCAATCAAATATTGAAAATTCACATAAATTTAGTAGAAGTGCAAAAGATATGTATTATGCTTCTTCGTCAACGGCCGCCGCCGAAGATCGTTTAGATAAATTTCATTCACCCGACGAAGAGCATTCAAAAAATATCCGATCAATACGACGTGATTATGAATTTAATGATTTTGTTGATGATGATGATGATGAATGTGGTGTACGAAATAGTGGTGGTGGCGGCAGTGGCAGCAGAGGTGCTGCTGGTGGTGCTGGTAGTGGTGGTGGTAGTGGCGCATACAATAATAGTACTCCCATTGACGAAATTCCTCATCGAACAACAACAAATAATAATAATAATAATAATAAATTTGCATTTGATGATGATCCAGGATTTGAAAGTGATTTTAATGCAACACCAATACAAAATAATAATATTACGGCCAGTAAAACATTACGTTTTTCTAATGATTTTTCAGAAAAAGAATCATCATCTCGATTGCATTCGCAACAACAACAACAACCATCACATCAATTACAATCTCATCATCAAACACAAATTATTCAATCAACAAATAATAATAATACACCAACATCACAAAAAATTCATTCCATTGTTGATGATTCAATAAAATCAAAATCGAATAATAATAATAATAATAATAATAATAATAATAATAATAATAATAATAATAATAATAATAATAATAATAATAAAAGTGGTTCAATTGAAAATTCTAGCAGTAGTATGTTTGAAGATGATTTTGCTAAAGCAGAATTTTCATATGAAAATGAAGATGAATGGATTTCGGAATTGCCCACCACCAATAAAAGTAAAACAATAAATAATAATAATAAACGACAAGATATTAATATTAAAAAATCCGAATCAATAAATATATTTGCCAAAAAACAAGAAGATCCATTTGAAGATGATGATTTTTTTAAAGAAACAATATCAAGTCCATGTCATTCAGATGGACAACGACAACAACATCAACAACAACAATCAAAATCAAATGCCAATTTTAAATGGGATAAGGAATTTGCAAAATTCGATGAGAATATGTAATGTGATGGGGTAAATGAATGGATTATTGATTCTTTTATCGTTAATGATTTTTGTTTTTGTCGAATGTTAATCAACTATAAAATTTAAAAATAAAATATAAAACATTTGATATTATCAAAATAATTATAAAAATAAAAAAAACTTTTTAAAATCTATGTATTTATGACTCAAAAAAAAAAAATTAAAATAATAATAATAATAATAAGAAATTAATTGTATTAATACTAAAATTAATAATTAATAATTAATAATAATAATAAATATATATTAATGTGTATTTCTTTTGATTGATTGGTTGATTGATATATTAATTATATAATTAAGCATTTCAATGTATAATTTATTTATTAATTTTAACTTAATTCATTTGGTTTTTTTTTTAATTTTTTTTAAATCTCTAATTTTGCCTTTTTACACATCTTTTCTTGTTTTTTTTTTTTATTTTTTACGGGTATATTGTTGCTATATTATTGTATTTTATTTAATTATAATTTCGTTTTAATTCTTTTTTTTTTAAATAAAATTAAAAAAAAATCTCTTAATTTATTTTATTTATAAAATCAAATAATATGTTTCTGAATGATGGCGGTATGAATTTGTTCTATTGAATGATTTTGTGTCTTTTTTGTGTGTGTGTGTGTGTTTGCATTTAAAAATAAACCAACAAAACAAAATAATATAAAAATTATCATAATTTATAAGAGGATTATTAAATGATTAATTAATGAAAAATTAAATTGATATTAATATATATATAAAAATAATTGTTTTTCTATTTCTTATATACCTATTTCTATAATTCTTAAATCATTATATTATTTTTTTTTTGTGGACTCGGCAACGACATAATAAAAAGATCTTGATGGATTTTATGGAATTTTAACAAAAAAAATGTTGAAGTTCTGGAATGGGATTTAAAACTGATATATCATAATTTATGAATAAAAAATCAAACTAAAGGAATGGAGCTCGATGGAGGAATGAGCTCGATGGAGGTGAAGAGATGTTGAATGAATTATTGAAAGAATTAAAGCTAAGTTATGGTAAAACAGAAATCTGCGGATGTGTTCATCAACCATTATAAATTTTCTATTCTTTTTTAATTACTTACTTTTTAATAGTTTTTTCTTTCAATTTGTGTTTTTCTCCGCATAATTTGATCCAATCCAATCAATTCTTAATAGTTTGATAAAAGAAAATTCATTGAATTCATGATTTTCCAATCCATGTCCATATCAAATAAAAATGAATTTATGATTCTGCCGATTGAAGCCCTGCCAATGAATAAATGGTACGAAATATCTAATTTTAACTTAAACGCAACCCACGATTGGTTTTAGAGTCTAACTCCAAGAATTAGAAAATTCTGAATTTCTTAAATTCGCGCTTATGAATTTAATCGGCATTAATTTAAAAATTTCATTAGAACATTTTTGGTTTTAATTTTTTTAAAATGTGCTTCAAGATGCTACTTTACACGTCTATGATCCAATAATTTTAATGGAATTTTTGTTATATTTTCATCAGTGTTCAGTGATCAGTGAAAACGCATTCTTTTCAATCATATCCCTAAACTACTGTAGTAATTGGTTAACCCGTCCATGTATAAGAATTGCGTATTCTAGAAGTAGTGGTCTTACAAAACGCTTTATAAACTAGTGCTTTTCAGAATTAAGTAAAATTCTTTGGGTCTTCTCCTTCTTCTTCTTTGAACCAAAAACAATCAAAATTTCCCATTCTTTAGCTGTAAATGAATTAAAAGTTGACTAAACAATTTCTATATGAGAATAAAATCAGAACCTTCCTTCTCCAATCGATGAACCGATTAATGGTTAATCTGGCAAATAAACAAAAAAATCAAATATAATACATTTTTTATAAATTAAAAAAAAAACAAAATTTTTTATTGTATTATTTAATTATATATTTACAAATTATTTTTATTATTTGATAATAAATAAAAAAAATAATATTATAATATATTTATTTATTTATTTATAAGAGTTTTTAAAATAAAATAATATTTTTTCATATTATTTTTTCTTTACTGTTTTCCAGTTTAATTTATTTTATATACACTTTTTAATTTATAATTAATTTTTAATTTTTTTTTGTATGTATATTCCAAATAACTCGCCGTTCCCAAAATCAATTTATTTTTATTTTTTATTAAATTAAATCTAAAATTAATAAGTTTAATATAATTTTGCCTAAATTAATAATAATAAAATAAGTTTAAAACTAAGTGTATTTTAACAATGGTATTTTTTTTTAACGATGTTAAATGTCGTGAAGGAATGGGGCAAAAAAAACACATTGAATTAATGAAAGGGAATAAACCAAATTAATGGAAAAATAAATATATCTATAGAGATGTTAATTATTATTTTCTTTTGGGCGCTTTAATAATAATAATAATAATTTATGGATAATGTCAAAAATTTTTCTTTCCAAATCAATTAAATATATAATATTACAAAAACAATTCATATAGTCTATAATGTCAATTCTATTAATAATGTGATATGTGATATGGATTAATTTTTAATTTAATATATATTTTATTAAATTTTATTACATCAATAAAAATTTTTGTTTCATAATCATAACACCTAGCTATATAGAATAGATTAGTTTTTTTTTTTTAAGATAGAGAGATTGAATTTATTTATCTATAAAGTGCACACAATGAATGAATGAATATTATATATAATAATTTTGGAAGCATTTTGCAAGCATTATGCAAAAAATGGTTCAGAAGGCACAGTCAAAAATATATCGATAAAAAGCGAGTTTTTTTTTTTTTTTTTTTTGATAAAATAAAGAATTTTTCCTAAAAAGAAAAAAACCTTTTTTAATAACATAATAAAAAAAATTAAAACAAATTCAATAACATAAAAAAATTCTGTAACAAAACTAATTGAAGATGCAAAAATTGATTAATATTAAAAATATAAATTAAGAAAATTATTTTATAAATGTTTTGTTTTTTGTTTTTTTTTTTGATATTTTCTGAACCAAAACTAATAATAGAAAAATGTACAATTTAAGTACAATTAATTAATTAATTAATTAATATAATTTATTATTATTATTATACTGCTGCCTTTAATGCTCTTAATATTAAATTAAAGCGCACCTTATTTTTTTATTATTTATTTATGCATAAATTTTAACTCTATTTTTATATTTTGAACACAAAAAAGTTATTTTTTTAATTTATACAAAACTAAATTATAATATAATAATATTATTATTATTATTATTATAATATAAATATTTTGTTTAGAAATTACACAAAACTTTTCATTTTTTCGCCTTTTCCTTTTCATTTATTTTTGTTTTTTTTTTTTTATATTTTGATATAAACACAAATTATTTTGTAATCGTTAATTAGTTCTTTTAAATATATTATTTCATTTAACATCGTATTGATTGTTGTTTGTTTGTGATCATCTGTTTTTAATTGAAAGAAATAAAAGAAATAAAAAATATTAAAAAAAAAAAAAAAATAAGTAATGCATGGGTTTTAATATTTTAAATCCAATTCAAAAATTCGCATTCAAGACTTTTTAACCCTAGGATGCATATATGGGTATTTTAATGCCCATTAGATTTTAAAAGTGCTGTAAAAACTTTATTTTTTTTTACTTATGCCTATGTCCTTTGGTGACATCTTCGAACATTCAAATCTATCTAAAATTCTGTAATGGACTTGCAAATAAAGCGTGTTCAGAATCATGGCCATTCTTGTTTAGGCAAGACACCGCGGATTTGCATATTCTAGGTATAATTATGCCCATGATTAAAAAATAATTGTATTATACAGGGTTTCCCAGGGCTCGACAATAATATGGCGTTTTTAGGTCCTGTGGCTCGATAGTTTCGAAGTTATTCACGATTAAATAAAAATCGCATAACAACATTTTTAATGGACAATTTGCATTTAAATTTTATTTTATTTCTTTTTTTTAATTAAAAAAATGGATTTAAATATTTTTTTAAGGTAATGCCCGAGAACCAAACGATGGCCAATTATGTTCAGATACTTGAATCAGTGTAAAATTTTATTATCAAACGATTTATCATCATTTGGAGGTTGGTTCTAAGCGTATGGTTTAAAGTGATTATCTATGAAAAACCTCCTGATCTTAAAAACAGCTTGGAATAGGATTATAGGATTAATGTGTGGTGCTTGAAAGATATAAGAAATTGCCAGAAAACGTAACTAGTCCGGTCTAATTATCTTAAGAATTAAGGAAGTTATCATTTTATCTCTGGGTATAAATATCCTGGTTTATGCAAAAGTGTAGAATTTTTTGTTATGCATCCTAGGGTTAAAATCAAATATCAGAATTTTTTCGAATCCATAATTCAGAATTGTCCAAAATTCAGTGCTTTCCAATTCAAATTCAGAATTAACCAAATAAAATTCACGATTCATTACTGACTGCATAGTTGAAAAATTAATGATAAAATAACATAACAATTTCATTGTCATCGATAGGAAAAAACAAAATTGTGTTGTACGGTGCAATCGCTATACAATCACTATACGGACGGTAGCTCTACAATATTATAAATTCCAGTTAAACTCAAATAAAATATCCTTTTAAATTCCATAATAATTTTTGGCAAAGTGTTTTTTTAAAATCTTATAATTGCGTGATTAATTTGTTTGGAAAATGATAAATTTGAATTGGAAAATCTTGAATCGATCTTTAAAATAAAAACGAAAATATTATATACCATTCTTCATCTGAATTATGATCGGCTTTTAATGTTGCCGCATAAGATTGTCCTGATGCTGATGATAAGGGTGGTGTATTCGAAGTAGGGGCTACCGTTAACGAAGGTGCACCTGTTGTTGTTGTTGTTGTTGCTGCTGCTGCTGCTGATGATGATGATGATCCGGCGGCGGCGGCGGCCGTTGCACCACTTGTAGATGCAAGAACCGTTGGCGTTGTTATGATTCCAATAGGTGCTGATTCTATTTTTGATAAAAAACAAGAAAAGAAACAAAGAAAAAAGAAATAATCAATCCAAACAATTTGTACAATTTCTTAAATTCCATAACAAAACAAAAAAAAATAAATAGTGTGGTGCTATTAAAGAAAAATTACTATTTTTATTTATAAAGTATTAAAATTATATATTAATTAATTAATTAAGGTGGTGTTATTGCAGTTAATGAAATATATGTGAAATATTAGTATATTTTTGTATTAGAGATTTTGGATATTATCTTCACTTACCTGGGGGTTAGGTTAGTTTTTATTTTTTGGAAATATACATTTTTTTTTTTAAGTCATTCTTTCATGTATTGCATACCAATATATAGAAAAATAACATTAACTAATATGTATATGATTTTTTTATTATTTGATTGAATGATTTTGTTTATTTTTTTTAAAATTTGTTTGTTTGTTTGTTCTGTTGGTGTTGGTCGTGGTGGTGGTGGTGTTTTTATATCAGTTGGAATGTGTGTATGTGCTTAAAAAAGATCATTACATGTGCATTGTTTTTAATTTTTTTTTTTATTAATAATTTTAATTAGAAAGCAATGAAGAAAGCACATTAAAAATTATAAATCAATATATTAAAAAAAAAAAATAAAATAAATAAATAAATGTTTTTATAAAAATATATTTTTAATTTTATTCAGATTTACCACAAAATTTTGTTTTTTTTAATACCCTTTTTTTTGTTTTATAAAATTATTAAATAAAATTTAAAAAAAAAAAACCAAATAGGAAAAATTATGTTTATTAAAAATTAATCCATTGTTTTTTTTTGTTTAATGAGCTAATTATAATTATTGGACATAGAAGCAATGATAAAGAAGCATCTTTTTGAATCACAGCATAATTCTTAAAAATTACTTTAATTTTTATTTTTTATTGTATTGACTTGATACGTTCGTATCATATAAAATATTTGTGTAATTATATTGCCTATATAATGCGGGGTGGTGTGTTGTTTTATTTGTGTTTTTATATCACAAAATAATTGAATTGAATTGAAAAAGCAATGAATTCTTATTTTTTTTAATGGAATGTAGCAATGTATGCAAATTATTATGAATATTAAAAGCACAGAATTATTTTACTATTCTAATACCTATTCGGGCTAATGCAGCAGTATCAATTGTCCGCATATCATGTTTTTTAATTAATTTACAATCACCACCATCAGCCGGTATATCATAAACATATAATGTTCCACTTTGTGATGCAACTAATAATCTAAAAGAAAACAAGGAATAGATTAATTTGTAATGATTTTAAATTTCCTAATAATAATAATAAACGTTACCTTAAACATTTTTGAACAACGGTTATGACACATGAATGTTTAAGACCATAAACAGGCAGTACAGCAGCTGCAAATGCACGTCCTTGTGAAAATACATCTGTTACTTGTGCCGGTAATGGTAAATAATTTGATACAGCTTTACTAAGCATTCTATTTTTTTATAATCAATGTAAATTAAAGAAGAAAAAAAACGTTATTTTTAATAAACAAAAAAAAATTATAATTATAATAAAAAATCAAAAATCCCTTACCCCATCCAATCATCTTTTCCCTGATTTGTTTCTTTTGTTTCCGGTGAATTTCGTTCCAATTTGAATATATGTACGGTTTCCGTATTTGAACAACAACATAAATATGATGAGCATATACTAAATGAAAGTGATGCAATTGATACACATCGTTTAACGCCACGTCGAAATTCAAACAATTTGGAACCATCCTGAACGGAAAATACCCGTATTACCGTGCCCTTTTCACTTGCACTGGCTATTTCTAAACCGGATTGGGAAAATGCAATGGCGGCCAACGGTGAATCATGAGCTGGTATCATTGTTTTTGCATGTAAATTAACAGCATCAAATATTTGAATTTCACCAATGCTTGCACTACCCGGATATGCTAAATAACAATGATCCGAATCGGATGCTAATGCACACAATCCCGTTGGATTTGGTGGTGTATCACGTATTGTATGTACAACTTTCATATCACGTATATTATGAATGTATAAACTTTCTTCTAAACATACTATCAGACGTGCTCGATTCAATTTTACCGCTAATATTGTATTCGAATATGAATAATTACATATTTCATTACCTTTTTTATAATGGCATACCTGTAGTGAATAGATCTAGATTATTAGTTATAAAATGTGAATAATAGGTTTTTTTTTTTTTTTTTAGTTTTTTTCGTTTAAACCCCCTTCACTATATACGGTTAATCGTATCACACAATAACACATTGTACAGATCGCGCGCGTTCCACAAAACAAAATAATAATTATTAAATTGTTTTGTGTGTTCGATCAGTGAAGTTGGGTTAAACTAATCTAATAAATAATACACATAACATTTAAATTAATTTTGTAAAAAAAAAAAAAAAAATAAAAAATGAATTAAAATAAGATAAAATTTCGCAATTTACTTTAAGTTTACGTGGTGCATTTATTGATACAACGGCTACTAATGAACTACTAAATAAACGTTCAACTATACATATTTCTTCACCATGACTACTATAAATTTCTTCCAGATTCGTATCAACTGATCCTAAATTATAGAGGCTATATCCATTTTTTGATCCAACAGCTAATGATCTGAAAAACAAATATAAAGAAATTATCATTCATCATTCGTTAATATAATATTATATAGTAATATTTTGATTTAGATGATTGTACATTTTTTTTTTTTTGTTTAATAGAAAAAATACGTAAATTAATTAAACTGTGTGTCAATATATTTAATTGTATCTATAATATAATCATTAATAAGTGATTTACACTATCTAAAAAGTACGACTTAAATAAAAGATTCAATTGGAATTTCAACAAATTCAAAATCCCTTATTAATCGCAAATTTGTTACAATCAACCATGTGGTAGTTTTACCCTATTCAGTATTTTAACAGCTGCTAACAATACAAAAAAAAACCCGTTTTATGCTTGATTTTTGATGTTTAGAATTTGATTCTTTATTTGATTTGTACTTATAAACCGTTTACGTTTAATTTGTTATTAATTTAATTTAATCATGATAAAGATAAAGTATGTATATATTTTTAATTATTAATTTGTATACTTTTATACGTCACAGAGTACACGTTTTATATATACACAAAACACTTTAAAATATATAAATGTAACAATAACAATAAATATATGTATATATGGACAATGAAACATATATGATGATGCGAATGCTTAAATAAACGCGACATGCTACTAAATAAACTTTTTTTTTTTTTTATCAGGGTCATAATCAAAAATTTGTATAATATAAAATTATGAAATTATACAAAAAAAAATTTCGTTAATTTTTACTACTGAAAAATAAATAATTGAAAATGTTAGACAAAACAAAAAGACACTTACTTGCAATCTTGATTAAAATTTACGAAGAATTCACCTGTTTCCATAACATTTCGTCCTAATAAATGGTTCATTTTTTCTATAATTTCTTTTTCTTTTTTTTTTTTCAATAATAATTTAAATTATATCCTATACAATTTTTTTTTTTTTATAATTCTATTAATTATGAAAATTACGCAAAATAAAAACCCCACACGAATATTTTTTACGAACGACAATAAAATAATTTATATTTTGATTTTATAATTTTATAAATAAAATACAAACAAAAATTATATATATATGTTTTCAAATTAATTATATATCGTAAAAAATTAATTAATTCTATTCTATAAAATAAAATTGTTCTAACACAAAAAAATAAAAGAATTATTAATAAATTAAACAAAAAAAAAAAAAAGAATAAAACGTGTTTTAATTTTCAGTCGCCATTTGTTAAAAATAATATATTATATTAATTTTTATACAATAATTTAAATTAATTATTTTTTGTGTTGTTGTTTTGATGAACCACAAATATATTAATTTAATTAATCTTTTTTTTTTTCTTTTTTGTTTTCAGATATATTTTAATTAAACGATGTAGATATTAAATTTTTAATTTAGTAAATGAAATGATAACAAAACAGTAAAAATAAAGCACAAAAACAGTTTTTTTTTTTCTTCGTTCGTATTTTATTTTTTTTTTGTTACGTACACAAAGGTATATACAAAACAGCAGACAAAACAACAACAACAATTACTAAACAAAGCAAAAATCGAAACAAAAACATCAAATAGAAAAAATATTCAAATGAGCGATGAAATTTCTCTATGCAAATAACGCCACCTTTCCACCAGTGTACAAAAATCAAATTGGGCACATATTTTATTACACTGTTTTTATTTTGTTACGTTATCGGCGTTTATCGATATCATAATTTTTTTAACGAAATATCGATAAATATTTGAATTTTTTTTATATAGAGAGAGCGAGCAAGCCAACGCCAATAAAATTGCAAAATTGTTTGAAGGTCATTATACATTTTTTTGTGTTGTTTTTGTTTATAAAATATTCTGTGCTTTAAATTATATGCATAAAAAAACGTATATTGGATAATAACAAACAAAAAAAGCAATAATAAAAAATGGTAGCAACAAAAGACGACGAATACTACAAATGGATTTAGAATTTCATATTCGTCATGTTTTATTATGGGAATTCCGTAAGGGTACCAATGCTAAAGTTACGACTGATAAAGTTTGTCGCGTTTATGGTAAAGATTCAATTACAATAAATACGGTAGAAAAGTGGTTTAAAAGATTTCAAACTGGTGATACTGCATTACATACGTGTGAAATGTGAAAAATATCAAAAAAAATTATATATAAGCCTTTAAAATAACATTAAATTTTTAATTTATTTCATATAATACGAAGAATACATACAATATATAAATCCTCAAGCGTATAGACAACTTTAAATTTATTACATCTACAATAATTGAATTAAAACGATTTTAATTGTATATATATCATATATTACGCGGATCGGCGGATTATAGAATTGCTTACAAAAATAAAAATAATATATTGAATAAAATAATTAAAAAAAAAAAAAAATTTACATGTAAACATTATAAATATATATATATCTATATAGATATCAAATAAACAATATAAGATATAGAGAAAATCAAACCAAACATTTTTATTCTGCCTGACGTAATCTTGCTAATCTTTGTGTTAATTCATCTTGTTCTTGGGATGCATGCGTTGAAGCCCCAACCACTGATGCTTGTGGTCCAGTTGGTAATTCCATATTTAATTCCAATCTAAATAGTTTTATATATACCCGCGTGTTAATTTTAATCAATTTTATTAAAAAAACACGTAAAATAATGGACACTTACCCAGCCTCATCGGCCACTTGTTGTAACAATGAATCAACATCACCTTGTGGTACAGACGTTGTTGTTGTTTGGGACATTGTATTTTCCATATACGAACTTTGTACATCTAAATCTTCAAATTGTTGTTCAAATTTATCCATTAATGTTGAAATTTTTTCTAAATTCATTCCTTTCATAGCTGCATCCATTGCACGTACAACACCTGCCATTGATGTGGTTACCTACAAATAAATACAAAAAAAAAACAATAAATAGACAATAATTGTATATAAAATATAAAATAATATATACTAACATTTCGGGTGGTCAATGCTGATTGAACACGACTGGCAACTGCATCAACCCTAGCGCTCATCCTCAAATAATTTACCGATTGATTTTTTTGACGTATTGCATTTTCTGCGTGGATTCGAGCCACCTCAACATTACCCTTTTGTATAGCCTTTTTTGCCTTTACCTTTTCCAATTTTTCCTCTTTTTCGCATTTCTTTGAATTGCGTTCCAGATCTTTAACAGCAAATTTTAAATTAAATAGATGTTCTGTTCGCATATATTTAAAATATTTTAAGGAAAATTCAATTTAAAATTTTATAAAAATGAATAAAAAACCTTCTAAAAAAAACAATTAAATTAATTTGCATAAATTATATATTAATTAGTATGATTTACAAAACAACCAAAAAACAACAACATTTTTTGGGTTTCGCCTTTTGGCAACCCAAAAATAATAATCATATTTATATATTAAACAATAACCCACTGGAAAAAAAGGATACTTTCCATAGCAGATGAAGACATTTCGTTACCCGTTTTGAATAATTTTATTAAAATTAAAAAGATCACAAAAAAAAATATTGTATTTTAATTAATTAATAAATTAAATTATGTTTTTCACAAAGTTATTTTATTTCCTATGTTTTGCTATTTTTTTATGAGTCACTTTTATTATTTATGTGATGATCGATGAAATAAAAAAAATTTTTTTCTGTAAACAAGTTTAGGAGAAATCAAAGCAAAAATTGTGTGGTGAATTTATTTGTCACATTTGACATTTCAAAATGTATGGTTTTCGTTTCGAGTTTTCGGCTTTGAGTGATTTTACGTGATTCGGTCGGGTTTCTATTTTCTGTTCGGATGTCAACGAATTTATTTATTTATTATTTTGTTTATTTTTATTTTCAATTGTTTTGTGTTTTTGGTTCCAAATCTTTATCCCGGCAGTTCTTTTTTTTTATTTATATTTCAAAACAAAAGTTCCAAAAATTTTAAGAATCTATAAATTTATTACCGA
This sequence comes from Dilophus febrilis, assembly GCA_958336335.1. NCBI lineage: Eukaryota > Metazoa > Arthropoda > Insecta > Diptera > Bibionidae > Dilophus > Dilophus febrilis. Next base: position 30,784,468 of record OY284469.1, on the reverse strand, counting down.
GGTGTATTACCAGTTTAATTTATAATTACAATTTGTGGTGTTTTATTATTAAGATAAAAAAAAATAATGGAATCAAAGAAAAACGTATTGGATATGAAAAAATCAAAGGACATACATTTAGAACCAAATATTGCTAAAGACGCTGTTTTAAAAGAATCAACGGAAATTTTAGATGGTACACCAATTGTAAAAGGTTTTGATTGGAATAATAGTGATAATAATAATAACGGTGATAATGTTCCAGTTGGTGATGATAAACATTTACCCGATTTTAATGGTATTTTATCATCTTATTTAACATCCGGTTTTCAAGCAACAAATTTTGGAAAAGCAATTGTTGAAATACAAAAAATGGTATATTTTTTTTTTATTAAAATGAAAAATAGTAAACGTAGTTTCTTAATCCTAATAATATATAGTTGGATAGTAGAGATATTCCATTGGCTGCAGATAGAATTGATGAATTTGAAGATGATTTATTTATAAAAAGAAAAAATAATTGTACAATATTTTTGGGATATACATCAAATATGGTATCGTCCGGTATGAGAGAAACAATTAAATATTTAGTTCAACATAAAATGGTACGTAAAAATATCAAAATTTCATTGTATTTACTGTATTTAAGATACTGATAATAAATTTATAACTACATATATTATAGGTTGATTGTTTGGTAACAACGGCCGGTGGTATCGAAGAAGATCTTATTAAATGTTTAGCACCAACGTATATCGGTTCATTTGAATTATCCGGTACAAGTTTACGTGAAAATGGTATAAATAGAATAGGAAATTTATTGGTACCAAATGATAATTATTGTAAATTTGAAAAATGGGTATTACCCTTATTGGATGAAATGTTAGAAGATCAAAAGATGAAAAATATTTTATGGACACCATCGAAAGTAATTCAAAGGCAAATTATTTTGTTTTAGACAATATTCAATTGTTCTAAATAATTCAATAAAAACAAAACTTAACTTAATGTTACAGATTAGGTGAACGTATTAATGATGAATCATCAATTTATTATTGGGCAGCTAAAAATAAAATACCTGTATTTAGTCCAGCATTAACCGATGGCAGTTTAGGTGATATGATGTATTTTCATTCATTTCGTAATCCCGGTCTTGTTGTAGACATTGTATCCGATCTGAGGCGTATCAATACAATAGCAGTGAAGGCCAATGAATCTGGTGTTATTATATTAGGCGGTGGTGTCATTAAACATCACATTTGTAATGCAAATTTAATGGTATGCGATTATAATGATGATTGTTATTTCAATAGAGCAATTGAATTAATCATATTTTTGAAATTTATAGCGAAATGGTGCAGATTTTGCAGTTTACATAAATACAGCATCCGAATATGATGGTAGTGATAGTGGAGCGAGACCCGATGAAGCAATTTCATGGGGTAAAATTAAACAAACAGCAACACCAGTTAAAATTTATTCAGAAGCAAGTTTAGTTTTTCCCTTATTAGTTGCAAAAACATTTGCAATACATGAAATGAAAAAGAATAAAGTTAATAAATAATCAAAAAGGTAATTTTTTTGTACAAATCACATATTTATTTACATCTTCATAGCTCATTTCTAAGTTCTCATTTTTACAATTTCTATATTTGCTAATTTTACGATACGATTAAAATCGACATTTAAATGGGCTCGCCAATATTTACATCTACTCCATATAATTGCCGTATAGGCAGGACTTTGGATACCTTGAAAAATACGTGCTAATGCACGTCCCGTAAAATTATTATCTGGATATTGTACAATCATCGTACGTATATTCGAAATAATCTCCGAATCATCCGTTTTTTGTTCATTATTATCCTATATTGAAATATAGTTAGAATAAGAGTATTTAATTTATAATTTTAAATATACTCACTAAAATCTCCTCTGTATTCATTTCAATAATATCATTCGAACGATCATTTTGAAAATAATTTCGTATATTCAATTTTAATTTTGTTGTTATGTCATTCATTAAATCCAGATCACTTAAACAAAATGAAACATTTTTTGCTCCACTTTCGCTCATCACTTGACAAACTGTTCTTAACTTGATTTATGAAAAATAAAATAAAATTAAATTAAATTATTCAATACAAAATCACAAAAAAATCTATTTGTCTCACTTGTAATAATTGTGCTTGTTCCTGTTGAACAACTCGTGAATGTAACAATTCCAGTGTGGAATCTAATTCAATGTCTGATAAATCACCAACGGCACGAACACGAAATCCTAAATCATGAAATTCAATGGATATTGTTGATCGTTTTGATTGTCCATTTGGTAACGCAATCCATTCTAAATTTTTTAATTGATATTTTACAATGCCACTGTTCCATCCGATTGTGGCCGCAATTGCTATAACTGAAAATTCAATAACCGTTGAATTTGCATGTGAAATACCTTTTTTTAAATCTAATGCAATTGCCATTGCCAATGGTGGACATTTTTGGGCGGCTTGTCTAAAAGGAACGAATTGTTAAGACCGGTTAATTATTTAAATGTATAGTGATATAATTACTTAATTGCTGCAGGTCCCGCATATGAAATGACTTTACATGTTATATAAGCTTTACTTAACACTTGAATATAACGATTTTCATGTAATTCCAAATAGCATAATAATGTTTCAATATTTTCTTCTGGTATATCTAATGTTTGTACAACAGAATCAATAGAAAATCCAACTTCATGCCCAGGACAAATTCGTTTTGTTTTTATTTTGTTTTCTATCTCTAAATTTTCATCTAAATTTTGATTTTTATTTTGTAATCTGAAAAAAATATTATATGTAATAAAACAATTTTCTTTGTAATACAAAAAACAGGTGTGCAGCTTCAATACTTTTTTTTATCATTTTGTATACAAGCACATGGTACAAATACTTTTTCTAATAATTTACGTATTGCATATCGATCAATTGAATTTCCAAATATATGTCGTCTTAATTCATATTTATCATTATTCTACAAAAACAAAAAAACAAAGAAATTTTATTAATATTTTTCCGTCGTCTTATTATTACACAGACTATCTCGTACCTTTGAATCCAAAAATACATGACAATGTGCCGGTTTTCCATCACGTCCGGCTCGTCCAACTTCTTGTACATACGATTCAAAATTCATTGGCATATTATAATGAATTACAGCTCTAATATCCGATTTATTAATACCCATACCAAATGCAATTGTAGCCACAACAATTTTAATTTTACCAGACATAAAATCATTTTGTATTTTACAACGTCGACCAGATGCCAATCCAGCATGATAAGCTTCAACAATATTATCAATGGTTATTCGTTTACGTTTACCATTTGTACCAATTGCCGGTTTAACGTTATAGCCAGCACCGATTGGTTGAAAGCATGTTCGTAAAATTCTAGCAACACGTTCACATTCATCACGTCGTGTACAATAAATAATTATCGATTGATATTCATTGAATTGTTTTGATCTTAATAGTCGCAATAGGGCTTCATCACGATTTTCATCTTTTGATGTGGTTAACATTAAATTATCCGGTATTGGTATATCACTAATAACTGATTTTATACCATCTGGTATTGATAAATAATTGACAATACTTTCTCTATAATCAAAGAAAAAATGAACCGAAATTATTACAAATTGTTTCTTTTTTTTTTTTTGTTGTTTTAAACTTACTTTGTCTGAATGGTAGCCGTTGCGGTTAATCCAAGTATTGTTTTTATTTTTAAACGTTCACGTAACACTCGACACACCATCAAATAACTTGGCCGGAAATTATGACTCCATTGTGAAACACAATGGGCTTCATCAATGCATGCAAATGCAATTGGTGGCAGTATTTGAAATAATGAACGAAACCCAGTGGATTTTTCACTAGCCACAATCGCTTCGGGTGATATCAATAGACAATCAACTTTGCCCGATTTTATTTGTTCAATTGTTTTATCATATTTTGTTTTATTTTGATTTGTATGTAAGCATTGAGCATTTATAAAATGTGGCACACCGTGAACTTGATCTTCCATCAACGATACTAACGGTGATATAACCAATACAATACAATTATAATGTTTACGATATAAATAGGCAGGCAATTGATAACATAATGATTTTCCACTGCCCGTACTCAGGGTTACCAATGTTGAGAGTCCCGATAGTATTCGCATAATAGCTTGTTCTTGACCTGGACGAAAACCATCGTGACCGAATCGTTTTAATGCTTCCCATACTTCCGATGGGGTTTCTAAATAATTAAAAAAAATCATTAGGATTAATTAGAAATTGTTAATGAATATATCAAATTATAAATTAAAATTTTAATTTACCATTAATACTATTATTGTCGTCTGAATTTAATTTATAAATAGGTTCAATTTTTTCACAATTATCGGATGTAGAATTTTCTAAAATACCAGATTTTTTTAAAAATTCTTCCGGAATAATATGGCCTATATATTCCTATAATAAAATAAAATCGATTTGGTTATTGATGATGAATAGATAAATAATTTTTAGATCGTAAGACTCCTTTGAACTTGAATTAAGAATAATGGAATGAATAATTTACCTTTGTAATATTTTCCGTGTCTGCTTGTTGTTGTTGCTGTTGTTCCTGCACCGCTTCCTCCTCGATCTATAATTATTTAAAATATATATATAAATTTATTTTAAACTATCAATTTATCTAAAATCATATACCAATAATTCATCATCATCTTTCCATGTATGATTATCGACAACCGGTTGATTCTCCGGTTTATTACAATGGGCTAATTTAGCATTGGTATTAGCCAAACGTTCAACTTCCTCCAATGTTAAATGCGGTGATTCATCATTATCCACCGTAATCGGTAATAATTGATCGCCTGTACGCCCAAAAAAAAAGAAGAATATTCATTTAAAAAAGGGAAAATATACGGTAAAAATCCATCAGCAAAAAATAAAATCCAATATAATTACCTTTAATTGGACAACGTTCTGCAAAATGTCCCGTTTTACCACATTGAAAACATATTAAATCACCACCATCACATCCTCGCATATCCATATCCGGCCCAGATAAAGCACCAATTTTTTTCTTTTTCCACATTGATTTTTTGTATTTACTAAAATTAAAATATTTTTTCCCTCTTACAAATATTTTCTTTTTTAAATTAATTCGAACATAATTTTCATCATTTTGAGTTTTTGAATTTTTTTTAGTTTTATGATGTCCTGCTGCTGCTGCGGTGGTTGTCTGATCCTCGTCATCATATTCATTTGCGCTTGATTGTTCGTTGATTTGAGTATTCGTGGGGTTTGTTTGATGCGGATTTGAAATAAAATCATTGAAAATTTTCGATGTTTTATGTAATTCTTTTATAGCCATACAAGGATTTATTTGTAAAATTGTATCACCATATTCCATTGCATATGGTTTATATTGTTCTGGTTCATTTTCATTTTCTGGATCGTCTGCGCCCACTTTTGATTTTCGTTGTTTATTTTTCGTTGATGAATTAACAACTTTTTTTGCCTTTGATGTTGATCTATCCACAGACGATTTCACAGTTGATTGTTGTCGATTGTTGATGATTTTCTTTTTAACAGGTTTCTCTTTCGGTTGTTTAGGTATTTTTTTAGGTTTTTTCGTTTTCTTCGGTATGGCAATAATTTTTTCTTTTTCTTCACATTTAAAATCTGGATCCGATTCTGAATCGTTTGCAAACGGATCAATTTCAGAATCATCTGAATGATTATTATTATTAACGTTATAGTTTACTGATTGATTTGAATTTCGAGTACTGTATTTTTTACTAGGTTTTTTACCAGTGGGTTTTGCGGTTGTTGTTGAATTTATCGTCAATTGTTGATTAATATCTTGTTCATCGGCAACTTTACTGGGCAGTGGCGGGGCAATGAGCCCGTTCAATGAATTACGAGTATTTAAAATTTTCGATTCTGTTTCTGGTGTTTCTGGTGTTGTTATTGTTGTGGTTTGTTTCATTGACAAAGATTCCTTAATTATGTCTGAAAGTTTACGTTTTTTATATACATGTTTTAGAGAATTTTCATTTTCATCTTCACTATTCGCAATAACATCTTCATCATCATCATCAAATTCATTATCATCGTATTTATTTTCAATTGTTAATGGCACATTTTCTATATATTTATTTTTAATATTACAATTTGATAAACCATATTCGTTTGGTTGATCATCGTCCAGAATTTGATTTATTTCTGATCTATCCAGGTGACCATTACCACTATCTGAATTCGATTGAAAATCACAAATACCACTTGTTGATGGTGTCGTAGATGAACAACGATTTAACCATTTACTATTTACTGTTTTTAATATTTTCGTTGAACCATTTTGTTGTTTAGAATTATTTATCTTTGAATCTTTGTCTTCTTTGTCACATTTTAATGATTTTTCCAATAGAATTGTTTCCAAGTCGGGTAGGGAATTTGTCGTCGTTTGCGTTCCATATACTGCCGGACATTTATTATTATTATTTATTGTTGTGTCAATATTTGTACTATTTAATCTTGTTAATGATTTCCTTGGATTACGTATTGAAAAACTTGCATTTTTAAATAATTTATCCGTTAGTTTTTTATTATTCGATTGTTGACTTAATGAAAGTCCATTTTTATTATTTTGTTTTTTACTATCTGCTGTTGTTTTGACTTTATTTAAATGTTTACCCCAAGCATTTAAATTTATTTCACTTACTGTGTCCGCATCGAATGTTGTTATTTTTGTATTATTAACATTTATATCGCTAATTATTATTTGATTACCATTTGAATGATTACCATCGGGTATTGATAATGGTAAAATTTCCGATCGATATTCATTGCTGTTATTAATACATTTATTATCATCACTTTCTAGGGGTATGCTCGGCGGTGTCAACAAACTAATATCCAAAACTGTAGTATCATTATCCGAATTATGTTGTTGACTAGGTACTAGGCTCTGTTGAGTATTTTCATGTGAATTATCAAGACCATATTCATCGTCGTCCAACACAAGGTCATTCAATGTAGTCTCAAGAAATGATGTTTTTAATTTATAATATAATTTATATGATTTTTTAATAGTTGTAGAAGCATCATGAATATCAAGCTGAAAAATTTTGTTAAATTATATTTCAATTTATAATAATATATTATACATTAAAGGCAATAAATTATTTTAATTTTAATAAAACAAAATATAAAAAAAAAAAACCTTTGATGGAACTCTGCCATACTGTTGTTTAAATGTTTTTTCCCATTGTTTTATTATAAATTTACATTTTTTATATTTTAATTTTAAATCCGTATCGTCCATTTGTTTTTTTATTAAATTTTAAAAAATTAATTAATGTTAAATATATAACGATATTAATTAATATTATTAAAAGAAAAAATTGTTTAATTGCACATTTTTGATAGGCACTTCCAAAAATAAAAAATTATATGTTTTAAAAAGAAATTGCTGTCAACAATTAAAGAAAAAAAGCGGCAAACGCAGAGGATAGGATAGAACACTATAGGAACGGTGCAATTATGATAACTCTTTTTCGCGTAAATGAACCCAATTTCTTTTAACAACGAAATAAATTACATTCCATAAATCATTTAATTTATATTAATTATAGATTCCAAAAAATTTACGAAATTTTATTATCTATTTTGAAATATTTAAGTTTTGTTTATTTATAAAATATTCAAAATAGGAATAATGGAAAAAAAAATTTGAAATCCAAAAAATTTTCACCACAATAATTTGACATTGAAACGTAACAAATGTTATAAAATAATGTCAAATATTTAACGAAATAATAAATGGCGCATGAACCGATTTGCCTTCCCTCTAGGCATTATTAAAAAAATTCAAACCAAAAATATCCCATTAAATAATCGTGCTCAAACTTTTCTTAAAATACACGCTATATTAAATTAATGATTAATGAATATTCTTGATGCATTCAATAAAATTTACCATAAAATTGTATCTAAAAAAGATTCCAAACAGTATATTGTTTCCAAATCATCATCTATAATATCTCCTAATAAAAAATGAATAAATTTACATACGAAATGGCAACAATGGACCAATAAATAAAAAAAAATATAGTGAAAAGTCACAGCAAAATCAAAAGAAAAATAATATTATTCGTTTCACACATAAAAAAAAAAACAATAAACAGAATAAAATTTACATATTCTTTAATTTCTTCTATATATTCTAATTATTATTATTATTATTATTATTAGTTTTTTAATTCTTTTATTATAAATTTTTAAGTTTTTTTTTTATATTTTTATTAAGTTAATCTATTAAACAACAAAAAAAAAATTAAAAAAATCCGGAAACAAAATGATTAAATTATTTTCATTAAAACAACAAAAAAAAGACGGCGAACAAACACCAAAAACTGGTACACAAAAAAAGTCTTCAGCTGCTCAACTTCGAACCCAAAAAGGTATTTATTTTTTAATTTTTTTTTTTTTTGGCAAAAATACAAAAGAAAAAGAAAATTTCTATTGTTATTTGTTTTTTTTTTTTTTTTTAATTTCTTTTAAGATATCAATGAGTTAAATTTACCAAAAACATGTGATACGGAATTTCCCGATCCAGATGATTTACTTAATTTTAAATTGAATATTTGTCCGGATGAAGGATTTTATAGAGGTGGTCGTTTTGTTTTCAATTTTAAGGTAAGTTTGTTTTTTTTTGTTTGGATTCCTTTTGTTGTTTATGTGTCGTTTTGTTTTTGTTTTTTTTTTTCATTTATAAATTAATATTTATTTTATTTTATAACAGATCGGTCCAAATTATCCACATGAACCACCTAAAGTTAAATGTGAAACTCAAGTCTATCATCCAAATATTGATTTAGATGGAAATGTATGCTTAAATATTTTACGTGAAGATTGGAAACCAGTTTTAACAATTAGTTCAATAGTTTATGGATTACAATATCTATTTTTGGTAAGTGCATATACTTTAAAAAAAAACGGAATTAATTATAAACAATTGGCCACCCTCTCCCGATTACCTATATGTATTGTATTATTTTTTCTTATCAATTATTAATACGAATTGAAATGATAACAGTTAATTATAAAGTTATCAATTTGAATTAGAAATGTAATCAACATAGAGTTTTATTTGTTATTATACATATATTCTCAATCGTATAGTCATCATAGTCAATTTCTAATATACCTCGTTTTCTTTATATTGTTCATGGATGTCCTTAAAAATAAATTTTCTATATTCAAGTGTCAAAATAGACAAAGGAATAAATAGTAGGAAATCTATTTGTAGAATAAAGGAATCAAAAATAACAATAAATGTTTGATATTGTTGTGTGATAACTATTTAGCTGGATATATCATAAAACAAAGGATTGAATATCTGTTAATTTGAATTTCAAGATTGATATTTTAACGATTTAATTTTAATCAACGAGCGAGGATTGTGCCATGTAACGTAACGTTCCTTTTTTTTTAGCCACAGATTCTACACTCTGAATCCATTCCATATTCATAGACCCTGCCAAAGGAACCCTGGTCAATTGAATGATGGTCATGGGCTTCCTCACACATTGAAAATAAATAGCCAATTGTCCCTACAGTTTTTTATTCCAGATGGGGCATAGCCAACAAGTATTTTTGCTTTACGATTTTCATCCTATGTAGATAAGTTCTTTGATTATTATGGTATCTGTCTAGAATCAGAAGTCTAGTGTTCTGTTTATTTAGGCTGAGAAATTGTTTCGTTAACCGCCATTTTCAATATGTAGGAATTAAGAGTTTCGACAGCCATCCAGTCCTTCTGTAATTTCCGTTGCATCCCTTCCCATAAATCTTACTCTTACTGTAAATGTTTGGTGTTTTTTTTTTAATATATTTTTGTATGTTTCAATATGTTTTGTAAATCATATGATTATTTAATATTTTTTTTCTTTCTATACACAGGAACCGAATCCCGAAGATCCATTGAATAAAGAGGCAGCCGATGTATTACAATCAAATCGTCGACTTTTCGAACATAATGTTGCAAAGGCAATGCGAGGCAATTACATTGGATCAACATATTTTGAATATTGTCTTAAGTGATATATAAAATCAAAATTATCTATATGCGTCTATTTAATTCTATTAACATTAGGTGGACGTATATATGCTAATTTTTAAATGATGTATAATTATAATTAAATAATAACGAACTCTTTTCTTTTCTTTTTTTTTAATTAAATAAATAATGAATATGCATTAAATTATTTTTTTAAATATCAAATCAAATTATATATAAAAAAAAATTAATAAATAATTAAATAAATTAATTTATTTTTTATGATGGTCTTTACTATTAATATTTTATATATATATATAAAGACCGAAAAAATAATCGACTGGTTTTTAGAATTTTAGAAAGGAACGTTTTATTTTTTATTTTTTTTTAAATCAATTTAGATGATTTAGAGATCTTTTCTTAAATATCGATCGCGTTGAAATGAAAAACAATTATATATATACTATAGATATAATTAATAAAATAAACTTTTCTTGTCTCTCTACTCTGTTGAATAATTCATTTAAAAAATATATTAATGAAAAAAGAAAAACAATTAAAAATTAATAAAAATAAATTGTGAGAGATTATTTTTCATAACTATAAAGAAATAACTACGGATTATTTCTGCCTATATATAAAAAAAAAACTGTCTTTTCCCTTTTTAAATTATTTTTAAATATTTTAATAATTATATGAATCATATATAATCAAATAAAATAAAATACAATATAATAATGATAATGCGATTTAAGTTGATATTGTTTTTTCGTTGTTGTGTTACAATAAAACAAAAATATTATTACAATTTTTTGTATGATCAACTATAATTAACTTTTTTTTTTAACAAAATTGATCATGTTATAATCTTTATCTATTTATCTATTATTGTTTTTAATATTATTTTAATTAATTAATTAATTATATCTATATATAATATAGTTTTCACTCTTTGATTTTTATTTTAATTTTTTTTGTCCATTTAAGATAATTATAAAAATAAACAAAAAAAAAAATATAATAAAATATAATTAAGTAATATTATAAATTGAAAATAGTCTAAATTTATTCATTTATATTGTTAATGAAAAATTGTTAAAAGATTGATTTCTATATGGAATGTAGAATGAAAATATTAGTTAGGTGTTGTGTAGAAAAATCATCTAAACGATTTGGAAATGTTTTAATCCTTTAGTATCTAGAAATTGTCCAATAAGGGAATGGTTTTTATGAATGTTATGAAACTATTCTTTGAAACTTACAAAAAAAATCGTTGCTGAGTGCCGTTGATTATAAATTCATATAATAATAAATTGAAAATAGTAGTAGTCATAATCAATAATTAATTATTTTTTTTTCTTTAATATCTATATAAAATTTTTTAGAAAATTAACATCCATTTTCGTTTAATTTCATTTCGTTTCGATTTTAGATTTTATTTTTATTTTTTTTACCCATTAATAATGAATATTAATAAAATTATTTTCACATTAAATTTATCATCAATAACAAAATATTTTGTCAATTTTATAAATCAACGTTTTTTTCAACAAAATGCTACGACGACCAGCTATGAAACATTTAATAAAATTCCATATGAACATCGAAAATCAAATCAAACAACATCAAATTTATATCAATCATATTTAAAAATGGTACGACAACGTAATAAATTATTAATAGCAATTACAGAAAAAGAAACAAATACAAATAATAAAAATCAAAATTATTATCGAAAAGGTCTATTCAGTAAATTAAATGATAGCGGAAAGACGAACCAATTAAATAAAAATATTGATTATTATTATTCAATATTAGGTTTACAACCGGTTGCTTCTATAAAAGATATAAAATTAGCCTATTATAATTTAGCTAAAAAATATCATCCAGATGCTATTCTAGTGAATACTAATCAATCTCAATCTCAGTCAATTGACACGACAATAAAAAAACAATCAGTGAAATCTGTTGAATGTGTTGATGATGATCACGCAATGATTAAAAAACAAACATCATTTCAAGAAATTCATGAAGCCTATGAACATTTAATTGATGATACACGTAATTTATTACTCGGTAATCATAATAAAATTGATGGAACATTGGAAAAGATACAAAAAATTCCGATAAACAGAAACAATCAATTAAAATCTAAAGTATAAATTCTATTTAATTCTATTACTAACATGTTTTTCAATTCTATTTAATTGAAAAATAACTTAATTATATTTTTATATATGTAGTATATAAAATCAGATGATAATAATTTTATAATTGTTCCTGTTACATTTTTACAATCTTTATTGAATACTGACGGATATTCACATGATATTTATTTAAATGCATCAGTTCCATGTAGTTGCAGTAACAGCGTTATTACTACCAATATTACTACGAATAATAAGCAATCTAATTTAACCAAATCATCCAAAAATTCATGTGTATATTGTAAAGGTACTGGCATTCAAATCATTTCTACTACATTTGGTAAATTTAAATCAAAACAAAAATGTAAATATTGTTGTAATAATAATATTATTATAAACGCTAACGGAAATTCAACATTCAATAATAATAATAACATCAATATTAAAAATCAAGTATGTACAATTTGTTATGGTAAACGAATGGTACAAATTGGAAAACGTCATTCAATTACAATACCATTTAATGTAAAAAATGGTGATATACAAAAAATGGTACATCCATTTGATTCCAGTAAATCTATAAATATAAAATTTAACGTTGAAAAAAGTAATGAATTTATAAAAATCGATAATGATATACATTCAACGGTTACGATATCAATTGTTGATGCAATTATTGGTAAACAATTGAAGGTAAATGGTATTTATGGAAATCCATTACAATTAAATATACCTTCAGGTAATTATAATTTAAAACTTTAAAATCTTATTTGACTTAAAAATAAATAAATTATTTATTTAAATAATCTAGGTACTGAAAATAATACAATTATTAAATTAATTGGTAAAGGTTTAAAATTAGATAAATTAAATTATGGAAATCATTTAATTACGATAAAATTAATGATACCAAAACAATTAACACAAAAACAAAAAGAATTACTATTACAATTTGAAGATATTGAAAAAACTAAAAAATAATAATGTTTTTAATTTTTAATAATAATTTCATTTTAATATTTATACGATTTAAAAGTAAATTTTTAATTGATATTTTTTTCCGTAAAATAAAACCGTATAAAATATTTAAAAAAATTTACCTATAATTTATTAAAATTAATTTTATTATATATTAAGAGTTTGTCTTCTTAAACTCATATTCCGTAATAAACATAAATCAGACATAGCTGATGTTCTACCAATTATCGTTGTTAAATCATACATGCTAAATTGAAATGAAACGAAATTAAATAAAAAATATAAATTAATATATTAAAATAGAAGAAAAAATTAATCCTTTACCTAATAATAAATCCAACGGGAAATTCTTCGGTAACCAATACTTTAAATAAATTTTGTATTAATCCATTTGGTATTAATTTTAATATCGGTTGGGTACGATCTTTACCGCATTGTATTAATATTGTTAAAAATTGATAGATAAAATATGTTTTCGGTGATAAATAACCACTTAAAATGACTTCATTAAATACTTTAAATAAATATCCTATACTAATTTGTAATGATTCACTTAATGTATCAACAGTAATATTGAAATCAATATTGGTATTACCACCAATTGTATTTGTTGTGTTTAATATTGATGCGGTTGCTGATGTTGATGTCGATGCTGCTAATGTTGATGTTGATGAATTTGTGTTGATTGTCACTGATTGTTCATCATTTAATTGTGATGATGTACTTGTTATATTATTGTTATCATATAAAAATTCACTTTTTATCTTATCCGTCGTTGTCGATGATTCAGATGATGTATTTAATTTACGTACTTTTGATATACTACATCCATTATTATTACTATTATTACTATTACTATTGATATTATTCATTAATTTATCTGGTTCTTCTTGTTTTATTACAGTACCCGTTGTATTATTTAAATCATTTGGTTTTGCCATTGTCGCCAATATACAATAAACACATAAACGTGCTAAAACTGGTGATTGTGGTTCATGGAATTCTTGTTTTCTAAGAGGAAAAAAACAAAACCAAAACAAAAACGTATTAAATCAGAAATTGATTAAAGATTACATTTGAAAACCCAATAAGGAAAGTTCCCTTTTTGCTCATAAAAACCACTTGACGGATTGTCGATTGTCGATGGCGATTGTCTATCAGGAATTCCAAATGTTATAAACGAAAGAGCAAACCGAAAATATATTCTCTTAGAGTACTTCGTACGGGTATTTAGAATCAATATGGACATTGGACAATTATTTAATAATACTTACTGTATTGTATTTAAAAGTAATGTTGGTAAAAATTCTGATAATAATGCAATTGTACATTTTTCAATATCTAAATGCATAATTCCAAATACAATATCCATTGTTTGTAACATTTCCTATTAAAAAAAAAGTATTGAACATTATTTTAATTATATTTACAAATTTACATTAGTGATATCCACAAATTAATTAAACTTACATTTGTATGTTTACATTGGAAAATTTCATTTACCAATTTGCTGACCAACCAATATGGTCCACATGATTGTAAAAGATTTTCCAATGTTTGTGTACGTTCAACGGGTAAACGTCCAACGGTCGCTATATTTTGCCAAACTTCATTAAATTGTTCTTGTAATGGAATTTGTGATACCAAATTATTTGTTAACATTATTGGATTTGATTTTGGTTTTGGTGCCGGATGGATACTAAGTTGCATTTTACGTATTATTTGAAATGATAATCCATGTCTGTGATTACAAAAATTTTTAGTTTTGAAATGATTTGCACATTAACTATAACATATTATATATATATAAATTACCTTTTTTCTGTTTTACTATCGGACGATGACGATGTTAATTCATCACAATTTGATGGTTGTAATAATTGTTGTAACATATTCATTGGTTTTAGTAATTCATCGTGTTGAACAATTTGCATATACGAACATAGCCATGATGCGGCACATACAGACAATGATGATAATTTCATTTTTATACTATCCAAGGAATTTTTAACTTCTGTAGCTGAAATTGCTTCATTTTCCCATGCAATCAGTATGTGATATAATACGGCCGGTATATTCATACACATTTCATGCCATTTCAATGTACATGGTTTCGGTTCACTTTCCGATGAATTCAAATGCAATAGCAATTCATCAACCTTATTCGAATCACATAATTGTACCTGAAGCATTGGTGATATCCGTTTATTACGATCAATCATACTGTCACGTAACCATTTTTCAAAAAATGAATCACCATTTTCCATTATTATATCCTATAATTAATAATATTTTAATTAAAAGAGAAATTATAATTAAATTTATTTTTTTTTGACTTACATCTGAACCACATGTTTGCATAATAAATGCTAACATTAAAAATGATATATCGAATAGCAATGAACATTGATCGGGTGTTTCATTATTGATTTTTATTGACATTTCATTGCATTTTATCAAACGTGATGTTAATGTTTTAATTTTACCTTCAACGGTGGCCACCGATAAGATTACATCAAAACTTGACAATACTTGAAATAGCATTTCCAAAAGGGAATCTTGATGTTTATTATAATCGGCATTCAACGCAACTAATGCCTTAAAAATATGTGTTAACGGTGGGGCTTTCAAAACGAACAGTAATAGAGATGGTTCTTGAAAATTTTGATCAAATTTTGATAATTCAATAGTATTTTCTCGACTGTAAATGATAATAATAATTATTATTATGATTATTAGTGTTTTAACAAATGTTATTAATATCTCAATTTACCTTTTAATAACTACATCTTTAAGATCGAAAAAATTCAATGCAATTAATTCTTTCATCAAATAATCCAATGTATTACATGCATATTTTGTATCTATATAATATAGTATCGGTTCATTTTCTAACATTTTAAATGCTTCCATAATGTCCGTGGCAAAGTCAGTAGCTAAATTATTATATTCAAAAGAATTTATAGTATTGTTTTGATTGAAACACATTTAATAATTATTATTAATACTTACCATTCGATGATGATGATGATGATGATAATTGATGCATTTGTTTAAATATATCTGGTACTTTTTTATAGGTAAATGCACACCAAATGGATTCTCTGGATGTACCAACAACACTATGCAATGACGTTAAACATGAACGAATTATTTCATAGTATAATCTTGACAATTTAAAATTTTTCAATTGTTTAATCATCAACAATTCCTTTACCAATGTTTTGGTATTTTTACCGGGAAACAATAGCACTTCAATTGACATTATCGGTTGCATACAATATGATATCGTTTCCGTATCACTTACACTAAACTCAGTGGTTATATTAAATGATGTAACATCAATGAATGCCAATTGTTGTAGACCATCGAGAATACGTTGATTTTGTGAATCTGCGGCGAATCCTCTTATCATTTTTGCACCACTAACAATATTTGAATATTTTGTTTTAATTTTCAAATGTAAATCTTTATTTTCATGTATGCCCACATAAATACAACCCATTAAAAAATCATTTTTTACAATTTCACCAATAATATTTCCACTATGTTCAATAATATTCTGTTCTTCTGCAATTTCAAAAAAAACGTTTAATTAATTAAACAAACTAATAAAAAAAAATTTAACATACCTAAATTAATTGATAGATTTTTAATTAATATATCATCTAATATATTGGATATCCAATAGATAACGGATAATAATGATTTTGAAAGTATACTTTCTTCAGCTTTTCCTCTATTTGGACAAATGTAATTATTATAAGTCACATATATACTAATTAGAAAAACAAAAACACATACCGACAAGTAACACCATCAATTATTGATTCTAAAAATTCCATTAATGATATAATACAATGAACTTTATCTTTACTTTCATAATTGGAAATTTGTTTTAAAACAGCTGCATGTGAAATTACATGAGAATATAACGAATGTCTCAGGTATGATAATATTAACTATAAATAAATAAATAAAATTCCAAAATTTATTATATGATTTTGTTTGATTGAGTTTTCTTTTAACTATATTACTTTATTCGCACTGAATCCAATTACGGCTTGTTGTAGTATACAATCAGCCAAATTATGAACATCGCCGCTTACGCCTCGCGGAAGAACCTATTTAAATATATATCCAAAATATTTGTAATCGTATTCCAAATTGAATTGAAATATTGATAAAAAAAAATCTAGAAATACCGTTTTAACATTGATTCCCCATTGAGCATCTGTCCATCGTTCACGCCATGCCTTTACTATCATTAATTTTAACATACTTGTTCTACTCGTAGTTTCTTTAACATCAACATCCATATTTTGTGTTACCATAATAAAATCGAATATTTTTTTATTTTCTATACCTTTAATATATATTTAACTACCATTCAAGATATTCCAAATTTTAGTAATATAAATATAAAAACTATTAAAAAAAATATTTATAATAAAAGTATTAATTAAAAATAACTAATTATTTTTTACACAGAGAGTGTGAAAAAAAAATATAAATAACAAAAATAAATTAAATGGAAATAATAAATATAATGGATTTTCAAGCCGACAAAGTGCGTATTTTTTTTTGATAATAAAATTATCTTGTCACTCACTTCATGTCGTACAATAAATGAGTCAAAATTTTTATTCAATAATACTATGTTTAGACGGTGTAATAATCATCATATGTTTATTATATTGTGTAATTATTATACCGTGTTCTACAAAAATACTGGATAATAATGCCTCATTTTGGCTGATATTTAAATCTACACGGTATTATAATTACTCACTTTACTTTCTGTCTCATTCATTTATTGGTTAAACTGATTAATTCGATAGATGTGACGACATGAATTAATGTCATAATTTATATACAATAAATGAATGCAATTGAGTAAAACGATCAGTTCAGTTATTAGCATTGGTGTAAATATTTCGTATAACTTCGTTTTTCTAATTTTTTTTTTTTACAAATAAATATAAATTAATAAATAAACATTTTTTTTTTCATATAAATAGAAATTAAATTTAAAAAGTATACATTATTTGGATAAAGACGTGTTGTTATCAATTATTCTAAGTAGCGATTCCATTTTTTGTTAAATAATTTTATATATTTTTAATAATTAATTTTTTGTAATAATAAAAAATCGTACTTGTATGAGAATTGAAAATTTTAATAATAATAAATGAAAAATATAAAAGAGAGGTTATGCAAAAATGAATGAAAAAATAAACACATACATTGAAAATATCATTTAAATCAATCAAATCAAACAGAAATCAGAAATTTTCTGGTTGATCTGATTTAAACCGAAACACTAAATACATGTGAAAATGTTTAAACCGGTGTAAAACCGATTGAGAAAATGAATGCAATATTGATTTAAACCGATTTAATCGAGAGAAAGTAAATGAATGAGCCAAGTTTCAAGACAAGAATATCAACTTCGTCACTTTTTAACATAAAAAAAAGGCTTTACACAATCAACAGTAATTTTTTTCTTTTAACTTAACCTCACAATATCTATAATAAATTAAAATTTTGTAATTTGAAAGTTTTTATGTAAATAAAGTAATAATAATTTATTGATAATATTGAAATTTTAATAATTATAATTTGTGTTTTTATAAATTTTAGATAACTTTATGATAATAATGTTGTTTTTTTACATTATCATCATTTTTTATAAAAAAAAATATTGTTTTTTCTTTTGAACATTTAATAGATAGCATTACTACTGTGATCTAATGTTTTTATAATATCAAATTAAATAATTTTTTAACAACAACAACAATTGTAAACAAATGAATGCTAAATGAAATTTTCAAAACTTTTCATTTAGTATCTATAAACATTAGCAACTAAATTATTAACTATCGAAATTTTGGTTTGGAAAACGGCCTTAACAACTAATGAGCCAATACCGGTCTTTTGATTTTTCACCATTTTTATACAAAGAAAAATGTCATTTTTATTATTTTGCAGTTTTATCTTTTATCTCTTTCTTTTTCTTTTTTGTTTTTATCTTATCGCGTGTGTTTTTTTTTCCTACAAGATCTTTTTTTTTTATTTATTTTAAATGCAACTGTGTTCTGTAGCTGTATAGTGTTTATTGCAAAGTGTTACTTATAACAACAACAATTATAAGAAGAAGAAAATTTATTGTAAAATGTTTTTTATTTAATTTTTGGTTTTTAATTTTTTTTTTTAATTTTTTAATATATTTTTCTAGAACAATGATGTAGTAGTAACAACAACAAGAAGAGTTATTAACATAGAATAAATTTTGTATATTGTGAAATAATAAAATACATTTTAATTATTACTTTATAATAAAAAAAAAACAAAATTAGTACAATCAAAAAGATAAAAAAAAAATTAACTGAGTGTGTAAAATAAAATAGTTTTGTTTGGTGTGTTTGATTTAAGATTTTGTTTTTTTTTCTTTCTTCTTTTAAATAAAATTAATTTTTTTTTTATTTTACATCTTACAAATAATCAATAAATTATACTGATAATTATTTTATTATTGTGTTTTAATAATCAATTTATTACAAATATTAAAACGGTATCTATATCACCAACACATAAAAATGTAAGTACACAAAAAAATATTTTTTTATATGATTTTTTTTTTTGGACGACAAATAAATAAAAAAAACAAAAAGGGGGCTACTTATAATTAGTGAACTTGCTGCTAGTAGTGACTAGTGAGTGGGGCTACTCTACAAACAAAAAAAAAGCATATGGAAGGAAGATTTTATGTGATAGAGTTGTTGTTGTTGTTGTTGTATTGTAGTTGATTGTATTGTTATTGTGCTAAAATCATATATGTAAAAAAAAATAAAAAGAATCTTTTTTTTGCCTTATATTTATGAGGTTGATGTAACAATTTAATTTTTACCTTTGTGTGTATTAAGAAAAAAAAATTAATATATTAAAATTTGTACCAAAATCGAATGATTCATAAAGATTCTTGTAAATCGAATTATATCGAATATATCGTCATCATCATCTTATTTGTATCGTCAGTCAAATGGAATATTTATATATATGAAAAATATGAAAAATAAAACAAGCACGCATTTCTTATCTGAATTATGTTCATATATTTTATAAATCATTATTAATATGATGATTATAATTAGTTTTTATATTTGTAAGTATATCAGACAATTTGAAATTTATCTATAATATATTATATACTTACACTTGTAGATAGATTATTGCTAATATTATTATGTTTGGGTGATCCTTATTTTTACTATCTATATATGTTCCTATACCTTTAGAGGAGATTCAGATCTTGGAAATAATACCGACATAATGTGAAATTATATTATTAGTATATTGTATTTGATTGATTTTACCGTTCACAATTATGTTTATATACGCATTCAATTTAAATTCTTTTGACAAAGAATATATAATTTGAGAATTTCATGGTGGTATATATGTATAAATAGAAAAGAATAAAGAAATATAAATATAATATAACTTTCATATTAAATATATAAAAACTGTACAAAGAAAGAATATTTATTTTGTTGTTGATTTGATATGATAGGATAGAACAACAACACACAATTTATCATACATTTTTACAAATTTAAATGACTCATTATACTTTTTTTTTATACAATGAATCGTTCACTTCTTTCACAAATAATTTTGGGATAAATAAATTTACAGTCGCTATACGTAATTTGCATTTATTTTTATATTGTACACTCGACTGAAACTGAAATTTTATCTTTCTTCTTATAAAACGGAAAATATAATAATATTTCTCACATAGTCCTGCAGCATTATTGTTTCCTTTCATTCTAAACAACAGCAATATAGTAAGTAATAAATTTATTATGCTGGTCTGGTGGTCTTTACAAAAATATATACACAACAATGCAAAACAAAAGATCTATGTGATAAAATACATTACAAAAGATTTTTTTACCATTTATCAAAGCTCAATAATGAATTCTTTTTGATCATTTCGCTTTTTTTTGAAAATTAAATCTTTTTATTACCAATATTAATTGCTATAAAAAGATAGAAAAAAAACGTCTGGGAAATCGCAATACAAAAATGTGTATTTGACAATAGGGAATAAAATATAAACTACTTATTAGATTCAGTAACACTCGCTCGATCAATTATAAATTAATGCAATTTCGTTATTTTCCGCTGGTTTTGTTTAAGTTTAAGATATAACTGCTTTTGTTTTCGAAAAACTAAATACAATAAAAACAATTAAATAGATCTTTAATTACATATTAAAATAATATATAATTAATATAATAAAAAAAAATAAAGTTTATCTCAAATGGAAACGACAAAAATTAAAATATTTTATCAATGCAGTTGAGTTAATCTTCGCATTATATGTGAACAATATTCCATATATAATCATATAAAAATAAAATTGTGTGTTTTAAGAACGAGTACGGCGGGAAAACCAAATTAAAATCTATTATATTTAATTATATTAAATATATATTTGTATATATGGTATTTGGCATTTTGAATTTTATTAACATATATTTAATTATAAGTATATGTTCATCAATATATTCAATTATATATCGCATATTGATATAACGTTAATTTATAATAATATATATTATTATATTTAATTAAAATAACATTCTGTTTTAAGATTTACATATATATATATATATATATATATATATATGAATTATATAAACACAGTATATGTAATTAATAATTATATACAATTCAATTGGAATATTTTCAAGGAATTATATATAAATCATTTATAAAAAATGTACCTATCACATATTTATATATATCGGTACACCCAACACCATTTGCTATTCAACATTTCCGTAAGATTATGTTATAATTAATTAATTTTTATGTTTGTTACTACAACAGAATCGCGGGTTTAACGCCCGGAAAACACACCTGGGAAACTCTATTGTCGTGAGCCCATAATCAAGCGATAAACCAATATGAGGCATTTAATTCATTTAAGTCATTTTGTGGGATAAATTTATTATAATATTTATATTAATTTATAAAATTAAAATCGTACAATGTTCCATAGTCTTGCGATGTAATTAGAAAAATTGAATTTCTTAATCTGTTTTTTTTTTGGAAACCCGTTAATTATACATACAGAATTTGAGAATTTTTTCAATCATAATCGAATCATTATTAAATTAATTTGAAAATTTCATTATTCGTGTCTTATTCGTGATGATTTGGTAAATTTATAAAATGTGCATGTAATAAAGCTATCTATATCTATTGAATTCAATGGAATTTGTTATACATAGTTTAATTTCTGATATGCGAAAATGCATCATTTTTTTTTTTTTTTTTGATTCTGAGCTTTCAAAATTAAGGGTTTTTTTGGGAAATGTAAATCAATTCAAAATTACATTAAATATCTATAATAATATAATGTCATTCATTTTACTCCAAATGGATGACAATTTGAATGATTCAATGATCAAAATGATCTTCATGTCGTTTAAGATGACCTTTTCGTATAAAAAAAAAGAAATATTGGACAGTCATGTGTCAATTTGCCTTAACCCTCCGGTGTTTTCAAAAATCGTCTCAAAATTTGGAGTATTTCTTTTCATAAACATCACAAATATTCTACGATTTCCATCGAATTTTTTTAATTAAATTATGAATAAAGTTTGTGAACCAAAATTACGAGATATATAAAAAGTTATTCAAAATTTCAAGATTTCAATATAAGATTTTTTATAAAAAAAATCATAAAAAATCCCATAAATCAATCTACATATTTAAGAATTCCCTTTATTAATGTCGAATAGTTAATTAATAGTCAATTAATTTATATGGGTAATAGAACTGGAAAATAACTAAATTCGATACAACCGCAAACGTGTATATATTATTTGATATTCACTAATTCTACATTCTGATTAACAAATCAACAAACATAATTAACAAAATACAATGATATTGATAAAACATTTTAATAATTTATATCTGTATATTATATTATATTTACTTCTTGATTTTTGCTTGATCAAGGTACGTAAAATATCCATCATTAATAAAATTAATTTCAAAGGGTAATCTTTTGAATTTTGCCTATATATTACAATCCCAATTCCCTGTAACTCCATTCATCCATCCATCTATATATTTTTTTTTTTAAATATAAAAATATTTACAATGTTTAAAATCATGCATGAACTAAATTAATTTGTCATTAAATACAATATATATATATGATATGATATGTACTCATTCATATAAAGGGTGATTTTTTAAAAGCTATAGGAAAATTTTTCAAAAACAAAACACATAAAATTCAGAAAAATGCATGAAATCTTTATTTGAATCGATAGTACGGTCCGTATTATTTAACGTTTGAAGATTATTTCATGCAAATGTTGACCTTGACTGCGCCTCAAATGGTCCATCCTCAATTAGTCCAATTTTGGCATACTCTTTCCAACATTTCGACCGGTATCTCACGAATAAATGCTTCAATGTTGTCTTCAAATGCGTCAATTGAAGCGGGCTTGTCTGTATAGACATGAGCTTTAACATAGCCCCAAAAAAAAAAGTCTGAAGGCGTTAAATCGCACGATCTGGGCGGCCAATTGACCGGTCCCGAACGTGAAATAATATGTTCACCGAATTCGCCTCTCAATAAGTCCATTGTTGCGCGTGCTGTGTGGCATGTGGCACCGTCTTGTTGAAACCGCATGTCATGCAAGTCAATCAGCTCTTGCATTTTGGGCAAAAAAAAGTTAGATATCATCTCACTTTTTCTGGATGCATTGGTAGCTGTTGCAATGCTTCTGGCTGATATTCACTCCAAAATCGACAATTCTGCTTATTTACGTACCCATGAAGCCAAAAATGAGCTTCGTCGATGAACTTTCTTAACAGAGCACGCATTTTGATAATAAAATTCAATAATTTGCAAGCGTTGTTCGTTTGTAAGACGATTCATGTTTAAATTATAGACCAAACTAAAGATGTTTGACAGTGAAACAAAACACGAAACGTGCGTCAGCTGTTTATACCAGTGTTGCCAAAAAGATAATTGTTAAAAAAATCACCCTTTATCACAAATGATAACAAACATTGTTTTCATATATCTATAAAAAAAATTGTATTGTAAAGATACGTAAATGTGTATTTTAATTGAATTAAAACAATGCACTTATACAATGTATTTTGTTAGTTAGTTATTTTGTTGTATATTTCGCAAAAAAGAAAAAAAGGTTTATCTTATCTTAGACAAATTAAAATTTTGTGAAATCTTTAATTTAAAATATAATCACACCACAAATAAAAAAAAAAATTAAATATTTTAAGTATATATTTATACAGACAATACACTTGATTATTAACATAATACCTATATTAAGGTATTAATAAAAAAAAATTATAGATAAAATCGTGTATATACAATAAATTTAATAAATATAATTGAAAATTTTCTTAAAATCGCACCTTGAAATGGATTTTTCTTTAATTCATAAACAAATATGTTGGTTGTTTATCATTATTATTAATGGTTGTTGATCACTGACTGAGAGATGATCCCGTGCCGAAAAAATAATCAATTTTATAAGATATTTTAATGATATTGAACCTGAACAAAGAAATGTTCTGCAGTTATGATGATCAATAAATACATATATACGAATCATTCAATGATTTCTTTGTCAATAATTTGCTTTTAGTGCAAAGTTGAATAGAAAGCTGATTATTTTTTTGATAACTATCTTACTGATATGTCTAATTGTTTTATTACAATGTTAATAAAATTATTTTTTACTTTGTCTACAAAGTAAAGAGATTATATTGATAAAAATTACTATACTACAATCTGCATCTTTAATTATATATAAATTATCAATTTTGTTTTTAATTAGATTGATATTTAAATATTTAACCACCCCAGTTAATTATTAATTGCTCTAATTCTATGTGGTTAAAAATAATTTAAAATGTCATCTCAAATAACCCTAATTAAATTATAATTATTGATACAAAAGGAATAACCGCGATATATGTCAATTTATACTTTACTTTATTGAGGATTTTCAATATATGTATGTATATAATTAGCAGGTCCTCACCGGCCCAAAAACTAATAAATAATTAATATAATAAATTTGTATTTTCTTTATATAATTTGAATTGCGATTTTTAAATATTCATAATTATATTTATAAAATTTTATATTGCCCAATTGAGTTTCAGATAACATTCAGCAAGTCAATCGATAGATGATTAAATTCTCTAAAAACTTCCCTTATTAAATATGGGATTGTAGAACAAATTCTATAAAAAAATTCTATATAAACATATTATTGTCAATTTACCCATACTTTTTGTATAGACACCCCATAATATTATTTTAAATTCGGAAAATTCAGCTTATTTTACTTAAGTTTCAGTCATAAAATCAATATCATTTCATACAAAATTCAAAATTAAAAATTAAATTAATTTGTTTTTGTTATGTAAGGGTTTTGGTAAAATTATCATAACTTGGGAATGCGTTGAATTAGAATAAAGTTTAGCGATTCAATCTATAGATAATGAAATGCTTTAAAACCTTCCCTTTCGCAGGGGTTGTGACTCTTGGGAAATAGTTTTTACGTTTTAGAGGAAAGGGCGATCTTTTCTTAAATTGAACTTAGATGTCTTTTCTTAAATTGAACTTAGTAAACATATTGGAACGGGACTGATAATTAGGGCACTTTTATATATTGTGTTATTTAAAATAAAAAAAAGAAAAGTATTTCAATGTCTCTGCGCTGTTCGATTGCTTAATATAATAATACACAAACAAACTTATATACTTTATTATAATATGATAACAGATTTTTACATTTTTTATAAAAAAATAAATTTTTTTCTAATATGATTTTTATATAAATTTAATTTTTTATTTTATAAGAAAGATAATATACATTTTAATGATTTATTTACGTGGAGGTGACAAATTAGATTAGTTTTGGAATAAGATTCGTTGATTTTTTTCACCGGATTCATTTGAATGAAATTTTTAACATAAACTCGTTTGCGAGGTGGTTAAGTTCAAAGATTTCTAACATCTCAATGGGAAATTCTTCGTTTTTTTTTCGCAATATTTTTATTTATCGTACAAAATATTGAAGATTTTTTAAGATACATTTATACTGGAAATTTTTTAAGAATAAAGAGTTTTAGGTACTAAAAATGCGTGACAAATTAATACACCTTTTCGGCAATTGTTTCTAATTTCATCCCCATTTCTTTACCGTCCCCATACACATTCAAAGGATTATTAACCAGATATATTTCTTTATATTTCTAACAGATTTACTTAAAATTTTGGATCTGTATAGAATCTGAATTCTATATATATATATATATATTATGAGGAATTGATATTTGATAAGATAAATTTACACCTTCCTCTCTACCTATCCTTTTTGCGGTCTATATAGGAGCAGTTTTGTTTTTATTTCGTTTCATGATAAACTTTTACTCAACAAAACGTGAGAAAATTAATGATTATAAACATTGTATATTTATAATATGATATCTTTTTTTTTTAGTTCATGCGTTCATATATTTAGAGATACCAATGGATTAAGAAATATAAATACACAAACAGATAAAAATGTTATCTTATTTTTATTATTTTTTAATAATATTATACATCTATATAGCTAAATTAAAACATTGTTTGTATGATAATTCATATATTTGGAAAAATCCTCTTATTTAAATATATATATAATCTTATAACAGCGAGAGATACAAAGTATAATTATATTATTTATACTTATTACTTATATGTATATATAGTTGTTGTTATTTATATATACATAGTTCGTTACAGTTGTTGTTATGCCAATAAATATTGATATTGAATTTTTTATTTTATATATAGCAAAAAAAAAAAAAAAATATATATTAAATCTATAAATGTATGTATGTATATAGAAAGAAGCAGATAATATTGAATATACCTTTTTTTTACCTACATATATGAATTTGAACATTGTTTGAAAATTTGAACAAAACTTTTCAAGCTTTTTACATCCGATAATTTCGGTTTTTTGAGTCCAAAACAAAAGTATTCTATGTTGTTTGTTTTTGATAAGTTACTGTTTATTTTTTTTTTTTTTGGAAGGTGTTGGGAAAATTGCAATCTAAATCTTCGGATGGTATAGACCAAAAGAAACAGACATTAGAGGAATAAGAAATTTCCTGTTCAATATATACAAAACACAAAACAACGATTCAAATATGGATGGATATAATAGAAAAGAATGTTTAAAAAAAAAATCTTTCTTTTGAAGTAAAAAAAATGAACAAAAATTTAATATTTTCTATTTTGTTCATTGTGTACAAAAGAATTTCTGTAGTATAGAAACAACGAAAGAATGTAAAAAATGTCTTTAATTTTATAAAGTAAACCAACGATCAACCAATCGTATATGGGAAACTTTGGAAAAGTGGATTTTCGGCCTAGATTTTTTCCCATAAATTGGATAATTATAGATGTGCCTATCAGAATAACACCTCGTTTACTTGACAATATCTTGAAATTATGTCACTGGGTAGCCACCACCTATATGTTTCATAGCCATTCCGTAAAGGATTCGAATTCGCGTGCACTGAAAGTCATCATTTGTCATCATTTTGAAATGTTCCTCAACCCCATTACAGAATCATTATATTATAAAGGGTAACTAATAAAGTTTTTTTTGAACTTTGTTCAAAATGTTTATGTAAACATTTTGTTATTTCTCTATAGATACGATTCCATAGGTACAAATTATAAATATATATAAAATATAAGAAAATAATTTATTGACACGGGCCATAATTTCCATAATGTTTCAATATATATTTTCAGTTTTATATATTTCCATAAATTTTCCCCCTTATCATTACTAAATACTATATATTTATTTCTTTATTCACATATAATATTTCTTTTATTATTGATTAAATAACGAAAAAAAAAAATAAAATAATACAAGGCAGATACTAAACTAAAGATTATTTATATGAATATATTCAATACGAAAAAAAAAAAAAACAATTTCAATATAAATACATTTACAAATAATTCATAACCCATCAAAACATATTGATCAGCCAAAGTCAGTATATTTTTTTTTCTTAATTTTAATTTAAAAATAAAAATTTGTATTCTTTGTATTTGTATATATAAAAATATTTATATAAAATTCAACTGTATTTAAAATATTTAAAATTATAATATTGATAATAGATTGATTAATGTGAAAAATTAAAATTTTTTTAATATAGCTTTTTAATAAAGAAATTAAATTGATGCATTAATTTTTTTTTTAATTTTATTCTTTTGTTTTGTCATATTATTAACTATATATCAAATATCAATTAAAATATATAGAGCACTTCATATTCCATTTTAAATAAAGATTGCGTTTTCTGTAGAATAAATTTTCAATATTGATTTATTTTTAGTATATATAGGCTCATTTATTATTAATTATATATTTATTTAACACAATTATTATAATTTAATTCTTTTTTTTTTTTAATTATTACTTAACCATGACAAAGTTAATTATATATAAATAATTATTCTATATAGTTATATTTTTAATACCCGCAATTTCCATTTAATCTTTGCGGTTTGTTTGTGGTTTGATTCGACTGTGGTTTGAAAATATATTTATTTATAGCACATAATTTTTTAAATAATATTCACACAATTTTTATTTTATTTTTTTTCTGTCCTTCCCAAAATCAATATTGACATTGCTCTTCCATTACAAAAATATATTTATAGATGATAAGACATTTAAATAAATAAATAAATAAATAAAAAAAATGATTAAACAAAGCGAATTTATATAATAATAATAATAATAAATATATTATTAATTGAGTATATACTGTCATATAAATAAATTATATATTTATATAATATTGAGTGAGTGAGTTTGATTATTTATATAAAATTATATAAAATTGATGAAAGTGTTTTTTTTTTTAAATTGCGTTTAAAATTAATAAAAATTAAACACACAATAAAAAAATAAACAAAACAAAATGGAATTGAATTGTATTTAAAAATAAATAATAATTTAACGAAACCAAAAATTTTTTAATAAATATATTTTATTAATATTGAAATTAATTAATAATAATTAAATTGTTTTATATATAAATATTATATGCGTATAAAGATAAAAAATAAAAATTTATATTGACCTAAATTTGCAAAAAAAAAAAAAAACTTTTGTAGTTTATATATACTTTATAATATGTATATAGATTACATTAAAAAATAAATGCATAAGTGTATTTTGTCTATACTGCAATATGTTATAATACTAATTTTTTTAATTTTATAGTTTTTTTTTTTGCTAGTTTCGTATATTATCGAAAGTGTTTTTATTCATCTTTATCTATTCTATATATGTTATATAGAACAATTGTTAATTTTTGTCGTTGTGTTTTGGAGACTGATTGAGATGTAATAATAATTAAAAAAAAAATTAATAATTAGCCGGTATATTATATAATTATCTATTTTCCTATATTATTTATATATTATTTTCTATATAATTAAGAACCTTCATGTGAAAAAAAAAACTAAACACTTTTTTTTTAAGTGTTTTTTACATAATTAACATAATTTTACAATTTTTTACACAAAATGATTTTTATTTTTTGTATAATGATGTATTATTAATTATTAATATCTTCATTTTCTATATATATACATATACAGGATACTCTGCTTGACCCCGTACAACCCCATGACCACAGAATCTTCTTTTTTTTCCTATTTTCTCTTAGAACCGACGATTGGATTTAGCATCCGTGTATACATCTTTATGTGTACATCATTTGTTCCTTTTTCCTTAATCCTTCTTCTTTAATTTTTTCATAATCATGTGAGTATTTCCACCGCAACAAATAAAAACCTTCAATCCCTATATCAAGTTACAGGATGTTGTGAAAAAAATTAAAACATTCATTCAATCATTTTGTTCAAATAAACCTTCTAAACCTGCCAATCTATTTATAAATTATCTGAAAGAACTAGAATTTATATATAGATAAATTAATTATCTTTAATTTTGTTGATTATAAAATTTTCATTAGATCTATTCCGTTTATATAGAGATAGATATATTGAGGAGGTTAAAATTAAAAATAAATTGTATTTTCATTAAATAATTAAAATTAAAAAGAAAAATTTTGATTTTTCTCAATATTCTTCTTGTTAAAGTTTTTCCATATATCATATTACAAAGTTTATCTCCGTACAAATTTCATATAAATTTGAAATTGAAGTTCGCGTAACTGTGAAATATGAAAAAAAAAAAAAAAAACCAAAAAAATTCTAATTGAAGAATTTAAAAAACGAAAAATTATTCTAATTAATAAAACACATTTTTTTTTTTACATTAAATTGTAATGTTTTTTTTAATCAATATTTTATAATTTTATAACTTTATGTTTTACGTTCGGTATTATTTCGGATTGAAATCCTTTGGTTTTTCACAGGTAACAGAAATCACGTATTTTTTATAATTAACACTTATGTTATAATGGATTTGGACGTGCAGAGGTTTTGTTTTTTAAGATGTTTTTTTTTTGTATATTGAAAAATTGAGTTATTACACCCCCAGTTTTTAAGGAGATTATTAATTTTGAATTGAATCAATTTATAGTAAATTCATTGATTGGATTTTTTCCGATCCTGCTACTCCTTCCT
The DNA here is from genome assembly GCA_958336335.1 of Dilophus febrilis. Lineage (NCBI taxonomy): Eukaryota > Metazoa > Arthropoda > Insecta > Diptera > Bibionidae > Dilophus > Dilophus febrilis. The sequence goes on along the minus strand of OY284469.1, from coordinate 30,753,501 downwards.
TTCCTTTCACCTGCTGTCTTACAAATCCTTGTTTAATTATTAAAGATATCTAATAGTTTATAGTTTCCAAAGAATCAACTTGACATTTTTTCGTATTTAGAGATGAATAGAAAATTATACCCAATCCACATTCAATTATAGGCGTTTACGTCTTATACATATTTAAAAAAGAAAAAGGTCAGAAGAAAGTTAATGCAGGTAAGTGCAGATGAGTTTTATAGATAGCCTTATCATATTTCCGTTAAAAAAACAGTCATTTACCATAGGTTATATACGTTTCTTTAGTATTTTTTTTTTAATTTTTATGCTCCGTGTTCAATCAAGTAGTAAAATATGTTTATTATATAGAGAGATGGTGATTTATTGAGATGAAAATTGTGTGATAAAATATTTAATTTCTCATTTGTATGGGGTGTTTTTTTTTAATTTCAACCCTTATCCTCTGTTTTGGTTCAAATTTGATCCAACACGAATTCAAATAATTCAAATAATTTGGCAACTAATTAACGAATTTAAATTCTCTAATTTTAAACGATTTTCTATATTAATCAACAAATAAAACGCTAAATATGTTGTATGAGTTAATTTATCTTTTTCTAATTCAAGTTCAATTTTATCCCAAAATCTGTATTGGAAATGTTTTGTTCGAACAGAGGATATAAAGGTTAATAATTGTCATATAATGAAATTAAATATTTCAATAATTTCATTTTTGGATAAAAATGTGGTGGCTGTACTCTGTGGTTTAGGTAATAAAATATTAAAAATCCCATATCTTATATAATGACATTATGATATCGTCAAATTTCACAATTCCCTGTACAAAAACAGTTCAAGAAATATTTTTCTTCTTCTGATTTTCCAATCAGCTATTTTCAAATTTCATAATTTCATACAGAATTATAGATTTTTCTTGTATGAAATTTATTTTTGTTTCCAATTAACCTGAATTTTAACAAAGGTTTTCGGACACTAGAAACCAATTCATCCAAAAAATATTAAATAAAGATGTAAATCAATTGAATTGTACTATCAACAAACACTATATTTTATTTTTAGAGATATTTGAGTTTTAAATATATGTATATACTTTTAACTGATAAAGAACCAACCGAATTTTCGATATATATATAAAGGTGAATAAGATTTTATCATTTGAATGTTCTTTTGTATATTTTATTGTCGCTTCTTCTTATTGAATTTAAGAATTTTTTCTTGTTTAGATAGATTTTTTAAAGGGGGGTTTTTTTTTTTGTTTGTTTAAATATCCATATCCGTTGTATTATGTGCTGTATATAGAAAGGAAAAATATAAATAAATAAATATTTTTGTTACTTTTCTGCCGTTGTTATAGCTATATATACAATAAAATATTCTTAATCACACAATAAAATTAATATATATATATATACTAAATGTTCTTTAATTCTAAAATTATACACACAAATTGTTATATTTTCTTAATCATTTTAATAGTATATCTATACAAATATTTATATACAGTAAAATCTCCAAAATGTGATTTTTGATGGTTCCATAACCGATCAACTTAGACAGATTTTACTGTATATATGGTAATAAAAATCTTTTCTTTTTTTTTAATCAAATTGTGCGATTTGACTATATCCTATATATTATGATACAATGTGTATAGATAGATAGTATAATATAATAATAGCAATACAAAAGAATATCATTTTGATTAAAAATGTTTTTATTTTTTTTAATTTATACAAATTTTAAAAAAGAATTTCCCATAAAATTATATAATAAAAATTAACCGAATATCAAATACAAAAAAGATAAAAGAATAATATCATATTTTTTCTATTCTATTTTTTATATAATAAAATTTAAATTGAAAATTTTTGTTTGCGAAAAATATTTTTAATTTATTCGCAATGGATTTTATGTATATTTTATATACATGCGAATAATATAATTTAATGTTATTATTATTATTATTATTATTATTATATTGATGATGAATGAATTGTAGGAGGATATATTAATAATAAATGTTTTTTTTTTTTTTTTTGAAATAAAAACCTTTTCTTAGTAGAATATTTGCAAATGCGTGAATAAAATATTTATAATAAAATTTATATTTAACATCATTGAAATGTAAAATATATAAATATGGACAATCAATATAAAAATGTGTAGTATCTATAGATAGATATACAAAATTGTTTATCGGCGGTAAAAAATAAATATAAAATAATTTACATTGACCCTCAAGTGTGAATATCAAAAAAACAATACACAATGATATATATTCGCTTATATGCATTTCAATTAAATTTTATAATATATTTAATTACAATTTTATCAACAACAACAATGCGACAAACAACAATAATATAATAATCATTTGTTATATACCATACGCATTCAATATCATTGGTATACATATAAATAAGTAAATATTACAAAAATTTGTGTTTGTTATTTGATTTAAAATGTGTGATTGAGAAACTAAAATAAAAAAAAAAAATGATAATATTAAATTAAAAAAAAAAAAACAGAACTATTCAATGGAAATAATATTACCTACTTCTATTGTTATACACATTTTTTTCTGTATTTTATACTGAATGTCCCGATTGACCTCCAACAACCCAAGGAATGGACAAGGAATGGGGCGTAACTTCTATCACTAGTTATAACGTTTTGTTGAAAAAATTAGAATATTCATAATTCAATCATTAGATCATAGCTTGTAAACTCTGGAATCTATAGAATAGGTCAAAAGACACTTCATTTATAGATAAATAAATTACCTTTAATTTTGTTTCTAAAATAGAATTTTTGCTAGCTTTGTTCTTTTTCGAGATATTGAAGCTCAAATAGTGGAAAAAAATAATTTTGTTTCATCAAATTTTATTATATATGAAGATTATAACGAAAACAAATTGATTTTTTGTACTTTGAGCTTCAATACTTCAAAATCTCAAACCGAATCTAGCAAAAACTTTATCAACAACAAACTGGAAACTCTTTGGGTGAATTGAAGTTAAACATCCCCATTTTTGCTGGAAATAAACCCAATATTACGTTATATTCGGGTTATAGAAGGAGAAGGTTAAACGTGGGGCACTCTGTATATATAACTATTTATAAATAAAATTCATGTAAAATTCAATTTAATTACGACGACTATAACAACAACGACGACGATTATTGATTACTAATGGTTTTCTGTAGTATATATTATATAGTATATACAATTTTCGATTAAATAATTTTGTAATTTATAAATTGACATAATTATTGTATTTTTATATTAATAATAATTTGATTGAGTAAGAATATAATATAAACAATAAATGATAATTAAAAATAATTACAATAATATTAATAATAACAATTTTGTTTATTTATTTATTTGATTTTTTCCAGACTTTTTATATATCAAAAGGAAAAAAAAGAGTTACATTTTCTTTTGGGTTTGGGAAAAAATAATTTGGTGAAAAATGGGAAAATATAGTGGAAGAAAATGTCGTCTGTTAACGATGATGTGGTTAACAGGATTTTTCTTTTTTGTTGAAATCATTACCGGTTATGTAACAAATTCAATGTCATTGGTGGCCGACAGTTTTCATATGTTAGGCGATATAGCAGCATTAATCATTTCATTTTTATCAGTTAAGGTAAGTAAAATAATAAGATATATTAAAGAATTTATGGGCATTTAACTGGATGACAAAATTCATTATCAAAAAAATATTTGTCTATCAAAACAACAATTATGTTTTTTAATTAGAAAAGGCTTCACGATTAATAAATGTAAAACCTGTCCAAATGTTTTTTTTCTTTTTATTTTAATTCCTTATTCATTGACTGGAATAAATTGTTAAAATCAATGAAAAAAATTAAATAAACCCTTTAATATCCTTTAAACAACCTTTAAAATTACCCTTGAAATCGTATACTTAAGAATAGATTTTAAAAAATCCCGGATAATTCACCTATTAATGGAATTTTTTTTTTTTAATATTGTTGTTTGTTTGTTTTTGTTCCTTTAGATGTCACCGAAAAAATGGTCAAAAAATACATTTGGATGGGCTAGAGCTGAAGTTTTAGGTGCATTGGTGAATGCTGTATTTTTAGTAGCCTTATGTTTTAGTATAACAATAGAAGCATGTAAACGGTTTATAGAAAAAGAACCTATACATGAACCAAAATTAGTTATAGTTGTTGGTGTTATTGGATTACTAGTCAATCTCGTCGGATTATGTTTATTATATGGTAAATATTATTTTCCTTATCATTATCATATATGATTTTTTTTTTCCTTTTATATTAAATTTTCTATTTCTTTTTTTATTTTTTTGCTAAAGAACACGGAGGACATCATGGACATTCTCATAGTTTAGGTCGTTCACAACCGACATTATCACAATTAACAAATATTGAAAATAATAATGAAGATAAATCATTTATCTATACAACAAATCAGGTAATAAAATATATAGCAATTATTCAAAGAAATGTCTCTCTAATACTAATTTTTTTGTTTTGTTCTCATCCAAACAAAAAGACTCCAAAAGCCATTAAATCGGCAGCACATGGCCACAGTCATAATTCATCACAAATGAATATGAGAGGTGCATTTTTACATGTGATGAGTGATGCATTAGGTAGTGTTATTGTTATAATTAGTGCAACGGTAAGATATATATACATATATTTTTATTTACCTAAAAAACAAATCAAGTATAATTTAGTTTAATCAAGTATAATTAATTCTCATTTCTTCTGGTTTACAGATTGTTGAATTTACAACATTTGATTGGCGATTATATATTGATCCAGCTTTATCATTAGTATTAGTAGCATTAATATTACGATCGGTATGGCCATTATTAAGAGAATCAGCATTAATTTTATTACAAACAGTACCGACTCACATTCAAGTGGATGCAATAAAAACACGTTTAGTTGAAAAGGTGGATGGGGTTTTAGAGGTACATGAATTTCATGTATGGCAATTGGCCGGCGATAGAATTATTGCATCGGCTCACATAAGGTATATTATATTTATAATTGATAATTGATTTGTTTTTATTAATAATAGAAATGACAAATTAAATAAAATTATTTAAATTAGATGTCGGAATTTATCAGAATATATGAAAATTGCTGAAAAAGTTAAAGAATTTTTCCATAATGAAGGTATACATTCAACAACAATACAACCAGAATTTGTTGAATTAGAAAAAAGTTTACATATTGCTGGTAAATGTTATGATTATAGAATGAATAATTTATTAAATTTTTATTTATTATTAATATAAAAATCTGTTTTTTTTTTGCTAGATGGAACATTAATTAGTAATTACTATATAAATGGATCTCAAGATAGCTGTGCATTAGATTGTCCTATCACTGATGAAGGATGTATTAAAGCAACATGTTGTCAAAATAATAATAAGGTATTTCAAAAAAATTATTCTGATTTTCCGAATTATTTATATTGCAATTTAAAATTTAACATTTAGTTACAGAGTGTATCACCGTGTCGTCAACGTTTAGCCAATTCACGTAATGGCAGTGACATTGAATCTGGATCTCTGTTAGAACCAAATGTAGAACAAATTCAAACATTATCGGGATCATCATCATCGATGATTGCAAATCCAAATGTAGCCGTTTGACAATATCATCAACCAAATAATAATAATAATAATATAAGAATAGTAAATAATAATAATAATAATAATAACAACAATAATAATAACGTTGATAGGAAAAAAATTAAAAGTGATTTAAATGAAAGCTGTGAATTACAATTGTATGTTGATGGTAACAAAAAAAAATTATGTACAAATATAAAAATATTCTTTATAAAATCATCACCATCATTTAAACAGAAAATTAATAATCAGAATAGTAATAATAATAATCCTAAAATCATACAAAATATTATAAATAATAATGATGAAAATGATGATGATAGTAATAATAATAATACTAATACTGATAATAAAAGACTAAATATCAATAATGATAATAATAATAATTATGATATTGATAAAAAAATACCAAATTCAATATTATTATCGCCAAAAAATATATATTGTCAATGTAAACATCATTACTATTAAGCTGATGTATCTCTTTTTTTTTGGTTGGTTGTCTAACACTACTAATACATCCTTTCATTTTTGGTTCGTTACTACCACAGAATCACGGTTTGGCAGAATCGGAAAACCTCTAGGAAAAAACTCTATTGCCGTGAGCCCGTAATTATTATATATGTGTAATACGATACCCGAATACTTATCGTACTTTAACTTAAAAATGTTTCAACGCATTACATCAAAAGAATTACGTAAAGATGATTTTTTTTTCTTTTAATGATTATTTTGAAAGTTTTGTTTAATTTTGTTTTATTATTAACAATTATTTATTTTGTTTGACAATCACACAATAAATTACATTTTAGATTTGAATGTTTAATTCATCTAAATTCAACCAATCTTTCCATTGATAAATAAGATGTAATTAAAAATAATTTGACTAAATATTTTAAATTTATTGATCATCATCACACCGTTTTTATTGTTTCAGTTTTTTTTTTTTTATTATTTATTATCCCAAAAATCCCATCATTTTTTGTTTATATCGTTAGCACAAATAAACAAACAAACAAACAAATTACATAATATTTTTGCAATTTAAAAAAAAAAAGAAATGTATAACAAAATTAAAATAAAATTTTATAAATAATTAGTTAAATAAAGTAAAAAATTCTTTTTTATAATTAATGGAAAATTTGTAAATGTTTGGTTGGGTGTATGAAAAATAAAAAAAAAATAGAATATTTTATTTTTAATTTTTTAATATATTAAAAATTTTATAATTATAATATTTTAAAATATTGATATGTAATAATATAAAAAAAAAATTATGAATAAATAGCAAAAATAATTCAATTGAATTATTATTGAGATTGTCCCTGATCAATCTAATTTAATTTTATTTTTTTAATAATTGTATTTAGTTAAATATTATTGTTTTGTTTTGTTAGACTGATTATTTATTTTATTTTTTTTTTGTTTGTTCGAGAAGTAGTGCTCAATTTAAAATCGATCGATTTTTTTTTCGGTTATTTTACTAAATTAAATATACAAATTACAAAAAAAAAAAAAACAACCAATATCCTTATGAACAATAAAAATAACAAATTAATATATACAAATAAAAAATAATAATGTTTAGATTTATATGTTTAATTTAAAAAAAACTCTTTTTAATTGTGATGAAGTGTTTCATATATTGTAATAAATTATATTAACAAAATGTAACTATAATAAATAATATTTATATGATATTTAGAACAAATTTATATTGTTGCTAGTCATAATTACACACAATTTTGTACACAAAACAGCAGAGATAACACATAAATAAATATAAAGAATATACAGCCACACACAACACAACACAACACAACACAACTCACAACACACAACAAATAACTAGTTTAATTGTTAAAAATTAAATGATCAAAACAGAAAATATTATTCAAAAAATTTATTTGTGAATTAAAATTTCGATAATGAAAATTGAGGCTGAAATTTTTTTATACCTCAAAGTAAAAAAAAATAATTATCAATTATTTAAATTCAACAAAAAATGTTTTAATCAAATAAATAATTTGGATTTCATCCCATTTTATTTGTGAATCTTAAATTGAATTTTGGGATAGATAGGAATATAATTTTGTAAATTTTATTTTTATAATTATTCAGGATTTTTGTTATCCTGAATTTAGTTGTTTTTTTTTTCTTATAATCTTGTAATAGTCAGTGTGTCAGAAGGGTATTATGACAATGATAATAATTTTTTATTCAGACGCGAATCTAATAATAGATTTATAATAAGCAATTATAGTTTGTTGTTTTTTACATGCCCGCGTTTTTTATTTGTTTTGTGTAAAAACTTAAATTATAATCTTTAAATGTTTCCACACTCACAATATTCCAAAGAATATCTATTAATTTAATCCTAATACTGAATAAATGGAGTAAATGTTTAAAATCCCAAAAAATAACAAAATAAAAAAAAAACAAAATCGATTTGTGTGTTCTGAAATCCTCAAAATTTGTATTAGAATTAAAAATGTGCTTAATAAATCACACATATGGGCACTATATACAGGATATAAAACTGTTGATATAATATCAGAGAATTTATTTGCTTTTTAATTTAAAATATTTAATTATTTTTAAATTCATTTTTTTTTTTTGCTTTAATTACAATTTAAGTTTTAATTTAAATATACAATTATAGAAAATAAAGAAAATGCTGGGATATTTTTTTTTTTAAAAATCATGTTGATTTTTTTTTTTAAAAATCATGTTGATTTTTTTTTTTAAAAATCATGTTGATTTTTTTAATTTTGATAATCAACAAATCAATATATTATATATTGATTTAATAAAAGTTTTTTTTTAAAATAATTAAAATTTTACATTTTTAATTAGGAAAAATTAAGAGTAAAAAAGTTATTAATTCTGAAAATAATGAGATTTTTTTTTTACACAATTATTGCTGATCAAATTTCTATAGATAAACAAAATAATGTATTAAATAATATAAATAATGTATTATTGATACAGAAAGAAAACAAGAAAAATTCAAAAAATAATACAAAAAATTTTAAAAATTGTACTTAAAATTCGTTAATTTTTCTTAAATTAATTTATGTTATTGTTTTTTTTTTCATTTAGTAGTTTTTATATATATATTAATGCTTTTTTTCCGATATATAATAATTTTTAATTAATTTTTTTTTGTGTTTGAAAACTCCTTCAGAATGTTATTATAATTAAATTAAAAAATATTTTTATTCAAATTAAATTTCGTAAAGTTTAACACACAAAAAAAAAACACATTCCAAATTATTTTAGAATTTAAATCTCCGCTTCTGACATCATAATGAAAAAGAAATTATTTGTGTCATTTTAATAATTTATTTTTTATTACATTTTAATTTTTTTTTCTAATTAATATAAATATATATAGATAGTTTTTTTTTAAATAAAACAAAATTATTTTATCCATATTATATTATTATTATTATATTAGCTTTTACACACAAAAATGAAAATATAAATTAAAAAAAAAAAAAATATTTAATCCAAAGTATTCATATGAAATGTTGTTAAATTTTTTTATAATAATTATCTTAATATATTATTATTTATTCAAAATTATATGGATTAAAATAAAAAAAAATTAAATAAATTTATATATATATAGATAATGAATAAAATAATTAAGGATTTTTTTAATTTTTTTTGATTAAATGTAATTAATGATGAAGAGGGTAAATGCAAAAAAAAAAAATAAAATAAAAATAAAAATGTTTTTTTCAACATCGTATAAATATTTTAAAATTTTAAATTTATTATTTAAAAATTAATTAATAATATAAAATAAAACATGATTATATATTAAAATAAAATATTTTATATTTATTAAATAAAACAAAAATATAAATAAATAAAAATGAATTTAAAATAAAACAAAAAAACAATTATTTATTTTAGAAGACGAGCAGGGACAATCAAAAGAAGTTATATCTTGATAATATTTAAAGATATAAACGGAATATTTACCGATTAATTTAAAAATAAATAGTTTAAAAAGTGCAATTTCTGATTCAAATTAACTATTTTTTAGTTTTTAATTTAAAATAATTCAAATATTAAAATATCTACCATTTTTATCTAAATAGATATAATTATCTTGCATAAAAACTCTTATTCAAAAACATTCAAAATGTTTCATTTTGGATAAAAAAAACACCCAAAATGTTTATATTTCAAATGCGGTGGAGAAATTCCAATGGAAAAGAGAGATTTTAATTCTCCTTGGTTTTTTCGTGATAACAACACTTTTTTTTTATTGCAGTAAAAAAAAAGTATTGTTTTTCTTTCATTCAGTATTATCAAATAAATTTTTTTTTGTTATTGTTTTTATTTTATAGAATATAGAAATTTTTGGTTGGATTTATTTAATTATCGAATAAATAATGTTATTAAATAATTACCGGATAAATTTAATTAAAAGATATTATTCAATAAAAAATAATGGCTATTATTATTCATCGAATGAAATACGTAAAACATTTTTAGAATATTTTATAAAAATTGATCACAAATTTATACGTTCGAGTCCGGTAACCCCATTTTGTGATCCAAGTGTGGTTTTTGTGAATGCCGGCATGAATCAGGTAAAATGAATGAATTTTAAATATAGCCTTTTTCTATTACATATTCGCAAAGAATTTGTGTAGTGTATAAGAAAAAGGCCAAATAGTCCATATAGGAATTACGGGCATTGGCTGTGATAACTATATGTATTTCATTTATCTGTCCACACCCTTGCGAATTCCTCAATATTTATATAACAAGATCTTGAATTTCGTTAAATAACCATTTACCAATCAGTTATAATATAATAATTTTAATTAATTTTTTTGTTAATTTTATTTTACACAGTTTAAAAATATATTTCTTGGTAAATCAAAAGCACCATGTTCAAGTGCTGTTAATTCACAAAAATGTATACGTGTTGGTGGTAAACATAATGATTTATCAATAGTCGGAACCGATGGATATCATCATACATTTTTTGAAATGTTAGGGAATTGGTCATTTGGTAACTATTTTAAGGTTCTACAATACATCCTATATATTAAAATTATTATCTAATTATTCCAATTTTATAATTTTGTGAATTTTTTTTTTATTATTGCTATACTTATTAGAAAGATGCATGTGAATATTCTTGGAATTTACTAACCGGACCATTTAATATACATCCATCTTCATTATACGTAACATATTTTGGTGGTGATAAAAAATTAAATTTACCACCAGATAATGAATGTTTTGAAATATGGCGAAGCTTAGGGTATTTCGAATGAATTTAACTATCTATTAATAAAATAATTATAATTTAAATTATGTATTATAGATTACCGAAAGATCGTATTTTACCATTTGATAAAACGGATAATTTTTGGGAAATGGGTAGTACAGGGCCATGTGGACCATGTACAGAAATTCATATAGATCATTTAAAAAATAGTATGGGAAATCGTGCAAAATATGTAAATACTGGATTATCAAATTTAACTGAATTATGGAATATTGTATTTATTGAATACAATCGAAATGCTAATGATCAAATTGATGTATTACAACAAAAACATATTGATACTGGTATGGGAATGGAAAGATTATGTGCAATATTACAAAATAAAACGAATAACTATGATACTGATTTATTTACACCGATTTTGGATAAAATTCAAAAAGTAAAATCATATAATCAATTAATATAATATTTATAATTTGTAATTATTATAATATTTATATTTTATTTTTTTTTAGGTATCAAAAGTAATTGGCTACAGTGGAACATTTGATAGCTCCAATAATGAAATGTATGAATTAGATGTTGCCTATAGAATTGTATCAGATCATGCACGTATGATATTGTCATGTATTTCCGATGGAATGTTACCAAATCAAAAGTGAGTTAATAATCTCAACAGTTACATCTCAGCATCGCTACCGAAATTTTAATAACTTTGCTTTGTTTTCAGTTATAAATTACGACGTATTTTACGTAAAGTTTTACGTATTTCACAACGTACATTTAATCATCCAAATTTGTTGGCTGAAATTTTACCAACAATTGCCATTGGATTCGCTGATGTTTATCCGGAAATGTTAAAAAATTTACCAAAAACATTAAATATAATAGCCCATGAATATGAATTGTTTCGTGCAGTAAATGAAACGTCATCTAATCAAGGAAAATATCAAGATTTATTGCGAAAATATCCAGAATTGGAAAAATTTGATATTATTGATTTACCTGGATTTTTACCTGGTTATAAAGAATTTATAAATGTTAAGAATACCTTTGTAAATAATCAAATGCCGGGTGAATTTATATTTAAATTATATGATACATATGGTTTAAATTTAGATGTAATTGAATGTATTGGTGATCAACATGGATTCTTATTGGATAAATTAGAATTTCAAAATTGTTTAAATCGTACCATTGAAAGAACAAAAAATATTCATTATTTTAAAACGATATACGATAGTAATAGTTTAGTGGCTAAACAATTAACAAAATTACAGGAAACGGAAACGAATAACGGCCATAAATATTGCTATAAATATAATGATGGTGAACGTTTATTTGAATTGAAGCCATTACAAACAAAAATTGTGTATATTTTTGATGATGATAATTGTTGTACCGATCAAGAACCACATACTTTTCATATTATTACAAAAGATAGTAATTTTTATTATCAATCTGGTGGACAATCGGGTGATTTTGGACAAATTATAATGTTAAATTCAAATTCATCCGTAACATTCAATGTAACTAATGTTAAATTTGAAAATGGTTTAATTATACATACGGGAAAATATCAAAATATAAATGATGCTTTTACAATCGGTGATGATGTCCAATTGATTGTAAACGATGAACATCGTACAGGAAATATTCAACATCATACAGGTATATAATTAATTAATATCAAAAAAAGTTTTCATAAACACACACTTGAAGCTATGCGGACAGAAAATAATAATTCATTTTTATTAGCAACTCATTTATTAAATTCAGCCGTTCGATTTTGTACAAAAAATACAGCTGTTTTTCAAAAATCAAGTAATGTCACAGTGAAAGATTTAAAATTAGAATTAGGTATTTTAGGTGAAAAATTAACAAAAGAAATTATTGAAAATATTGAAAATTTAGTAAGGTAAGAAAGGAAGTAACCAAATAATAATAATTTTCGTTAAAATTTTTATGTTTATTCTATTATCATTTTTATAGAAAAATAATTAAATCCGCAACGCCAATTGAAAGTTCAATAATAAATGCCCAAGAAGCATATTCAATGGATGATATAATTTTAGTACCCGGTGAAATTTATCCTGAAACGGATTTACGTTTAGTGACAATACACAATGTGGAGAATAATTTTCTATCTAAAGAACTGTGTTGTGGAACTCATGCACTGAATACCAAACAATGTGATGATTTTTTTATAACAAATGTTAAACAAAGTGGTCGTAATAGTTATACAATAAATGCGGTTGCCGGTAAACAAGCGAAAATTGTAAGTGTTCAAATGGATTTTTAAACAAAAATTCTTATACAACATAATTCAAATATTTACGATTTATAGACAAATGCAATTGGATCAGAATTAAAAGATGATGTTAAAAATATGGAAAAAACGTGTATTGAAAATCAATATAAAATTGATGATGAATTAAAATTAACCGTAAAACGTTTAAAACAAATGCTTTTCGAAGGTGTACATGCACCGATACCGTATTCAATAAAATTAGAATGTTTAAGTATTCTATCGGATTTACATAAACGTATTAAGGATATGGAAAATATTAATTATAAAATCGAAATTGAAAATGAAATTAAACGAATTTGTGAACAAAAGCAAATGGATAAAAAAAATGAAATTCCATATTTAATTCATACATCCGCACTGAACGATATCCAAATCAGTGATAAAATATTATTTCAAATATTTAAAAAATTATCCAAAAATATTCCAATTATGTTTATACATTATCATAATCAAAGTATTAGTACATCGTCATCAACATCATCATCAGGAACCACATCATCAAATCATCCAACGGATTCACAAATATTAAAAGCAATTTGTTATATACCAACGACGGGTAATAAAAATAGTAAATGGAAAAATGTCACAGCTCAAAATTGGTTAAATGAATTTATGAAAGCATTTAATGGACAAATGTTTAATATGCAAACAACATCCATAGATGTTTGTAGTATGAAATCAATAAAGATTGAGGAAAATGATACGGAAAAATTTAATGTAAAACTAAGGGAGGCCATCGAAAATGCTGATGATTATGCAAAAAAAAATTTTTTTCTATTTAAATTTAATTTAAATTAAATAGAAGGGTTTTGTGTTTCGATTAAGAAAATTAGTCTTTAATTATAATTATTTTGTTATTTAGTTTTTTTTGTTTTTGTTAACTGAAATGTATTTACATCTTTTTTTATTATTAAGAATAAAATATGATGTTAGTTTAATGAAATGATTTAATTTTTTTGTTTGTTAATTTGAGATAATTGAGTTTTAAATTCAACTTCCACTTCAACAAAATTCATAAATTGTAATTTATAAGTGGATAAATTAAGAGTAATATCAATCCGTTATCAAATACGATCATTTTCAGTAAAATTAATGCATCTGGCAGTCGACAGTCACTCTAAAACCTAACGTAAAGACAATTCGATTATTGAGATTAAATGATTAAATGAAAATACAACTGAAATATTTTTTAAATTATTATTTATTAATTTATTTATTTGTTTAAAAAAACAACACAATCTCTAATTGACTAATTTTAGTTAAAATTATTTTTTAATTGTTATATTATTTAAAAAAAAAAAAATTGTATATTGTAAATATATGAATTTTTTAATTTTTTTGTTTTTTTGTTATCCATGAGTGAGAGTATATCAATATTTAATATTAAAATTAATAAAAATTTGCCCTTCACCATTGGCAAAATTAAATGCATATTAATTACACAACAAAACCAGAATAAAAAAACATTACATTTCGGAATTATATTATTTTGTTATATTATTCTCGTTTAATAATTAAAAATATAATATTATTAAAATAATTAATGGAAAAGTGGTATCGATCACATATTTAATTAAATAAATACGATATAATTATTAATTAATTATATATTACTTAAACATTAAATGCAATGGTTAATGATTTTTTTTTCTTTGCAATGTTAATACATAAGTTAATTAATATTATTATTAATAAAAAAAATTAAATAAATAATGCTTATAAATTATTTAACAAATGTGAAACATTTTTTTATGTAACAAAATTTAATTGCTGCATTTTTTTTTTTAAATATTCAAATATTACGACCAATTAATAATTAATTTACAAAATTTGTTTGTTTGTATTTTTAATAATCCAATTTTTTTTTATATTACAAATTTGAAATATTTGATTTTCCCTATGAATATGAAAAAAAAAATTATTAAAATTGCCCCATTCCGTTTTCTATTTTAATTTTGTATAATTAAAATTAAATATTGCCTTTTCTTCAAGTTATTTATTTTTAATATTTTAAAATATTAAAAAAAAAATTAAAATCATAATAAATATAATAATTTCATTGCTTTTTTACTTTAAAATTTTTTTCACTTTAATTAAAATACATAAAAAAAATAAAAATATAATCTCACAGTTTAATATATAGAATGTTTAATCTTCTCCATGTTCTAATAATCTTAAATATCTAATAAGAATTAAAACATTAACAAGTTTTTTTTTGTTTAATTGGATGTAAAAATTATGGACGTTTTTTTTTTAATTTTTTTGTTTTTCATTTCATTGCTGGACTTTTTATATATAAAAAATTGTTAAAAAGGCCATCGGAATAATAAATAATGATTATTATATTATTAATTATATTTTATTTATTTTTCTGTTTTATTATTATTTAATAATTATAATTATTTAAATAAATCGGTTAAATATATAATAATATAGCAATTTAATTATAGTTATAATTGGAAAATGTTTTTTAGTATCGTTTTTTTGTAAAACAGCGATGAATAAATTAACACATTTTTTTTATGAATGTATGAAGATAAAATTTAAATTATAAAAATTGAAATTTCTATTTACATTTGGCAATTTTGGTTGGTACTTGGTAGGTATAAAAATTATAATCATTTTGTGTTTTTTGTTGAGCGTTAATTAGATAAAATCAATATGGAATAAAAGAAAAACCACCCATTAGGATTGTCAAACAATGAAACTTAATAAATAAAATATGATTAATTAAGAATATTGTTTGTAGATTATCTATGGGAAAAATTAAATCAATACCCTGAAGAATATATAGAAAATAATAGTTTAAAATTAATTTTTTTGTAGTTGTTGGTTAATACATTTTTTTTTCTTTCTATATGGATTATTATAAATAAAATTAAAATTAGAGTTTATGATTATTTTACAATTTTAATACACCGGAGAATTCACAGGTTTGATTATTAATCAAGAAATGTTCTAAAATTAATGCTTAAATATAATTCTATTTTCAGGTTCTAATCCGCTTATCGTTTCATTTTATATATTTGTGTACGTCAGTAAAATTTTATAGTCATTTACCCATCTGATTGAATCACCAATTTCAGTTAGTCTTCAACTATTTCACCTTCTGTTGAAAATTCCTCAACTAAGAAATAAACTTGAAAAAAAATAATTCTTAAGATAATGAAAGTAATTTTGTTAAATTTTCTGAAGTAAATTCTAAATTTTGAATAGAATTCGTTGAGAAAGAAATATAGAAATAGAATTCTGTATAATTTTTATGAAGGAAATTCTGTTTAATTCTCTGAAGCAAAATTCCCTATAATATCCTAAGAACTTCAATATAATGAATCCTTGAAGGAATTTCTGTATAATTTTCTGAAGGAAATTTTGTATTATTTTCTGAAGTAAATTCTCTATAATTATCTGAAGGAAATTCTATTGAATTGTTTGGAAGGAAATTCTGATTCTATTGTGAAGAGAATTCTGTATAATAATCTGTATAATTTTCTAAATAAAATTTGATATAATTTCCTGAAGTAAATTTCGTGTAGTTCTGTTAATCTACGAACTACCCCCCACAGATATAAGGAATCGTCCGCATATTTTTTTTTAAATCGTAACATTATAAGGTAATCGGTTAGAACCATTTCGTTGACTCACTCTATTCTATATAATATAATACAATATATATATATATTTATAACTCTTATTATGATATGTACAAAATAATTTTTTCTTTTTTTTTTCTTAAAAATATGTTAATATTTCGTTTATACAAAATTTATATGTATGGTATATATATATATATATATATAAAGTCGCTATTAATTATTAATTTTGGGACTGAATAATTATTATTAATAAAATAAAAAAAACCCTTTATAATTGACACTCTAAATCTACTAATACAATACATAAACTTAACTCTTGTGATAATTTTGCTTTGAATGCTTTTTGTGTGTAAGATTAAAAAATTTAAGTTTGAAAATGTTCTATATATATTTATTAAAATTCATTTTTAATTCATTCTTTATATCGCATCCCAATTCCACCATATAAAGAGAACATTCCGTCCGTCAATTCGTAAATCGCCAAAATAAATTTTATTTATTATTTTACAATATCGTTTTTGTTATTGAATTATTAATGAATAATTTATTTGTTTAGCTATAAAATCGTTAAATTTATTTTGTTTTCGATCGATTCTAAAAAAATTTTAAATGATTGTTGGTAAATTTTAAAATTGTCAACGAAGTTTTACTTAAATTTAAAATTATAATATTTTAAAAAAATTGGTAATTAATTGCATGAATTATAATCACAAATTTTTGTTTTTTTAATTTTGTTATATATAAATTTTATTCTATATAATATCGATATAATATGTACAAAATAATTAAAAAAAAAAAATATACACACAACCACATTTACTATACATATTTTTCCTATCCCGTCCAATTCCCCTCGCAACTATTTTGACGTTCTCATTATCCGTTCATCATCACCACTTCGATATGGTGTTAAAACTTTAGCCAAACCACAAAATATTTCACCTTGCATAGGACCATATTCAACACGTTCACCATCAACGGTACAATACCCCTGTGTGCCGCTCGGTTCAATACGAAATGCACTACACGGTATCATTTCAATGTATGGATTTTTCGTTGTCGGTAAATGTGTACCCGTACTTAAACCCAATAAAAATTTTAATAATTCTTGACGTGATGCACCGCCACGTATAATCAATAACCAAATAACACCATCGTTTAATTGTGATGCCGGTGCAAAATAACAATCTGAACCTAAATGTGTTTGATAGGCAGCGTGTACCATTACAAATTCACCATTTTCAATGGTCCAACTGTCGGGTACGGGTGCCGTTAATGCGGGTATCGTTGATGCTGGCCCATTCATTTGTACCGGACATTTTTTATCCATTCCCGTTAAATCATCATCACCGCAATTTGAATTTCGTTCACCACCAACACTTTGATATAGACTTTGATCGTCCGTTGAAAAATATGTACTTTTACGTGACGTTGCCGAATACCAACTGTCCAGACGTGGACGATACGAAGTGGCGTTACTATTATTACTGCCAAATTGTTGATTAAAAGGGTAATCACCACCAACACCATTTCCATTTGCATTTGCAGTTGTCTCTAATGCCAATACATCACCAAATTCTGTATCACATTTTTCACAATTATTACCATTACCATGACATTCGGTACATTCTAATGTTGAATTATAACTTATACTATGTTTTAATCCAATTTTATTATTATGGAATGTTTGTTTTGTTGCCGTTGCCGCAGCCATTGCCGCTTGATCATTTTTATATAAATATGCTATTGGTTTATATGAAATTCGACCGTGATATGTACGTAAACTAATTAATCGATGAACAGACCAAATGGTAAAACGAGGATAACCAATGGCACGTAAACGTTCACTTTCAATATCAATGTCCGATATTAAACCCCATCCAACCGATAGAAATGAAAACATAATCTGTAAATATAGATGAAAAATCTCATCAATATATTCCCCAATTATAGTCTCTATTATTTTTGCTATTATGTTTTTTTTTTTTGTTTTGATTTACCTGTGACCGTGTTTCTACTCGAACCAAATCCATTGTTGAATGTAAGCCTCGTATTACAGTTAAAGCGGCCGATAAAACTGGTTTCGGATCATAAGGTTCACTGTAGAATAAAATAGAAATAAAATAATTAACATAATTGTTTAACGTCGCAATTCTTATAGATAAATAAATTATATTTTAATTGTACACACTTTTAAAAACTATACAATATGAATTATAAATCATGCGAGAAGAGATTCCAAAGGATTAAAACCAGTCAGAGTTGGTGTACTGTAGTGGATAATGATCAATATGAAAGAATTCCAAAAATATGAATTTTGAATTGTGATCTATTTAAAATATCCGGACAATTGCAACAAAATTTCGCAGCGAATTCCTGATATGTTGCTACAAATATTATATAGATAGAAGTATGTCATTAAAATGGATCATTTTTGGCTCAATCGTCCAAAGGAAAAACTGATATTTCTGTCTATATTTCACACAAAAATACCCTGTATAGAGGAAAATGTCCCCTTATTTCCCATACACATATATTTAAATATCAAAATGTACGTACCGATATATGTATACAGACTATACATCTTGCGACTAAGGACAAAAAGGGATTGTAACACTCATACACACAACAATTCATTTTATATAATAATATACAAAAAGAGGGTAGTATATACTTTTTATGGAAAATATATATTTGCGGTATATATTTCGGGTATTTCATATTCTATTTAAAATTTCTCTATAAAAAATTTTCCACAAACAAATGCAAACAAATGAAGGAGGAAATGAAGGAATTAAATTGCATTTGATTATATTATATTATTATATATAGTGTTTGTGTAAAAAGTGTAATATTATATAAAAAAAACGGGGGTCTTTAAACAATAATTAAATAACAATAATAAATATAGATATATGCTATAGGCGACATATGATGCGATGATGCCGTTTATATATTAGTTTAAGTTTTTTTTCTTTCATTTATTATTATTTGTTGTTACAGTACGTGTGTTGTGCCGGTTATTTTTATAATATAAAGTATAAGATAAAATACAAAAATATATACTGTTTTTTATAACATAAAGTCTTTTAGAACGTCTAAGTCTTAGCAATAATTATCATATATATATATATATTGATTTGTCGTTGTCGGTATAATACAGTGATGAAAAAATAAAAGATCGCATCACAATTTTACTTAAACGCAATAATAATCTAATTGAATATATGTGAATTTTAAGAAGAAAAAATCAATAAATTGAAATTTATTTGTTTATAACAGAAAAAAAAAATAATAAAAATACATAAAATCGATGAAGTGCGAATCAAAAATAACCAATAAAATTATAATTACTTTTGAATTCCAAATAAAAAATTTTTGTGAATAATTAATAAGTTATTGGGTTTGGGTGTGTTTTGTTTTGTTAAAACCGGGACATTAATTGAATATATATTGTATGATGGATAAAATACAATATTCAAATGATGGCATTCGATTTACAAGAAATTTATTTTTACAATTAATGTGCGGCATTTATTTAGCAGCATTTTTATCGATTTATTATCAAAGTCCAGGTATAATAATGATAATAGAATAGAATTCCTTATGATTTTCCTTTATTTTACTTTATTGTCTATTGAAAATTGAATTCATTTATATCTCGAAAAAAAAAACATTTACAATGAAATTTGCGTTGATGATTTGAATACAGATATACCTTTTATGTAACCGCGGGCGGACGGTGAAGGCAATCAGCAAATCATAATATTAAATGTAACAAGAATATTATATGCCATGGTTTAATGATTAAATTACGACAAATGCATATACAATTTTTTCTGTAATTTATTTATAATATATTAATTACAACACACAGAGATGATGCTAGTGCTGTATAAACAAAAAAAATTCTTTTTATAAGAATCTTTATATATTTTATTGTATTAAATTTGTTAAATATACGTCTTCATTTATTGCTATATATATTATATTATACATCGCCGTTGTCGTCGTCGTCGTCGATGTTCTTTTTTTTATAAATATATGTATATATTATATTTATAGAACAAAAATCTTTATATGTGGGGTGTTATGATGTGTATATTTTGTTGTGGGGATTCAATAATAACAGAAAAAACAAATATGTTTTTCTATATACAATACATATGTTACGATAGTGAGTGAACGATATCAAACACGCAGAGAATATCGTCAATCATTGCTAACATCAAAGATTATTTATACTACAATATTATACTTCTTATATATGTAAAAATACAAAATCAACCGATATTGTTGATTTGTTGAGATTGACAAAACGTAATTCTATAAGAGAAATTATCAATTAAAATTACGTGATTTTCCCTTTTCATCTGAAATATAATAAAGTAAAATTATTGTATTTTTATTTTTTATAATGAAATCGAAATCATTTTGGTCATTATAAAATACATAATAACAAATATTAATTTTGAAACTTGTTGATTTTCTTTCACTTTTCTTATATCGATATATTTTTATACGATAGATATTTAAAAAAAATGTCTTTTAATATATTTAAATATATTATAAATACGATACTCTATATCTGTAACGCTGTAACATATAATAATTGATAATAATATCACATTAATATTTAATCAAGCATTGTATATTGTATATGTATACAATATATTGACGCTTTTGCGGTTTCCTTTATTTACCACCGCATATACCACCGCATATGCAAATATACACTACAGATATATATTGTGATAATTGATATTCAATTGAATCAGGAAATATATACCATATATATATATTGATTTGATATATATACAGTTGTGGTCAGTTAAACAACACAGTGATTTATTACGCCAAATATTTTAGTTTTACAAGTATACATATTATATATACAAAAAAAGCCGATAAATTTCTGGAAAAATGTGTTATGGACCGATGAATCTCGAATTATAATCGATGTGAATCGGATGGAAAAGTGTATATGTAAGACGTCTACGTAATCAAAGCATCAATTCATAATATACACATTAAAAACAGTAGAAAAACATGCTGCGGCGGTAGTATAGTGGTTTGGGGAACGCTTTCTTGGCATGGTATTCGTCACATATACCATACACAGAATAGAAGGAAAAATGGAGCAGTATGGATGTATAAAAACATACTTGAATATGGCAATGGAACCATATAAAATAATAAATACATTTTTCGCTATACAACCAACAATCTGGTTTTATCGTCCAACAACAGCCTTCTGTTATTAGTTTCTTAATTTGTGCCTTTTACGGTGTCGGTAATTAGCCGTACGACCAACCGCAAGCGGAAATTACAACTCTATGTTAAAATTCAGATTCGAAAAATAATCATATGCTGATATGCTGACCATATGCTGATGATAATATGCCACTTAAGAGGAAATTTATGCACGATAACGATCCAAACTCACCGTTTGTTGCACAAAAAAAAGGATGTTAGAACAATAAATTAGTGTATTGGATTGTCCGGCATAAAGTCCGGGCCCATTGATTGATTTGTGGGGAGTTGTCGAAAAAGGGATTAATGAAAATCGACCAACAAATTTGGACAAATTGTGGGCAGTAGTGCAAGTGTGGCTTGGCTTGCAATGCCATCAGGTCGATGCAAACGTTTGGTGGAAAGTATTATACGTGAAGTCGGTGTGCTGAAGTAACTAAAAAGAAAAGGTTCCCAACAAAATATTAAACCAACTTTTATTTACTTTTTTATTAATTTTTTTAATTTGTGATGCAAATAAAGCCAGAGTTTGTGGACTGTGCTATTTACCTGACCAGTTAACTTTAAGAATTTTTTGTTAAAGAAACTTATATAGACATTTATTTAGATTAATTATGAAATTATGTAATACACTATTTCATTTCTATAAACTCCCTTAGTCAGTTTAACACTGCGCTTCACCATTAGATATGTTTTTAAGAATGCATTCCAAGAAATGGGTGTGTTATTTAACTGACCACCGGCTATATACATATTCAATTGATTTATAAATATTATTCTATATATACGGTCACATCAGAACCGATATATAATTAGCTAGTTTATGTAATCAAACAGATTAAATATACTAAATTTTGCGGAAAATCATTTTTTGAATTGTTTTAATGGCTTTTCTGCAATTTAAATTTTTCCTATAAAGTCATATGAAAATTCAATCAATTTCTGATATTTCATAAAAGAAAATCACCCCAATTGGTTCAATTGATGTCGATAGTCGATTTTCCAAAAAAAAAAAAGTGTACGGGAAATTTTGTCCAATTTGTTCATGATATCGTGAACTTTTCGTGTGAACACTCACCGTTAGTCACTGGGCCATAATAAAATGATAATTCTTTATAAAGGTATAGATGATTTGATTTGATAACAAAATATCAAATTTTATTGAAGGGAAATGTTTCAACAAAATGAATCAGAACATGAATTTTTCTGAACAAAATTGATAGTAATATAATACTTGATTTTATATATGTTTCCATTGATAACGAAAATTAATAGACAAAATCCGATCAAGATAAATTTCTAATGTCAACAATTCTTCAATATATAAATCTTTTTTTTTTCAACCTATTATCAAGCTACAACAAAAATTCTCAACCTTTATCATATCAATTATCAAATTACAACAAAAATTAATTATCAACCTACAACAAAAATTCAGCATTTTCCAAATTAAGATTCAGTATTTTCCAATTTTAAATTCAACATTTTCCAATTCAAATTTAGTATTTATTAATGTTTAGAAACGCAGATGATGCGGCAATTTCATTATCACATCAAGGAAATAATTGCAACAGTCACCATAGAAGTGAGACAATGCTTACAGATTCTTGATTTATATTAACAATATGAATTCTGGTTATTTATATAGTTTAGTTAGAGGATCGCCACCTCCAACTCGACATTCTGGAGCATTGAATTTAGTTTTAGACCGTAAGAAAAACCGTTTTCAATTTCAGATTCGCATATGATCATTAAAATCAGACTCGTCTATATATAAATATAACTATATTTAGATGAATTTGTTTCCTTGTTTCCTTGGCATATGATTGTTTTTGTCATTAGATGAACTGTTTATTGCTTTTTTGTGCTTCAAGAATAGTTCTTTAAAAATAAATGATCCTTTACACTAAATCTATCAAACTAACGTTTTAAATTCATTCACAAATTATCTATAATTAAAACAAATTTTTTCTTCTATTCATATTATTAAGGATTAATTGGTAATAATGGAATATTACCGGCACGTATATTAATTGATACAAGTAATAATAATCATTTGGTATCAGCTATAAATAATCGACCAACGCTATTACATTTTGTATCTTATTTGGGTATAAATACCGAATATATGATTGATTTTATATCAATAATTGGTGTTATTATATCATTAACCGGGTATGTATAATAAATTATTTTTTATATTGCATATATAACAAAATGATATTTGAAAAAAAAAAAATTAATATAAGATGATTGATTTTCATATACCATTTCAATCAATATTAAAATTGTATTTTAATGTTTTTATTTTTTTTTAATAGATTTTTATCAATAAATTATTGTGTATTACCAACATTTGCATCATTATGGACACTTTATTATTCATTAGTACAGGTCCTACAAGTATTTGAAAATCAATCGGATTATCTATTATTAGAAGTTGGATTTATTTGTGTTATTTTAGCACCATTAAATAATATGAATAAATCAAATCCATTTGATAAAATTGGATTTTTATTATTAAAATGGATATTATTTCGGTAGATATATAGGATTTTTATTATTAAAATATATTTTTTTCTTTTAATAATTTATATATTTTCAATTTTAGATTTTTATTTGGATCGGGTTCAGTGAAATTTTTTAGTTATTGTCCATATTGGTGGAATTATACCGGTAATTAAAAATCACCGGAATTCTATAGATAATATAATTTTTAACATTTAATTATCATATCATTTCGATATATATAGCAATGTCAAAACATTTTGAAACAATGCCATTACCAACATCATTAAGTTGGTTTATTCATCATTTACCATCGAATCTATTAAAAACAACAAATATTTTTACAAATATATGTGAATTGATATTACCATGGTTTTTCTTTTTACCAATTCGAACAATTCGAAAGATTGTATTTTATTTATTGGTTTGTATATAATTTTAATACAATAATTATTTATATAGAATACAATAATTATTTATATAGAATTTTAGAATTTTTCAGATAGTAATTTTATTTGATTTTTTACTATATATAGATGTTTTTACAAGTTAATATAATGGCAACGGGAAATTATGGATTTTTAAATTATTTAATATCAATTTTATTATTGACACTGGTCGATGATCGATTTTTTAGTGAAAAAAGAAGGTAAAAACTAAAAAAATATTCTATTTATAGTTAATTCTATATATACACAGTGCGACAATTAATATTCCGGACTGGTCCTAGGAAATACATTTTTACACTATTTTTGAATTTTTTTTTTTTATTTTTTCAAAATATTCTCTTTCTGATTCAATACAACTGTTACATCGAATTAATGATGATTCAAAAATGCGTGTTCCAGCTCATTTTATGGTATTGCCTCTTGGGCGCATGTATAGATGCTGTTTGAATGGTTTCAATATCCTCCAAAAAAACATCCTTTCAATTTCATTTTAAGTTTTGGGAACAAGGAGAAGTCACATGGTGCAGGTGAATCAGGTGAATATGGTGGATGATTTAACACACAGACTTGATTTCGAGCCAAAAACTGACGAAAGTGTGATAAGTGAAGAGTGATTTGGTGCATTATCGTGTAACAAACACCAACTAACGGATTCACGATATTCAGGTCGAATACCACGAATCCTGCACATCAAACGCTTCAAAACTTCGATATAATATGCGCCACTGACTGTTTGACCAGTTGGAATGAATTCTTTATGGATAATTCCCTTGCAATCGAAAAATGTTCTTTTCTTGTTTTTTAGCCTGTGTTTTAGCCTGTGTCCACGAAACGTTTATACCACTCAAAAACTTGTGTTCTATCCACACACAATTATCGTCATTAAATTGCTGCATCGATTTGAACGTTTCTGTTGCAGATTTACCAATCTGTGCGTTGAATTTATTGACTGCTCTCTTTGTTCCATGTTAAAATTTCTACTTCAACTAAAATATTGTTTCACAAGACATGTCATAACTTTTATATATAGTTGTCAACCAAATGCAATGAAATTTTTACAAACGATAGAGAAAACGCATCAAGCTTCAAAACGCATATTCCATCACATAGATCGTCCCACTGGTTATTGAGATATGGTTTGAATCCGGAATATTAATTGTTGCACTGTATATATATATATATAAAATAATATTTAATTAAATTTATTTAGAATCTTTTAATTTTTTTTTTTGTAGAAGTATCTTAAAATTTACAATGTACATGTTATTGTTTTCTATTGTATTTATGGGTATTGGTTATAATGTACCAAAATCAATAAATTCAAGTAAGTGAATTTTTCTATATATAATTGGTTTATTAAATATTTCTCATAATATTTTAATATTTCTTATATAAATAAAATAAAGAAATTAATGATTAAAAAATTAAATTTCTATATATAGTTAAATTTTCACAATATCTATTGGATTTATTAAGAAGTTCCATACGACCATCACCAATGCTTGTATTTTTACTTGTCATTGGAATGTTTTTAAAAAATATTTTATCACATCCAGCAATTAGCAAATGTGTATGTATAATATAATTGATTTTGTTTTTTTTAATAATCTATATTATTTTTATTTTTTTCAATTGAATTTGAAATTGTTTATCAATTATTATTTTTTTAAATTGCGCGCGTCCATGAGAATTATATATAGAATTTATAATAATTATTTATATTGTTATAGAATATAATCTTCTTTTTTTTTAATTATACAATGTAATGCAATAATTTAAAAAATAAAGGTAATATTACTGATATTTTCTATGTATTATACTGCTAAAATATTGTGCACGTTGTTCGTGACTTATATAGTATAATAGAGTATAATAGTATTTATACGATATTATGAATGAAGACTGAACTAGTATTATACTATAATTACTATATATGCATTATAAATCATGAATTTTTTCAAAAGAATTATATATCTTGTTAAATTTTCAACATGAAGGCGGAAAATTTTCAAGAGATCGCATCATAAAATATTCAATTCTGATTCAATCGTTTTTCAAAGGAAAAACGAATAGTCTAATATTTTACAGAAATAAGATTTAATATGAATTATAAATATTTATAGAAACAATTTTCCAAACGATTGGTTAAGGAATTTTCAAGAAATCAGTAAAATATTTCATATAAAATACAATTTCATCTAAAATTTGTGATAATCTTTGGAAAATTCTCAAACCTGACTCAATTATTCCAATTAAATTTAGTCTAATATTTTACAAAGGTTACATTTAATGAATCTTAAACATCTATAGAAAACACATTTTCAAAACAAATATCAGAAAAAGTTGATTTGGTAACATTTTGCATTTAAAATGTTAAATGAAAATTGTCATATAAAATTGTCTTGAAAAGTTCTAAATTCTGAATCATTCCAAGGAAATCTATATATTTAGAATATTTTACAAAAAATTTAAATTTAATAAATTACAAAGGGCCAGAGAGTAAATTTTCTCTAAAACTATTGATTAAGAAAATAACAACCTTATTAGAATAATTACAATCAAAAAATTTCAAATTTGATTTAGTTCAATTTTTCATATAAAATGTTAACTAAAAATTGTCATAATCTGGAAAAATTCTCAACTCAGATTGAGTATCATCCCAAGTAACAAAACTAATCAAATATTTTATTAGAGGATTATAACTATTTAGAAAAAAAAATTCAAAACGATTATGTAACGAATGTTCAAGAAATCGCCAATTTGATTTGATAACATTTTTCAACTAAAAATTAGCATGATCTTGGAAAATTGACTCAATCATCATAAGGAAATCTAGTCTAATATTTTACAGAGATCATCTTAATGGGGATTATAACAATTTTCAAAACGATTGATTAACGAATTTTCATATTTTCGTTATATTTCGACTTCATAAATGGATTTTTCAAATATTTTTTTTTATAAAATACATATACACTATAAAAAATTGTGATAATCTTGGAAAATTTCTCGATTATGATTCAATAATCACAAGAAAACATAGTCCATTGCTTTACAGAGATCACAATGACTCTGATTGTTATCATTTGCTATAAGAATACCGTACGGTATTTATTACACTCTATCACAGGGTAAAATCTGTTCAACGTACGCAGTTTATTTACTTGATCATTCAACTATATCCAAACATAAGAATCGTATAACTTGAAAGTATTTAACAACACATTAGCATTAATTATTCTTTTCTATTTAGACGGATAAATTTTGATATAATTATATTTAGCAAAAACAAATTAAAATATTGAAAAAATATCCTATGTCCTATATCTTAATAACAGCGAAGCCTTGCCCAATATATTTTAATAAATATATATAGAAGTAATTTAATATCATCAAAGAACAGTATGGGATATTTTTATATATAATATAATAATTATGATAACAAAAACGTATATTGGCGTTCCAATTTTCCATATATTTCTATTTTCTGTTATTATATACATACAAAACAGAATTTAAATATATGATATTATTTTTGCATATTGCATATTTTCATATAATACGATTGTACGCGTATTACAAAATATATAAAACGATAATTTCTTATCGCATATTATTATTATTATTATTATTATTATATTAATAGAAATATAATATTATTATTATTATACTTATATATTCTATATATTCTATTTATACAGAGGACAACAATTGAAAAGGCGTATGCAGTTAATAGTTTAATTGGATTTACATTATTTTCAATAACATTGATAACATTATCTATGGTTAGTATTATTATTATATATGTTAATTTTATATTAATCACAATTCAAATCGATGCATCGAAATATGAATTAATTTGCAGTGTGAGATAAAATTCTACAACAATATTTAGAAAGGAATTTTCAAAACGATTAGTTAAAGAATTACGAAACAAAATCATAAATATCACAAATTGGTTTCGTAAAATTTAAAGTAAGATAAACGGACAAACAAAAAATTGGTCATAATTTTGAAAAATTCTTAAATTTAACTTCAAATCATTCCAAAGAAATCTAATATAGTCTAATATTTTATAGAAGTGACCGAACCGAGTTTTAGCAAGTTAAAAAAAAATTGTGTTTCTAAACCAGTGCCAGGCCAGAATAACAAATATAGATACTGTATTTATATAAGTAAATGAATTTTATCTTTAATTATTTTATTTCAATAAAATTATTGCAATCTACTTGTCATTTTAATGCTATAAAATAATATTTTTTACAACGACTCAAATTCGTGTTTTTTTCGCCGGTTTTTCAATTATGGACAATAACTTTAAATTACTATGAAAACCCTTTAACATGTTTAAGGTTTAAGTTAGACCCTCCTCCATTGGGGTAACACAATTTTATACTAGAAAAGAATCCAACGATGGCATTCGACTTTGTAGACCGGTACCGGTACTGTGAAACACACCCTGGTTATACACATTTTTCGAACAATGAGGAATGTATGTTTTTAAATGAATATTCCACACATACAATATAATGATTAAAAATGTTTTAATAAAGTAATTTATTAGCAATTATATAAGTATGGTATATATAAAAAAAAACACTATATATATATATATATAAATTGTTGTCGTCTTATTTTAATTTGTATATATTTGTACACGATAGCATTCAATTTGAAACCTTTATAGTATTATTAGTCGGGCATAATTAAAACATTAACATAATCATTTGTTGTTTTTTTTTTTTGCAATTACACACATCACGAACACACACACACACATACACAAACAGATAAAATTCTTTATCAATTATATATAAATGTTGTGTTGATATCGCCGCAATATATATATAGAGATAGACCTTATATAATAATTTGTATAATAACAAATCATTGTTATTTTTTTTGGGTTACAAAAGTAAGAAAAATATTTTTTAATTTTATATCAACATTCATTATTTGAGTGGATTGAAAAAAAATTTTTGTTTGTTACAATACATTTTTCATTAATCTTCTTATCATAACAAATATATCATTAAAAAAATCGCATTTTTTTTTTTTTAAATTGAGATATTGTAAAAGTTTTTTTTACAGAATTGGTGAAAAAATTAAGATATAGATATTTATGAAATTATTTGCTATATACACAATTAGAGTTGAAAAGTTCTAATGCTGCAATGAACAAGTATTACAATAAAACAAAACCTATACTTAAAAAGCCAGGGAGTATGAAAAAATTACCGCAATTTTCAAATTTTCTTCTATGTAATATTAGAAATGAATTGAATTTTGTAAATTAATTCGTAGCCAATAAAAATTAAACTCCGGCAAGTTTAAAATCAGCTGTACAGCCAAATTCTTTCCATATACATTAACTAATTCAACACATTTCTTTTCCATCGAAATAATCCTAGTCGTAGTCGTAATAACCCTATTGTTTGGAGAATTTGACGAATGTTTTTCATACTAGACTCGCAAATTATTCACAAATCTTGTATAATCAGTGAAAAAATTTCTTATTTGATTTATTAATGTTTTTTTTTATCATCATCGTCATCATCAGGTACCACATGGAAGCTTAGATAAATCAACAAATATAACAAATTCAGATGTATGCATGAGTATATATAAAACAAACACAATTTTTTTATTTGAAAAAAAACAATAACATTATTATAATATTATTATTTTGTTGGTTTTAAAAGTTAGGAATATTTTATCAACATTTTAAAAAAATTTCCATTTTAAATGAATACGGACAACATTTACGACAAATGCGAGCAAAACGTATGGAAATTATATTTGAATATACACAAAATGATATAACAGATATGGATGTGGAGGGTGATGGTGGTGGTGGTCCATGGATTGAATATGGTTTTCAATATAAACCTTGGAATGAAAATAATTCTTTACCATTTGCAGGTTAAAGAAAAGATTAATTTTTTAATGGAAAATTACTTCAAATTTCATTTTGATTGTATTCATTATGGATATTTTTAAATCATATATTTAGGTTTATATTTACCCCGTTTGGATTTTAAATTATATGATGTTGTAAATCAAAATTATCGTGATAATCCATGGATATTATCGTTGGCCTATCGATTACTTAACAATGAAAAAAGTGTATTAAAATTATTTAATATAAATGGTCCAATTGATCCACCACCGAAATACGTACGTGCAAACGTATATCGATTTCAATATACGACAAAAACAAGGTATGCATAAAAAAATGTTTATTCTATTCAGGTTGTCCTGCAGAATCTATAAACCAAACCACAATCTTGTAAATATTTCCCGCAAAAATTTCGTATGCGGGAAGGAAGTTTCACTTCAACCCTTTTTTGCCGAGTTACAGATACAGGTTAACGATTGATGTTCATTGAAACACATACCAGCAGTGATTATAAGCTGTAATTTATAAACTGTTGAACCGATCATAATCAACATATAGGTACTTAATTAATAGGTAATTGAATTAGCTAACGTTTTTTAAAGTGAAATAACTCAAAAAAAAAAATATGAGACGTACGAAAAAAATACACAGGACAATTTTCTTGGGACTTGAAAAATACAATCAAAATAGATTTAAACCAAAATTTTTTTTTTATCAGTGAACATTTCGTGAGCAAAATTGATTTTTTTCTGAAAAAACGGAAGGAAGGTAGCAAAAATTTTCATTTAAAAGAAATTAAAGCTGATTCAATCACCTATTAATTATAACCTGTTGATTATAATCGGTTCATCAGTTTAAAAATTACATATAACTTAATCACTTAAGAAGGTATGTTTTTCAATTTTCAACCCTCCGTGTAACTCGTAACAAGGTTTGAATTTATATACCCTCTTGCACATACGATTTTTTTCTGGAAATAAACCCAGGATTGTGTGTTATAAACATATTATATTTATTATATATTAAATATTGATTTTTATTAAAAATTTTTTAAAAAATAAAGCGATCATGAATATTGGATAAAAAGTGGTAAACGTGAATATTTTCCAATATATTCAAAAACGAATCCAATATTATTGGCACACGTAAAATCATTAAAAATTTCGACAAATTTTAAAACAACCGAATGTACAAATACAATATTAAAAAATACATTAGATATGATACGAGAACAAATGGAAACAATGAATGGTAGCTTGTTATTATTCAGTGTATTAACACCGGCACTATTAATATTTTTATATAAAAATAAATTAATATAAGAAAAATGTTTCCACAAAAAAAAATTCATTAAATTATTCATAATTATTATTAATGAAACATAATAATTTTTATAGTCCAAAGAAATTTTATAGACGCGCATCTAAACATAATTTTTTATTATACAAATTATTGACTAAAAAAATTGCTCATATTTTATAATTAATAAATGAAAATTAAGTAGTTTAATTACATTAAAAAAAATTATTGACAAATAAAACTATTTTATAAGAATTTTTGGTTAATCTGTTATTTGTTTGATAAAAAAAACACAATTGTTAGAAAAACGTATTCATATATAAATTGTATTGGACACCGAGGGGTTTTTAGGTAAATTTATCATCTATATTTGGAAATTACCTTTCTTTTACGTAAATTAGAACAAAGAAAATTATCTGGTCGTTTATATATAGAAAATGTGAATAACATAAAAGTGCTTAATTTAAAGGGAATTTACCTATATTAATTTGAATTACTATATATAGTGATTTTGATTATGAAGTGGATATGTTAATCTTAATGGATTGGCAACTTTTTTAACTAATAAAGATATATTAAGGTTTTACAGCTGTACTAGATGAAGAGGTAATTTAAATCTGGAGTTTTATCTGCAGTCTTTTTCGGGGTATTTAAAACCGATTCTGTTCTATCATCCACCTTTGTTTTAATTTTCTTCATATCAACGATCTTCTATCAATCACAGAATACCCATTAAACTGTTATGGTTCGTCACCTGATTAGATGATTTCGTTACGGATAAAGTTTTAAGGGCGCTAAACAAATTCCAGCCGGAGTAACGAACAAATTAAAACCCCAATGAGTGCGTATAACAAATTGAATATAAGATTCAAATTTTGATATTGTAAAACGATTTTTTTTCTTTAATTAATTAAAATTTTTATATTATTGTTATCAATCACAAGAAAAAAACCCACAATAATACATCTTAATTGTTGCGATAATTGACCAATATGGGGAAAATCCAAACACAAAAGCCATATAACTACAGGTATTCTAAGCTATATACAATAATACAAACAACTTACATATCTTATGTATAGTTATGAATCATATATATGAAACAATAATAAATATGGAAATAATAATTATATTGACGTAATTGTAAGCTATATATAATATTATTCTTTAAATCTTTCATATAATTCAGACAGCTTCAATACAGCTTCAATATAGAAAAAAAAAATAAATATAAAATATATTTATTAAATGCAATACGAAAATTCCATGAACCATAAAAAAATAAAAAAAAATTAAGGTGTATTTAAATTAAAAAAAAAATTGCCTTATTTAAATGTTGTCTTTTAAATTTAAATGTATGCATGCATTCATATAAATATATTATTTAAAAAATTAAATAATAAAAACTGGTTTCAGTACATATAGTGTGTTACTATTATATTAATAAATTCATTTTTTTTTTTTTTGTTCGAATCATTAAAATCAATTGAAAAATATTTTATTAAATCAAATTTGCTAAAAGTTATTTATATATATATATATATATTTGTTGAATGGGACAACGCACGGAGGCTGTTGTTGTTTTAATTAACATTTGTATAATAAATAATTTGTAGTAAAGATACGTTTTATTATTTTAAAATTAATAACTTCAGAACCAAAAACTTCTATAAAATCGCAATTAACAGTCCAAACAATTTAATTATCAGTTAATTAACAATAAACGAATAAGGAATCTATACCTGGATATTTTTTTGGGGTAAAATTTGTCAATATAATAGTTAAAAATATTATAACTTTTCCATTTCTATGGACCTTTGAAAGCATATTTCTTTTATTTCGAAACTTCCGCATAGACACTCAATGAGAGGTTTAAAAAATTTAATATTTCTTAACAAAAACTAAACAAACTTTAGACTTTTGCTTTGGAGATCGAATTAAACGCTTATTTTATAGTTGATATGATAGGATGTGGCAGGGTATAGTCTTTTGTACCACAAATAACCCATGATCAATCAATGTGAATGTAATTAAATACCGTGATATTTTGTTATTATAAAGAGGAAAAATAAAAAATTGATTAGGTCATTATGATATATTATTTTTTTCTCCTATCAAATGGAAAAAAATAAAAAAATAAGTAAAAATCTGTTAGAGGAGGTAGTGGACTAGTAATGGTTAAATAATAATATAAGAGTTTAAATACACATATGTTTTTTTTTTGTTTTTTTTCTAATTCAACCTTATTTTGCATGTTTTTTTGTATATATATTAAAAAATACCTAGATATTATTTTGTAAATATTAAACCGATAATTATTATTTAAAAAACATGAAACTTTGCATAATTATATAAATAAATAAAATTACAATATGTACATATTATTTTATATATATAAAATATATAGAATTGATTGTTGATTTTCTAGTTTTTTTTTGTATTTATATCTGTTGTGTAAGTCATAAATAAAAAAAAAAAAAATTAAGGTAATAATAATTATACTAAATGTAAAAATTTTTTAATTAACATTTACAAAGATTTATTTTAATATCATTTCTTTTGGAATATGTCACTTAAAAATTGTGTTATTTTGTTTGTTTTTTACTTTATTAATTTTCTCTTTAGTAGAATTCAAATCCATTATTAAACTTCATTATATTATTATCTTATGTGAAAGCACTTAAAAATTAGCAACTTTTAATTAAAATTTATAATTTAATAAACAAATAGATTTAATGTGGAGCTCATTAAGATTAATCAAAGAAAATATTTGATTATGCAGAGGACAAACAAAATTTCTATTGCAAAGTTTCACAGATATAATTAATATTTACTTAAAAATATCTTAAATTTTGTACTCACTTAAATAGATGTGATATTGTTTTAGCTAGCCCATTGCCGGAACCACATGGTATAATACCAATTGGTATCTGGTCAATGGCACGTTCCCAATCGACACGTTCAAATAATCCATTAATAACTTCATAAAATATACCATCACCTCCAATCACCACAATGAATTTCCATTGATAAATATCTTTTTTACGTACAAATTCTCTAGCAAAATTTGCATATTTTGTAACATGTAAATCATATTGAATTTCCGATTCGTTAAACATTGGCGAAACACGTTGTTGAAATAATTCCCGAGCTTTACCCGAACCCGATTTTGGATTGATTATTACCAAAATTTTACGTGGATCTTTAATTGATATTGTTGTTGGGGCGGTTGTTAGACTACTACTACTACTACTACTATTGAATTCATTCAAATGGAATTCTCTGTTTAATAAATACTTTATTGAATTACACCATTTTTGACCTTCTTTATAATTATCCTCATACTTATCAAATGAACGAAATCTTAATGTAATTGTTGTACGTTCACGACGATTACTAACACCACGACGATTTTTTTTCAAAACATATGCATAAATGTATAAATAAGCACTGACATCCGTTTCATCAATTAAATCCAAAGTGTTATCATCAATAACTTTTAAGTGGCCGGGTCGAGGTATCGATGAACATGCACACGCTGATGCATCATTTTTTTTACGTTTACTACGTAGGCATCGACAACCGAATATATCTTTTATAAGAATTGTTTGTTCTTTTGATGTACCGTTACTTTCTTTTCGTAAATTCAATCCAAAATCATTTAATTTCACCTGAAATACGGTATTCTTCTTTGATGTTATATAAAATGTTTCAGTTAAATAAATATTTGATAAATTATTCATTTTATAGGGATCATTATTATTATTATTATTATTATGGGTTGGTGTTACTTCTTGTGACGATGATAAAAATTGATTATTTATAATTGTCGGACTGGTATCATGAATAATATTATTTTTATTTCTATCCATCATAGAAGGAGGTGGATAAAGGGATGAAGCATTACCAATAATATTATCATCTGACCAAATTATATCACTATTATATTCACTATTATGTTTTATTTGTTCACCACTCATTGTTTACCGCTTGTTTTTATTTTATTTTTAATGCTTTTGTTTTATATATAAATTAAAATCAATTGAAAAATTTATAAAAAACAATTATTATTAATTTAAAAAAAAAAAAACAAATAAAAAAATCGGCAAAAACAACAAAAGCGAATTTATGATGATTGATTGAACAAAACCAAAAAAAAAAACAATTATCAAAAACCACCAACAAGCAAATGGATTTTTTTTTTTTTAAATTGCAATTATTTTTTGTTTTTGCAATTTTTTTATTATTCTTAATGGAAACTTTAATTTGGGATTGGAATCAATCAACTAAAAACAAAATAAGTAATTTAAATTTATTTTTTGTAGTATAATTATATAGATAGAAAGAAATAAAAAAAAAACATGTATTTATTTAAGTTTTTTCTTGTTTTTTTTTTTTTTTTTTTGTTTAGAACAACTTCACTTTTCTACATAACTTAAGCAAATAATATAAAATAAATATATATAAAAAAAAAATTAATTTAAATATAAAATAAAATAAATAAATAAATAAAAA
The DNA here is from genome assembly GCA_958336335.1 of Dilophus febrilis. NCBI lineage: Eukaryota > Metazoa > Arthropoda > Insecta > Diptera > Bibionidae > Dilophus > Dilophus febrilis. The sequence continues at coordinate 30,716,772 of OY284469.1, read as the reverse complement.
TATATAAATGAATGAATGAAAAAAAGAAAATTGTGTTGTTTGACGTTGGTAGGATTTTTTTTTTGTTTTTGCAAATTTTCCATGCAAAAAAAAAAACTTGAATAAATAAAAATAATATACGAGAGCGAACTGTCAGAGAGTTTCGTTTAATTTTTTTTAATTTTTTTATTATCAAAATTACACTGTTAAGTGTTAATTATTAAACTAGTTTTTCTTTTCGTGGATTTTTTTGATAATTATTCACAAAAGTAATAATAAAATTAATTTAAAAGTATAATGAATAAAAAATTAATTTTATAAACATTAAAATGTAATAATAACTGTTTTTAATTACCAAAATTGTTAAATAAAAATTATAAAACAAAATATGTCAAAATAAAAAGTTTAACAATCACTTTTGCAAAATTACTCAAAACAAGCCAAAACCGTCCATTCAATCATCATTATTCAAAAATCAAAAATCAATTGTGCACACACAAGCACAAAGTACAACAATAAAAATCATATTAGAATTTTATTTTCCCAAACGTGATGTGGTTGGTAATTTGTGAAATTTTGTTTTTTCTATTTAAAATATAAAAAAAAAAAGAATATATTTTTATTTTTTTTTAATTATAATTTAGTTCATTAATTTATTAATTATAATTATAATATGGTGGCTAAAACATTTTAAAAAAATTGTGTAAATAAAATCGAACAAAAAATAAATAAACAAGTTAATAATGTAAATTTTTTTTTTTGTGTTTTAGAATTTTTTTTTTTTTTTTTATCATAAATTTCTTAAATATTCATCATCATCATCAACCATTAAAATAATCATCGATTGTGTATTTTTTTCACACATCATCTTAAAAAAAAAAACAAAAAAATCAATTAAAAGAAATTTCGGAAGAAATGCAAATAGTAGCAATAAATTATTTGCCGTGTGTTTTTTTTAATTAACTAATTAACAATTTTGTGAATGGATTTTCCATAAATTAGGAAATTACCAAAGGATTTAATTATAGTTAATTATTGTTTTATATATATATATATATACTATAAAAAAAATTATTGAAAAGGTTTTGATTTTAAATAAAAATGGTTGTTTCTAAAGATGGAAAACGTAAACGTAAAGAAGCGGATACTACGGCAGTCACAGTGGAAAAACCAATATCACCATATCCAAAAAGGTATCCTTAATATTTTAATTTTGGATAGGGAAATTTTTGGAATATATAATAAAAAAAAGTGCGATATTAAATTGTGATTTATTTGTGATCCCATTTGTATATTGGGAAATGTGTAACACTTATAAATCTGCAGCCTCATCGGTAACGCTCCATTCCTCCCACCCACAACCGTTGTTGTGTTGTTGTTGTAGGCACTTTCTGTAGGTTGTGTATCGCTAAATATAATGACAAAAAAAAAATCAATATATTATTTTCTATAATAAATGATATTCAGAATTTATTTAATTATTTGCTACTGCTGTTATTTATTTAAAGATTAAATTTTAAAATGAGATCATTTTGTATTGATGATTTTACACCACAAAATATAGAGTTCGGCATCACGGCTAACGGTAAATTTATAAATGTTTATCTTCGCGTATTGTTCTACATTCGGAAATATTTCAACAACAACAATAACATATAAAAAAATTTTATCATTAACAAGTGATAAAAAAAAAATAAATGCAAAAATTAGTACAATATTTATTTAATTCATTTGGTGTGGTGGTTTATTTTTTGCCTATATTAAATTAAGTTATGACGACAAAAACACAATCGCATAGTTGAAAATACAAATAAAAAAAAATTAAATATAAATTTTACTGATTTTAATTTTTTTTTTATTTTACTTACGAAAGACAGTGTTTTTTCAGCAATTCTTTTTTTTTTTTTATTTATTTATTTATTATTCGTATGTGCTACTTTATTATGGTATTCGTTTCGTTTATTATATATTAATTGGTTAAATATATATATTTTTATTCGATTGTTTTTCATTTCATTTTCTAAAAACGCATATAATAAATGATTTGAAATTATCTATACTCTGTATATATATGTTTGGCTAAATTGTACTTTACGGGCGAAGACACGAAATTTAATTTTAGGGTGGGGAAATCAAGGGGAATACCCCCCCGACAAACTTTTGTTCTAGCGTTTTTGGGGGAGGCGCCCCGTTTGCCCAGGAGGGGGGGTCAAAGTTTGTATGGGAAATTTTTTTATTTCCCCTTTAGGGGGGAAATTCTTATCGGAAGGGGTAAAGGACCACCCCTCATGAAACTTTTGTTCGGGACTTAGGCTCCCCCCCCTATACGTGAGGCAGGGGGGAGTTTTGAAAATTTCAAAATTCCCAAAAAGTAAAAGTGTTCCCCCCCTCCGATTTTAAATTTTAGTACCTGAAATGGAGGGGAGGCCCAAACCAAGCAACTTTAGTTCCGGGACTAGGTGGCGCCCGAACCCCTTCGTCCAGGAGGGGGGGGCAAAGTTTGTATGAAATTTTTTTTTTTTTCATTTCTAAAAGGAAAATTGATACTGAAAGGGGCAAGGGGCCACCCCCCCTGAAACTTTTGATCGGCACCAAGGCCTCCCCCTAATATGGGGGGCAGGGGGTGTTTAAAAATTAACAAATTTCAATTTTTAGCCTCAAATTTAGCGAAATAAATAGCTTCTGTCTGCAGCGCCTTCGGCGCCCTTAAGATTATTACTCCCTTTCTGTTATCCACCGAGCAAACCCCATCCGCAGTTTTTTTTTGACAAATTTGCTTAAGGAATGCAATCTGATAGGAAATAAATAGCTTCTGTCTGCAGCGCCTTCGGCGCCCTTAAGATTATTACTCCCTTTCTGTTATCCACCGAGCAAACCCCATCCGCAGTTTTTTTTTGACAAATTTGCTTAAGGAATGCAATCTGATAGGAAATAAATAGCTTCTGTCTGCAGCGCCTTCGGCGCCCTTAAGATTATTACTCCCTTTCTGTTATCCACCGAGCAAACCCCACCCGCAGTTTTTTTTTTACAAATTTACTTAAGGAATGCAATCTGATAGGAAATAAATAGCTTCTGTCTGCAGCGCCTTCGGCGCCCTTAAGATTATTACTCCCTTTCTGTTATCCACCGAGCAAACCCCATCCGCAGTTTTTTTTGACAAATTTGCTTAAGGAATGCAATCTGATAGGAAATAAATAGCTTCTGTCTGCAGCGCCTTCGGCGCCCTTAAGATTATTACTCCCTTTCTGTTATCCACCGAGCAAACCCCATCCACAGTTTTTTTTTTGACAAATTTGCTTAAGGAATGCAATCTGATCGGAAATAAATAGCTTCTGTCTGCAGCGCCTTCGGCGCCTTTAAAGATTATTACTCCCTTTCTGTTATCCACCGAGCAAACCCCATCCGCAGTTTTTTTTTTTGACAAATTTGCTTAAGGAATGCAATCTGATAGGAAATAAATAGCTTCTGTCTGCAGCGCCTTCGGCGCCTTTAAGATTATTACTCCCTTTCTGTTATCCACCGAGCAAACCCCATCCACAGTTTTTTTTTTGACAAATTTGCTTAAGGAATGCAATCTGATCGGAAATAAATAGCTTCTGTCTGCAGCTTTTCCATCGAGTGAAAAATTCAGTCCCCCCCCCGCCCCACGTATAGAGGGGGAGCCTAAGTCCCGAACAAAAGTTTCATGAGGGGTGGTCCTTTACCCCTTCCGATAAAAATTTCCCCCCTAGAGGGGAAAAAAATATTTTTTCCATACAAACTTTGTCCCCCCTTCCTGGGCAAACGGGGCGCCTCCCCCAAAAACGCTAGAACAAAAGTTTGTCGGGGGAGCCCCCCCTTCAAGTTAGGGGGGCTAAATTGCACTTTACGGGCTTCGCCCGTAAAGTACAATTCAGCCATATGTTTTATTAATTATATATCTACGTGTTAGTTAAATATATAGCTGCAAAGAATCTCGCATAAATTATTAACTTTATTTGCATATGGGCATATATAAACAATTATTACATGTAGGATGGAAATAAAATAATATTAATGATATTTAGCAAATGAATGCGAATTCGATTAGTCCGGCATAATATTGTAATAAATCATCTAACACACCACAATCCTAAATTGAAATTTGTGTTAGTGAGATTTGTGAAAGGAAATGGTGGTTCTATAAAAACAAAGAAGAATATGCATAATTCCGAATTGTTTTTTTGTATCAAAAATTACGCCCACTTAATGGAATTTTTATCATCATAATTTTTTATATATGCATAATTAAAGCAAAAAAAAAAAAATATATAAACAATTAAAATTTTTACTAAAAATACTAATCAAATTCTTTTCTATTTTCTATTTTTTTTTTGTTTATAATTTAATATATACTTTTAGAGTACGTGCAAGTCGTAAATTTGCCAAAGGTCTTGAACAACGTAATTCACCGATGGTCACAACACCATCACAAATAACAACAAATACACCAGTTAAGGTGAATTGTAATCCACCAACAGAATTTTTATCACCAGCTCCAAATACTGCTGATTTTTTAACATTTATATGCTATCGAAGTAGTTCCGCTTTACCCGCTCATTTACAATATTTGGATCCAAATTATACTGGTGATGGTACAGCGGCGGCGACGACGACAACGACGACGGATCCCAGTACTAGTAATTCAACACCAGTTGTTACTTCCGCTAAAAAAACAACAATAACTACGTCAACATCAACATCAACTACAACTACAATTGGTAAATCGTCAACCGCGTCAATTGTGGCCGCCGCATCAACAACAGATGATGATATTATACCAAACGAATCAATACATACAAAAATATCAACAAGAAATAAATTAATTAATGCATCACTGCTTAAAGACGTTAAAGATAAATCAAAAAAAGCAAAAACTAAAGAAAATTTTGTAAATAGAAAGAAAGCTTCAAATGCAATTGAATTATTATCTCAAGAAAATGTGATTGATGGTGAATTAGAATCGATGGATGTTAATAATGATCGGGTTCAAAATGATAATGTGGAGATGGGTAAGAAAGAAGACCAAGAAGAAGAACAATCACCATCAAAATTTATACCGTATGCTGTACGTAAACATGCGGATAACAGTGTTGAAGCAATCAATAATCGTAGTCAATTACAAGCAGCAGTTAAGAAAAAATATCAAGAACAACGTACAGATGGTAATATGACAAATAATCGAAGTGCCGGTAAATCAACACGTTCGAATCCTACAATAAATGACATTGAAAATGATGATATGATTATTCCCGATAAACGTATGGCTTTAGATAAAATTATAAAAGTTAATTTAGAACGAACGGATTGTTATGGTGATAAAAATGAAAACCAAAATAATGATATACGAAATAAACGTAAAAGTTCATTACGTAATAATGCAAATTCTAGTAGCGATAGTATTAATGCAGATGAGCAAATACCAGCAAATAATAATAATATTAAACTATCAAAAATTGAATTAACGGAAAAAAATATTATTCAAGAGAAAAAAACTATAAACACATCATCGCCGGATGATAAAGAAGATAAAAATTTCGATAATAATATCGTTGAAACTAAACGAATTACACGTTTACAAGCTATTTATAATCCTCAATTGATTGATGAATCTGGGAAAAATAAAAAGTTATCAAAATCATCTAAAACATTAGAAGATGAATTTTCATCCGATGATGATCAACCGTTACTGAATGCAATTCAACAATCCAAATCGAAATCAAATGCAATATTACAAAAACAAATGGAAATTCCTAAATCAAATATAAATGAAGATGATTTGGGGCGTAAAAGTGGAATACAACCAGCTGAAGAACATTCAGCGGAACAACAAAATAGTATTACGACAAGACGTTCAGCGATACGAAATAGTGAAAGAACAAAATCAATCAGTACATCACCATCACCAAATAAAATAGCATCATCATCATCATCACCAATTAAACAAATGGCGAAAGGAAAATCATCGCTTTTAAGTACAACAGCTACAACAACACCAATACCATTTACAACAACTACTACTACGAATACAGTCATTAATAAATCTACGGAAGCAGAAACATCATTGCCGAAAAAGAATGATAAAAGAAAATTAATAGGAGGTAATAAATCAGCCAAATCCAATCAATTACAACATAGAAACCGAGCAGATGATTCATCATTATGTAGTACACCGAGTTTGCAAATAGAAGATGAGGAAAAAAATGAAAAACAAGACGTCGACGGTGACGACAATGACCAAGAAGTAAAAGGATTAAACTCTAACAAAAAAACAATTGTTTCAAATAAACAACATTTAATGGAATCCTCCGTAGTGGAAATGTCAATAGAATCGGCTAAAAAATCAAAATATAAAAAAATATCAAAAGAAAATGTTACAGATAATTTCCCAGTTAACCAATCAAAATCATTATTGCCAACAACACCCATTCAGGAATTGAATGATGCAATCATTAAAAACAAAACAACATCATCGAATTTAAATGATTTAATCGAAGAAAATTCCATTACAAATAATAAAAATAACAGTAAAAAGAAATCAAAGATTAATAATAAAAAACAATCAAAATCAGCTGCCGTTGAAGAAAACCCTCATAACATTTTAGATATTGAAAAAGAATTAAATACCAATAAAAAGAAATCGAAAAATAAAAAATTAGACGGCAATACTGTTGAAAATGCATTAACCAAAAAACTACCGCCTGGCATAGCATTACCGGCAACCTCCACGACCACTAATACTACTACTGCTGCTGCTGTTGTTGCTCCTGCTGCTCCTGCTCCCGCTAGCCATCCACAACCACCAAAACCAAGAAAAATATATATGACGAAGAAACGTCGTGATGAATGTGCTGCATTAGCACAAACAATTGCTAATAGTACGGCAGTCGCCAATAAGGCCAATGGAAATTACCAAAATGAAAACGATTCAAATCGACCAAAAAGTGGACGCCCAATGCGTAAAACCAAAGAGGCGGCCACCATTTATATGGAATTAATTGGACATAAATTAAATTTTGAAAATTTCGATGATGATGATAATTATTCAATGGATAGTTTTCCCGAATTACCGAATGTTCGTAAAACTGAACAAATGGAAAATGAACTAAAGGCTAATATTGGTAAAGAGAAAAAGAAAATGGTTACAAATAAAAAAGTAATAGCATCACAGATAGCAGCAGCATCATCATCAGAAGTAGCAGCGACAGCATCACAAGTAGTAGCACCATCACCACCACCACCAACACCGCCACCACCAACACCTCCACCGCCACAACCACAACAAGAAAAAATACAAGAACAAATCCCATTAACTACAACGACCATACAAACTGATAAATTACCAATTACAATTACAGAAACTAAAACAAACACCAATGTGAAGGAATCAACGTTAATGTTAAATGATAAACCATCGGATCCATCAAAATCACCGTCAAATAATAATAAACGTAGTAAAAAAGGTACAACACGTTCATTTGAACGTAATTCAACCGAAAGTAAAGATGAAAATGAAATGGCAAATATTTTAACATCGGTGAATAAACAATTAGAAAAAAGTTTTACCGATTCGGATGACGAACCATTAGCTGATAAAATAGTAAAAAAACCATTACTGTCATTGTTGACATCAGTAATAGTGGAAACTCCGATTGTCATCAAACCATCGATTGTAGTTGAGAAATCTGATGATCTGATTTGTATTAAAACAATACCCGAACTCAATAAATCGCAACCTACTGATAAATCACTTCAGAATCAATCGCCAGTACAGTTACCACCGCCACCACCACCACCACCACCACCACCAACAACCAACGTAATCAATGAGAATACCCACATTCAATTAAAAGCTTTATCACAATTAAAATCATCAACATTAACCAGTTCTGTTAAGCCACCACAATTCACCCATCAATCGCAACCACAACTGGACAATCAATTAATGAATAGGCCCGTAACAGCATTTGATCAACGTCCGGATATGCAAAATATTACTTCAAAAATTGATTATCTAAAAGCGAATATATTAAATCATGCTGCTGCAAAATCAAATAGAAATCATACCGACAAACAGCAACAACAATTAATGAGTCCTTCGCTGAGTAACAACACAATGATGATGAGACCGACAACATCTCAGCACTTACCAGCTCCACAACAATCGTTACGAAACATCAATAATTTACCACCCATAAACCAAAATTCTTTTTCGTCATCGTCAAGAAATGTATCGGCGGCGGCCACCATAAGTATGACAACGCCAAGGACAACAATGTCTAATACAAGTATTATAACGCCCACAGCAACACCAAGTCCATCGAAAGCCATTGTTGCCGTTACCTCACCTGCAGTTCCTATATCTTCTGCAACGGTACTACAGAGAACAATATTAGCACCACCGCAGCCACCAGCACAACAACCACAACCACAACCGATTGCGGCACCACCGCCACCACAAATCGCCGTACCAGCAACTGCATCAGAATCAGCGGCAGCAGCAGCAACAACAGCAAATATTAATTCTATATTAGGCGCTAATTTAATGCCAAGCAAAGAAGAATCGGGAAAAATATTTGGTATTGCAAGTGTATCATTGGCACAAAGTTCTGGACCGAATGATACAAAATGTACATTAGGTAAATGTGGTTCGGTACATAAACCATTGGGTCCAGTTGTATCAACGGAATCCGTATTACTTGAATTAACCAATAAAGATCGTCGTAAGGTTAAAGTTAATATGTCAACGGAACAAATACAAAAATGGTTAACCGAATGCTCAATGAATGAATTCGATTTTGAAGTTGATTTAATTGATGATGATTTAGATTTAAGTACATCTCCGAAACCGATTAATTATGAAACAACACCATCACCGATCCGTGAATTACTACCGCCCACCTCAACCCTTTTCAATACAATGAATACAATTCCATCACCGCCAAATGAATCATCATCGTCACCGGGTGGTTCATCATATAATCGACAACAGCAATATTCACCCTTATTAAAATCAGCAGCAGCAGCAACAACAACACTTTTACCGCCTCCATCGCTGCTGCCGCCACCGCCACCACCGCCGCCGACGTCGTCAGCATCACCCCAAGCCACGACAATGATACCATCAACATTACAATCACCCCCCACACCATCATCACAATTACATTCATCATCAGTACCTCAATATTTACCAGTTATACAATTACAGGCTCCCACCACAACAAGCCATCCGATGAAAGATCGCAATGGATCGTCAATACCAAAAGGTCCATCGCTTAAGGCCAAAACCGTGGAACGCAATAAAGATGATTATGATAAATATGTTATGGAACGTAATAAATTACATAATTTAAATTTGGCAAAATCCATAAATATGGCAAATTCTCCCGCAATCATCCCAGTTTCCGTAACAACTGCAACTCAAACTCCATCATCCGCATCCATACCATCATCATCATCATTGATTTATACAACTCCACAAAAAAGTGCACAATCATCAGAGAATCATCCAGAACCTTTACAAAATCTTAATAATAAAGTGCCAGTAATTAAAGCTCGAGAATTTGAAACTATAAATACTGAGTTTACAACAACACCATCATCTACTACAAAAATACCCACCACAAAATCTTCAATTACAAATAATAATATGACATTACCGGCTAAAATTGAAAATAAATCCAATACACCTACAGAAAAATCAATTCAAATACCACAACAACAACAAATATCAGCAATAAATCAACGACGTGTACCTGTTTATAAAATGAATCAAGATCAACAACAACAACCACAACAGCAACAATCATCATTATCATCATCATCACCACCAAAAAAACAAAAACAAACTCAACAGCAATATAAAAAACAACAACAACACCTATTACAATCTAGACAAAAAGCATTCAATACATTTGGTGCTTTTTCACCAATCGATGAACCATCTGTATACTCTTTTGATAAGGAAGAAGATGTAATGGCCACAACATCAATACCATTTCGACGTCATGGTTCATCAAATGATATTGTTAGTAAAACAACGACCATAAAAAAAGATACAAAAAAAATGCAACAACAGAAACAAAAACAGAAACAACAACAAGTTAGTTTAACATTCGATCCTGATGATATTGCAACAACATCATTGGCCGTTCAATTAAGTATGGATACCGGAACACAAAATATGAATGTAATGACAACTGCTGCAAGTGCAAGTTTATTAAAAGTTACATCATCCGCAACAACAACATCACCATATTATTCAAATATGACAGATGTAACAGTGGCAAATCCTAAAACAACAACCACAACAACCGCGTTATTGTCACCACCAATTAAATCAACAATTGGCAATACGAATGCAACAACACCGACAACGACTACAACCACAACCACGACCATCAACACAAACACCAATGATCTAAATGATGGTTCCGATTCGGAGGGTCAAACATTTTATATTCCATTACAAAATAATAATAATAATAGTGGTCCTTTAACCATTGGCGGTAAAGGTTCAAATGCATTTGATGGTGGCGTCCGCAATTCCAGAGATTCACAAAACAATGAACAATTAATTCAAGGTGTTGCTGTAAAATTGGGTACGGAGGGACCCGAGGGACCAAATCAACGTGTTATTATGCATGCAAAATTAGTTACAAAAGCACGATTAGGTAAATAATTTAAAAATAGTAACAATTTTGTTTTGAAAATAAATAACATTTAATTATTCATAATATATTCTGATTTAGGTACAACTGTTCAACCGATTACCGATTCAAATGTTCATGAATTGGTTAAATCGTTAATGGTACAAAAGGACCAAATTGCAGGACCAAGTAATGCTGCACAATACAACAGTTCAAAATCAGTACCAATTGGTACGGTACAACCACGTTTTAAATCGGATGTATCAAACCATGGGACAGGAAACCGTTCAACAACAATACAACAACAACAGCAAACACTACAACAAAGTCAACAAACACAACAGCTTCAACAACAACAACAAATAACCGGAACCGGTGCTTCAAGTGTTATTGGTGGCGGTGGCGGTTGTGGTACATCAACGAGTGGTGGTGGTACCTCATTGGTACGACAAAATTCAAATCAATCATTATTTTCACAAAAGAGTAAAGTTTCATCGACGGCCAATAATAAACATAAACATTTATCAATTATACATCCTAATAATAATACTGTATTTCCACGTCATGATGATCCAGCACAAATGGTTGACGCACCCACATTTCGACCAACCGAAAAAGAATTTCAAGATCCAATTGAATTTTTTGAACGAATTTTACCGACAGCCGCTCGTTTTGGTCTGTGTCGCATTATACCACCGGCTAATTTTAAACCAGAATGTAAAATTTCGGATGATATGCGTTTTACGGCGTACAATCAATATGTTCATAAAATGTTACATCGTTGGGGACCAAGTGCAAAAGAATTTAGTGCAATTAAAAAGTATTTAGCAACACAAAGTATAACGTTAACGCATCCACCATGGATCGGCGGTATGGAAGTTGATTTACCGCGACTCTATCATACCGTTCAAGAATTGGGTGGATTAAAAGATGTTATTGAAAAAAAGAAATGGGCACGTGTTGCCGAAGATATGTGCATTCCGAAATCGGCACAAGATCGTGTCACCAAATTAGATGATATTTATTGTAAATATTTATTACCATATGATACCCTATCGGAAATGGAACGACAAAAATTATTCGATGAAGTTGAAGCGGATTGGGCTAAAATAGAGGCTAAAGCACGTCGTAATGCTGATCGTTCAGCAATTGCCATTGATAATAGTAATAATGCAGGTAAAAATATGTTTAATAAAAATGGAAATAATGATGATGAAGATGATGAAGATGATGAGGATGACGATGACGATGATGATGAAGATGATGATATTGATAATGGTTCATTAGAATGTATAGTTAAAGGACGGAGTATGCCATTGAATGCATTTTTCCGTATTGCACGTAATACAATGGCATTATGGTTTAAAAATGGTGAACCAACAACCAGTGATATTGAAACAGAATTTTGGCGTCATGTTGCCGTACGTGACAGTCATGTATGTGTACATTCCGGTTCGATTGATTCCAGTGGTTGGGGTTATGGATTTCCGACACCCGGACCAAAAACCAAGGCATCACCGTGTTCACGACATCCGTGGAATTTAAAGGTGCTCACCAATAATCATGGTTCAATATTACGATCAATTGGACCGGTAACCGGTGTTACCGTACCAACGTTACACGTCGGTATGCTATTCAGTGCATGTTGTTGGTATCGTGATCCACACGGTCTGCCATGGATTGAATATTTACATACGGGTGGTAAAAAAATATGGTATGGTGTGCCCGACGAACAAAGTGATAATTTTCGAGCGGCATTCACATCACTTGTACCGACACATTGTCAAAATAAAACTGTATGGTTACCGTGTGATACGGCAATGGTACCACCGCATTTATTAACCGATCGTGGTGTTTCACTGTGTCGTACCGAACAAGAACCCGGTCAATTTGTTATTGTATTTCCGCGCGCATACACTTCCAGTTTATGTACCGGTTATGCAATTTCAGAAAGTGTTTATTTTGCGACCACTTCATGGTTGGACACTGCCAAAGATGATTTTCAGGTAAATTGGGATTAAAATATATAAAAGAAGAAGAAAACTTACCGTACAAAATAATGCTAATATATTTAATTTTTATAATTTTTAGGATATTCATAATAGTTGTGAACCGGCAATGTTTTCATTGGAACAATTATTATTTTCTATTGCTGTTGATACACGTACAAATGTTGAAACATTTGCCCAAGTTTTACCAATGATTAAGGAGGTTTATGAACGTGAAATGTTGGAACGACAAGAAATTAAGGTATGTATTGGGATATTAAGAGCGTGTAACGTTAAGGAAAGTAAAATCTTTAAGGTACCTTTTTTTAGCTTCACGAGTATCGTCTCCATTTATAACAAATAGGCTTGAAAATGTTGGATCTGAAGGTTTTATATGGGAATATCGTTTATATTTTTCCTGATTCCAATGCGTTTGCCCACTCTTAAAGAGATCCCATTACTCATCCGCTAGAAATGAATTTGAATATATTATTGTAGCATATCATTTCATATTACAATTTGATTAGGAATTGATTAATGATAATTTTAACGCCCCCTGCTTTATCCCACTGACCACAAGTTCGTGTTTCCTGTGTTATTGTTTGCCCGTCAGTGCATTTTCAATTGATAAATTTATATATTAATTTTCTGTTTTTTTTTATTATTCCCAACTAAAAAAACAAAAATTACAGACTGCCGGTGTAACAAAAATTGAAAAATTTTCATTAACCAAATCGAATAAGAAAAATGTTCAACAACAAAAAATACCCGAAGAAAATGAATGTTATATTTGTCGTGCTAATTTATATATATCATGGATTGAATCGGATGATGATGATAATATTTATTGTTTACAACATTGTTTAAAATATATACGTAATGGTCGTTTAGATGGTAAAAAATGTAAACTATTTGAAACGTACAGTATCTCGGATATTGACAAATTAATCCATAAAATATCTGATAGAATCTCACAACATCATCATCAACAACAACAACAACAACAGCAAAAGAAACGAAATTCACCAAAGAAATAAATAAAATTGTTAATCTATATATCAAAAAAAAAAAAACATTGATGAGATGTTGAAGATGATAAAAATTCATCATTATTTATACTTTAAGACAAAAATAAAAGTCTTAAATTATTTCTAAATTATTATATATAAATTTTTAAATCACATACTTACTAACTACTATACAGCGACAGTATTTTTTTTTTTTTAAATAACCGAACCGAAGAAATTATTGGTAGATGCAATAATGGATGAGGCACGGCGTCATACATCTTATAGCATATCAAATTGAACAATTGAATATAAATATTAATGGTTTTATGGTCATTCAAAGGATGAGAAAAAAGAATATATATATATATAAATATATATTATAGAGTTGAATTAATGATTAACAAAATCAGCAACATTAAGAAGAATAAGAAGAATAATGTGATAAAATAATAATTATCGAGTGTTTGTTTATTATAAATAAATTTATTTGTATATTCGTATTTACGGCTCATCATCTTTTTTTTTTGATTATAAATGAATAAGAAAATACGAAAGCATTGAAAGATAAAAGATTGATAAGAAAAAAAAATAAATAAAAAATTAAATGTAAATATAAAGTAAAAAAAAAAAAGAAAAATGTTGTATTTATCAAAAACTCTTACATAATCAAACCATTAAATAATTATTTTATATTTTAAGTTTAACCTTTTTTTTTTCTTTTTAAGTAAAGATTTGCAATATTAAAATTATCTTTGAAAAAAAAAAAAAAAAACTAAATAAATTAAATCCATTTAAATGAATAAATAATTCATTAATTGCAATTCGCATTACATCACTGAATTATTAATATTATTATTATTAATTATGTTTTTTTTTATTCTTTTCCTATAATCACGCAATTAAAAATTTATATTTGTATTTGTCTAGTCATAAGTTTGGTAAATAAAAATTGTAATTAAAAAAAAGTTTTGAATCATCGTCAAAAACAAAAAAGAAAAAAAAAATTTTAGTTTTTAAATGAATTTTATTAATGATATATTTATTTATGAATGGAAAATTTTTGTAAAATTGACTTGATTTCTTTAAAAATTTAATTTAATTTTATTTTTTATTTTTTTTTTTTGTGATAAATTTTAATCTAAAAATAATATAATATTTGCATTATCCTTTTTAATCAATAAGAAACATTCACAAATATTTTGATTTTATAATTTCTTTTTTTCTTTTTTTTTTTTTAAATTACAATAAATTACATTTAAATGATGAAAATTGTGTCAATTGTGGATGGGTGGGTGGGTGTAGGTAAGAAAAAATTGTACAAAATAAATAAATAAATTAAAATCCAATTTCCAATTCATCAAAAATAACAATAAATATTTTAATTATAATTTATTAAAAAACTTCATTTCATTTCATTTTAATGATGATATTTAAAAAAAAAAAAAACAAATCAAAATTCCAATAGGAATATTTTTTTTTTAATAATAAAACTTAAAAGTTCTATAATTTTTTTTTTTTTATTAATTACAAATAATTAAAATTATTTTATTTAAAAATAAAAATTCAGACAGTTTTTTTTTATTAAAAAAAAAACCCCCTTCAATAAAATCAAAATTGTTATGGAAAAAATAATGATTAATTTAAAAAAAATACCCTAAAAATAAAATTTATACAATTATTATAAATAAAAGATTATGTTCGATAAAATAAATACAAAAAAAATTTATATATATCTATATTTATTACTATAAACAATAATAATAATAATAATAATAATAAAAAAATGGAAAAAGAATAAAAAAAATATATAAGAAAATTCTTAAAAGTTTATATTTATCTATATATATATATCTGTGTGAATGCGTGTGTGTTTGTGTAATAATTAAAAAATAAATTTAAAAAAACAATTATTTACATTGAACGTTATATTTAATATAAAAAAAAAGAAAAAAATATAAAAATTAAATAAATAATAACAAAAAAAACTATTCATAAACTATTTATGTATAAATATAAAATAAATAAAAGCAAAAAAAAAATTAAAAAAATAAAAATTTTAGCACAAATTTAACGATTTTCTTTTCTTTGCTCTATATTTTTTCAATTTCTATATTACTTAAAATATTGTAATTAAATGGATTAATTTGAATAAAATCTAACATCCAACATAGTTTTCATTTTCTTAAAGAACTCGTTAAGTGATTTCAGTTCAGCTGTCTCCGTATCCTTTAACCCTCATCCTCTGTTAGAACAAAACATTTCCAATAGAGATTTTGAGATAAAATTAAACTAGAATCAGGTGAATGTAAATTAACTTAACATATTTAGCGTTTTATTTATTAATAGAAAATCGATAAAATAAGATAATTTACATTCGGCATAGTTGCTAAATTATTGGAATAAAAATATCATGTTGGGTCAAATTTGACCCAAAACAGAGGATGAGGGTTAAAAAAAATATCTAATCATTAGATCCGAATTTACTAGCATGATTCAGATTCAGAGCAGAAAATTCAGATAAAAGGAATTTTTATTAAAAATTTTTCAAATTCCCTTCATCTAGGGGTGTTTTTTTTTTCTTTTCATTGAGAACTCTGAGGCAGTTGAAATTGCATTGTTGGGGTTTGACATCGCGAAGAAATTTACGTGAAGAGATTTACGTTTGGGAATTTCTTCAATTATAAGACAATATAGACTAATAAAGGGTAATTGATTTGAAAATATCATTATTAGAGGAGCTTCGTAATAATGGTATAAAATGTACATGATCGACTATGATCCAACGACTATAATTCAATGGAATTTGTTATATAGTTTCTTTTCTGATAAGCTGATAAAAAATTTATGTTTTTTGAATCGTGTCATTAAACTTCTTGTTAGAGAGGATAGTCAATTGGTACACCAGTCCATAAATCTATGAATTATACTCTAGAAATGGTCTCTAATAAATGCCATGATATAAACCGCAGTGCTAGAAGTTTTCAGAATTATTAGAAATTCATATTGGATCTTCATTGGAAAACCAATTGTCATATAGCCGTCTTTTTATCGCTGCAATAATTATATTTGTTATTCCATAAAAAATTGTGTCTCATAAAAGATTCTCAAATATAATATAGGTTCTTTAAGATTGTGAAAGAAAAGTATATTACAACATAATCATTGGATTAACATTTCTATGTGGATCGTTTGTTTAAGAACAAAAACATACCTCTAGTTTTTAGATGAATTAAATTCCACCTATATAGGTTTATCACTCCCCACAATTATAGATATTGATTTCGAAAATGAATTTGTTAACTAAAAATATAACATTTTGTGCTGGCGTGACTATTTTCTTAGAGGCTTTGCATGAATTTTCACATTTTTTTAATATAAATTGACGGGGTGGAATGCCATCTGGCTCAGTAATTTTATTAAAATCACTATATATTATTCCCTTCTCGTACTTGATGAAGTATAATCTTGCTTGTCCATAATCTATATTATTGATGGAATAAGATCTTTTCATGTCCATAATTAAAGAATTAATTCTTAAGGAAAATTTAATTATATTTCTATTAACAAAAATAATTGAATATAATATGATTTATTTATGACATCATATAATAAAGAGATTTAAAAATACAATTTCAATTTAGGAAAAAAAAAAAGAAATAATTAAATTAAATTAAATAATTATAACTTTTTTTTTTTACTTTTATGTACAATTTTTGCGATATTCACATTTTATTTATCGCGATCGTCGTTCGTCGTCGTGGTGTTTAAATGAAAAAAAAAACAATCACATTTTTTTTATTTAATATTTAAAAAAAAAAAAATAATCAAAAAAGTACTTTAAAATAAAAACTAAATTTATAATACAATTATATAGCTTTAAAATTAAATTTATTAATTAAATTAAACGAAAAAAAAAAAATGTAAAAGAATATGTGAAAATAAAAATAAAAATAAAATAATTAAAATAATGGCACTTTTAATAAATACGTTTAATTTTTAAATATCTATTGTGAATTTCTTTGTATTTAATTTTATTTGTATTTTTTTTTAATTTTCAATCTCTTTTTTTTTTTAACATCAAATAAATGAAAAACAAAATATATAAATTGGAAAATTTAATTCAATATAATAATAAAATAACATTTTTTATAATAATTAATTTTTCTTATATTTTATTTTTTTTAATATATATTTTAATTTTTATATTACATATTTTTATCATCATCAATCATCAATCATCATCATCAGCACAGCACACACGCGTTCAAACACAAAAAAAAAAAAAAAATATAAATAAAATTAATTTAAAAAAAATAAATAAACAAAAATATTATTATAATTAATATTATAATATTTTCTATTTATAATTATAATTATAGAAAATATTTTATAAAATATTTTAATTATATATTTCTTATTTATTTATTTATTTAAATCTATATATATATATATATAAAAAAAATGACCAGAATAACAATTAGTTTTTCTTTTTTTTCTTTTTTTTCTGTTTTTTGATAAATATATTTTTAATATTTTTTTTTTATTTTTAAAATTAAAAACTAAATTATAAGTCAAAAATAAAAAAAAAAAAAAAAACGCAAAAATCCGAACACAATACTTTTTTGAAATTTGACTATTTTTAGTAAAAAATAAAAAAAATTCTTAAAATAAATTTTTAATAATTAATTAATTAATTAAAAAAAATAAACTGAAATATTCTAAATCTAAATTATTTTAATTACGTAATTTTTACGTAATTGTAAGTAGTAAATTAAATAATTTTTTGAAGATAAAAAAAATAATGTTGTGAGAGTTAAACAAAAAAAATAGAAAAGAAAAAAGATTTAAAGGATATATAGAAAATTAATTTTGATGATTTTGCTAAATAGGTAAAGTAACAAAATTGATAAATAATAAATGGAAATTAAATACTAACAGAAAAATTATATGATAATAAAAATTGATTTTCATCAATCAATTAAGAAATTTAGTTATTTTTTGTTTGTTTTGTGATGTTTTTTTTGTTTTATAATTTTTAATTGCAATTCACTTAAATAAAAAAAAAACATTTGATTGTTTTAGGAACTTATTTCACTAAATGATTTCAATTTTTTTTTATTCATTTTTTGGAATGTTTGTTAGGGTATTTATTTTTATTTTAGTATAGTATTTGTTTTAATATTAAATAAAAACAAGAACATTTTATAAAAAATAAATAATAATAAATAATAAAAAATAAAAAACAAATTATTCAAAATAGAAAAATTTAAATATTATTTTTTTTGGGAAGAATTTAGATTTTCCGAGATAGTAACTGCGATAAAAATAATCTGTCTTTTGTTTTTTTTTATAAATTATCTTAATTATTATCTAAACCTTTTTTTTTTTATTGTTATTTTTATTCCTTTTAAATAAAAATGCGTCGTTATTCATCAAAAAAAAAAAAAACAAATTAAGATTAAAAAATTATTTCTTGGATTTGGAAACAAATGAATTTTAATTAAAATGAGATTATTATTTAAATTTTTTTAATGTAATTTGCCGAAATTTATGGGAATCATAAAAAAAATGTAATTTAATTTTAATAACATTTATAATTTATTGATAATTTTAAAATCATTCCTTTTCTGTTCTTCGCTTTTCGCAATAATAGTTTATTATATAACAATAATAAAAATGGGTTTCCTTTCGTCTATCAATAAATATAAATGCAAACACAGACAGGAAAAAAAGATATTTAAACCAAAAAAAAAAATCTTTGTTTGAATTTTCCATTATTCCAATATTGGATTTAAAAAAAAAATTTATAAAAAAAAACAAAAAATTATTGAAATTAAGAAAAATCATTACAAAAAAAAAAAACATATAAAAAATAAAATTGAGGTAGTTATTAAAAAAAAAATTAAAACAATTTTCTAAACTCATTCAAATAAAAAAACAAATAGTTATGGAACTTTTTCATGTACTTGATATTCAGTGGGTTTTTTTTTTTAAAAATTAAATTAAATAGAAATCTATACGAAAATTATTATGAAATTTTACAAATACTTCGTTATACTTTATTTTTACGACTTTTCGCTTTCGCTGACCAATTTTTCCGGAACTTATCCGGACCGTAAAACGAGGCATTAATGACTATTCCTGATCCTTGAAAATTTTAAACGTTTATATTACGAAAATTGAATATTTTTTTTGCATATAAACTTTGGCATCTCATCGACCTTCCATCATTCAAACAATCACTTACTTAAAAAAAAAAAATTAATATATTTACAAAAAAAAAAAAAAATCGACAATACAAAAGAAAAACAAAAAAAACACTTCTCTTTCTTATTACATTCAAATTGTAAAAAAAAAAAACAAATTATAATAATAATAAAAAAAAGTTTCAAGAAGTTCACAAGTATTAAAACAATTATATAAAAAATTAAGTAAATTGAAATCACACAAGATTAAAGAAAAAAAAGAAATCTATCTAAAAAAAAGGATTCTCTTTGGAAATTTTGATTTTTATACTTTAAAAAAAAAAAAAAACATAGATATGTTCATTTTATATTAAAAAAAATATTATATCTATCTTCTTGTGTCGCGTCGCTTTAAAATATCAAATATTACCTCAGATGCATTTTGTTGTGCCGTTTGTGAATCATCATCTGTATCTGAATTATCTAAATCATCACTATCTAATAATGGAACCGTTTGTCCAGAACGATTTTTTAATTTAATTTGTTGTTGTTGTTGATTATTACTATTATTACTATTATTATTACTATTACTACTATTTTGTGTTGAATTATTATTATAATTTTTTTGTTGGTCATTTTGTTGTAGCTGTTTCTGTTGTTGTTGCTGTTGTTGTTGTTGTTGATGACGTTCATTTGTATCATTATCAAAACATTCCGATAAATCTTCATTTGATTTTGATGCCAATAATGAATATTTATGTAATACATGACAACAAATACCACCTAAACATACAATTAAACCTAATATATTCATTAGTGTTATGGGATCACCATTTATTAGTACGGCTAAAACAAGTTGACATATTTCCTATTTTTTTTTTTTATAAAATATACGAATTATGATTATAAATAACATAACGAGACATTTGTGATTATTTACTTAATTACATAAAATTGTATGTATATACCTTGAATATACCCGATACCGATAATGTTAAACTTGATGTATAGGATAATACCATAAATTCACTTAATTCCATTGCAAATGCAATACCAGCACCAATTGATAATAATACATAAATATAAGCTATATCAGCGGTTGGAATTTCCGTTAACGATTGTATACTATCATATGCTTTTTTACCTGAAATACAACCATACATTTCAGTCATCAAAAATGGATAAAATAAAATACAAGTTTAAATTTACCTTCAACACCAATGGCAAATGGTAAACTAGCCAATAACATCCACGGTTGCATATAATAGACCATATCAATAGGATTTTGTAAACCTAATTTTGATTTTTGCATAACCAATTGAGCAAATGACCATCGAATACCACTCGATAATGATGCAAATAGTAAAAATCCAAAACCAAGTGCATCAAATTGTGTTGATTTATAGGTAAATAAAAAGAGACCACTTGCGATCATCACAACAATTACTAAAATTGACCAATTCTAGAAATATAAGAACAATTTTATCATAGTTTTAATTTATCATTTGGTTCTATTTTCAAATATATATTATTATATTATCATACCTTTTTTTCTAATTTTAATATTATCGCAAATATTAATATAAATATAATTGTTGTTGATTTTGTCATAGTGTATCTGGAAAAAAAATTGATAATAATTAAATTATTAATACAAATTAAATTATTAATCATTTAAAAAAAAAACAAATTACTTACAATGATATTGTTACCAATTCTAAACCCCAATTAGAAAAACCAATATCAATACCACTTGCAATTCCACATGGTGATATTTTTTGGAATGATGTACGACAATCTAATCGTACACGCGTTTTACCCGTCACTAACGTATAAATGGTACGTACCAGACCGGCAAGTATAAATTTTATAATTAAATGATATGAAACAGCTGAAAATGGATATGGAAAATTCTGTATATAAAATAGAAAGAGAGAAAAAAAATAATTATTTTTATAAACTTATAATGTTTTGGAAAAAAATATTATAATGTATTAGAAATGTTTCAAGATCTACACAAAAGGTTTTTCTTAAAAAATTCTACTGGCAAATTACATTAACTACCATACCATAAATTCAATCAACAACAACTAATAAAGAGATTAAATAAATGATGGATGCTTTGCAGCTGTTAATTGAAACTGGTTAAGAAATCTTTTCTTTTCTAATGGGGGGGGGGGGGAAAAAGAATTTCTTAAAATATTATGAAATTAATGAATTATATATGTATTTAAACTCTCATCATACAAGTTTCATCATACCAATACCAATAACTTAAGACTTTTCAAATCTATAGGGACATATGGTGAACTTCTAAGATTGCACGGTAAACTTCACTGTTTCAAATTAACAAAAAATTCTTTAAATATTCAATATTCAGGCATCGTGTTATTTATATATACATTTATATTCGATGACACACGAGTTCAAAGATACAATCTAAAAACAAAAAAATTCATAGTTACACAGGCAATTAAAAATAATAATATTATTTGTTATCTATATATGAATAAAAGGAAATAAACGAAAATAAATAAACATATTGTATATAATTGATGATAGAGAAATCGATAAAAAACAAAACTACTATAAATATATATATATAAAAGAAACCACAAATTTAACTAAAGATAATAATGGAGGGAGGGCACAATCACTTGTTATATTGTTGGTTGTTAGACACACACTATTACAAAAACCCTTAAAAACCATAAACATTTACCTTAAGAAACCATCGTTGATAGAATGTTAATCCAATTGATAGTGCAAAATAAAATAAAATTAAACCTAATGTACCGGTTGCCGCCTGAATAATACCAATATTTAATGGTCTTTTCTTTGTGTCCGATGTCCGGCTATTTTCAATTATTCTTATTTCATCATTATCAAAATCATCGGTTTGTATATTCACCTCAGGATCGATTTCCGTATGTTGAATTCTTTCATATTTTATATCAGCCGACATAATTATTTAATATTTAAAAATTAATTTTGGATTTTTTTTTATTATCTCTCTACCTATAAACAATGTTGAATGTTGTGTTTTTATACTTTATTCAGTAATTTTTCTAATCTCAATTTATTTTATTCTGAGATCTTCCAAAAATATTTTTTTAAAAACAAAAATGAAGATGCAGAAAATTCTGACGAATTAATAATAAAACACTGAAAAAAAAATATAAGAAATTATACAATAATTAATTAATAGAATTATTCATTAAATTATGCAAATAAATAAATAAAAGCATACAATTTTTAATTTACCGTATTGTTGTTTTGATTTTTTTTTCTTTTTATCAAAATTATGTGAGTTTTTTTTTTATGTTTTGTTTGTTGCTGTTGCTTTTTTTCTTTTTTTTTTGCTGGTAATAATATTTTGTTATTGTTTTATCAATATTCAAAACAAATTGTTTATCATTTTATTATAATTATTTGGTTAATAATTTAATTATTAAACACACACGTACAATGGGAAAGAAAATTATCTATTAAAAATAAAATTATTAATTCCATATGTTTTATGAAAAAAAAAAAGAAAAGTTATCACAAAAAAAAAAAAACACTACGCAAAAATTAAACACAAATTTTATTATGGTGTCATTTTTCTTTCTTTTTGTTGTTTATTCTTTTTTGTTATTGAGGCATGCGTGGGTAATGAATCGTGTAATATTTGGCAATTATTTTTTTAATTTTTTTAAGAATTTTCCAAAATATTTTCACACATTAATTTTTCATTGTTTTTCTTTTATTTTATAAACAAAAAATTCGTACGACACGTTGTCAAATGCCAATTTTATTTTGCAATTATCGGAATATAAATTTTTAATTTATATAAAAACAATAAAAATAAATAAAATAATTTCTTATCACCAACACAATTTCATGAATGAATTGTTTTTTTTTTGTTTACGAAGACGATATTCACTCATTTCGTTAAAAAATATATTTTTTTGATAATCTTGATAAATAGAAAAAAAATCCTTTACATTATTCGAATTATCAAAAATATTATTAAATCCCTCGCTCTTTTTCTCATCCAAAATTTTGAAATGTCAATTTAGGAAATTGATAAACAAATGAAAATAAAATCAAAATTTTTTTTTTTCAATAAAAAAGTTTTTGTTGTTAACTAAATTTTTGTTTTTTATTTATTATTAATTAAAATTGGAGTGTTTATTAAATAAATTATTAATTAAAATTAAATAAATATAAATATTTTTTTTAATAATAATAATCAAAACAATGGTTGAAGAATTAGCAAAAGATTATGCAAATTATTTGGATCAATCGAAAATTTCAAAAGAGGTAAGGTTTTTATTTTTCGTATTAATTGTTTTATTTTTGTTTATTGTTTATTTTTTGTTTGTTTATTGTTTGTTTAATTAAATAATTTTATTGATTTATAATGTTTATAAAAAACCAAATCAGATAAATCCAATTCGTAATAGCATTGACGAAATGTTAACGAGATTAGATGAATTTGAAACAGTTTTAACAATTGTAAGTATAATTTCAAAAAGTACGAATGTATATAATTGCATGTAATTAAAAAAAAAACACCACCATTCATAATATGTAATAACACCATTCATAATATGTTTTTTTTTATTTTGCAATATAAAATATATAGATTAAAAATGATTCAATCGTAATAACACAACAAAATTTTCCCAGTATTCATGGTTGCATACAGCAATTTCAAGAAATATGTAAAACTATTGATGATTTAGAAAAATTTGTAAATAGTTTAAATTTAAATTTAAATATATTGGAACAACATGTTTCAATGGCTGAATCTGAATTGGGTACAAATGAATTAGGTATCACGAAATTATTAAAACCAATATTTAATTTAATAATTAGTGGGGGTAGCAGCAATAATAATAATAATAATAATAATACTAATAACAGTAGTAATATTATTGGCAATAATATTATTGGTGATACCGGTGATTCAATGTCAACCAGTACCACCACAAATAATTCTCTAAATATTGGACAAACGGATTCCCTAATTCGTGAATATATTCCACCAGAAATATTTAAAACAACGGATTTTTTTACCGAATCAAAAAATGAAACAAACTAAAGAATCCATCCAAAATATTATGTTAAGTTATTGTTTTTGTAAATAATATAATTACTATTATTATAATTATTCCATTTTCTTATAATTTTATTATTTTAATCATAAAATATAATAAATTTTATATATAAATAGAAATTATATAATGATTATTGTTTTATTATATATATATCAAAATTGTTGGTAAAATTATAGAAAAAAATCACCAATCTTAAAATTCCAATATATTAAAATATGCGTGCGCATTGGACACATATTTACGGTAATAAATCTCTTTCACTCTTCAGCATTTCAAAATTCAAATATTTGAATCCTACATTAATCGCAGTCAACACATATAATATAGAACAATGCAAAAAAAAAAAAAAAATCAAATTTCAAAATGGAAGATTCATTCGTTTTTTTTATTGAATGGTTTTATATTGCGTTGTTGTAAAAGTGTTACAATTTTTTTAATTGTTAAGTGGTTTTTATTTTTTATTAATTTTTAATATAATTAAATTAAATTAAAATTAATGAATTGTGTGTGATTAATAATATTTTGAACAAAAGCAGAGTATAAAATGTGTATAAAATGCCAAGATTAAAAAAAAGGGTATTTTTGGTAAATGCGTTTTTTGTCACAAGGTAAAAAAAAAAACAGTTTTTCCATTATGATTTTATATTACACGTATATTATCCCAATTGGTTTTGATTTATATTCCGATGGATTCGTATTGCTTCAAAATCATCTAATTATTTAATTTTTTTTTGTCTTTATTCTCTATAGGTATGTAACGTTACTGTACATTTTTATATATGCAACATACAATCGTAAAAATTACAACAACACAATGTGAGTAGACAAATATTTTTACCGTTGTTTTTTTTTTTTTTTCAATTGTTATATCAAGTTTGATTTTGTTGTATTATAATACAATACAATATACAATAATCGGTATATAAATATAATATAGATATATAAATATATCGATGTTGCTAGACAAAATGATTAATATTACGATTGATTATTATGTTTAGGATTAAAATTATATGAAATGCTATTATGGAATGATGTAGTTAATGAGGAGTGGGTGGTATGATATATGGTTCAGTTTCAGTGTCAGTGTATGCTTCGAACTTTCAGTGTCAGTGCAATCAATTCCCCATACACACACAACATATTCTTTCGCATTTATAATATGGTACTTTATTATTGGCTGTATAGTACGTAAAGTTTAAAGATCAATTAGCTTGTATTACTACATCAAAATGTATATAGGCACATTTAGATGAAGTGATATATACGAGATCTTTCTTGGAATACAAATATTCATATATTTAATGGTTCTGACTGTTTCAGATTTGTTTTATTTCATTCCTACGGGAATACTATTCCGCCTGTTGGTGTGTATAATCTGTAATTATATTTATGTATAATAATAAACCGTTGCGTTGCGTCTGTTGATCATTTCCATATGCAATAAACATTTTAATCATAAGTTTCCCAGTGAAAATCTACTTATATTTTAACTATAGTTTTCGAATAGGTTATTTTGCTGTTGAATTATATAATGTACATTTATACATTATATATTGTTGCTGTTGTTGGTGCTGTTGATTTATATAATGTACATACATTTATAGCATTTTTCATATTGTACTTTTCTTGTACGATACGCGTGTTAATGTTGTTCATTACATTGTAAGGTACTTTTATTGTTATGAACTTTGCACTTTGTACTTTGCATTCACTGTGGTTTAACTATAATATATAATAATAATAATTATAATATTCCGAATATTGTATTGTTTTTGGACATTTTTCTGTGAAATTAATACACTTATATATAGTATATATATGTTTCATATATTGTAGTTTTATTGTAGGATATAATACGGTACTTTAATTGTTTCTATTATAATTGTAATTTTGCAGTACTATCATTTTAATTTATAACCAGGTATTATATAATATATAAGGTAATTTAATATAATAATAAGAATTATATATACTTACATTTGTTATTAATGTTGCACTTTTTTCGTGATTGTTCGTGACTGCTATAGAATTATACGGAATATTAGACTGATAAAATTGAATTTTTAAATTATGCCAATCAAAACTTGGTTTGAAATGTTTTTTTTTTTTTTTTTTTTTTTTTTTGGAAGAGGAAATCTATTTATAGACTAAGTGTCGGACTCCCGTCATTGAGACGTCCTACCGACTAAAACCTCTCCCATAGGGTTGGGTCTTACGTACCCCCTGCACCACGACCATAAAGATCTATTGTGCCCCTCCTCTTTTCTTTTTATTCACAAGTCCTCAATTAGGAATTTGATGACCGCTTTTATTGCGAGGTTTTTATATCCACTTTCTCCTATAAAGTTTTTCCCCATATATAACCTCCTTTTCACACAGTGCGCTGGGCATTTTGCGAGTACGTGCTCCATCGTCTCACTGTCCTCATTGCAAAACCTGCTTTGAAATGTAATAAATTAACTATAATTAGGCCTTTCAAAACATCTTTTATCCACTTAGAAATCTAGCCAAACAATTTCCCGCAGATGCACCAATGCCATTCACGTATATTCTCGTAGAAGACTATATAGTAAAATTATATAAGTATTATAACGTCACTATAAAAAGAATAGAAAAAAAATAATTTAGGTGATAAGATCGATCACTACACGATATATCTTTTTATCGATATAACCTTTTGGAATATATCATAAATATATATTCATATGGACAAATTAAAATAGAAATACGAATAATTATTTTTTTTTTAATAATTTCATTTTTTTTCATTTTTTTTATTTTAATTATTTATATCCATCAATTTGGAAGAATATTTTTATGTTTTTCTTTACATTTATATAATAATTATTATTTTAATTGTTGTTTTTCTTGTTTTTTTTTTTTATAATTTAATTTTCACTTTAATTTTCTTTATAATTAAAATATTATTATATATAACATCAAAAAAAGGGTTTATGATTAAATACAATTATAATAATATTTATGTTTATTCATTTTAATAAATTATATTCACGAGTGGGCTACATAGAGCTCGTATAATTTTATAATTTATTAATAATTAATTAATTTTTCAAATATTAATTAAGGAGGGGGGGGGGGAGGACAATGAGATATATATGATATGATGATGATCTCTACACATTTCTTTTTTTTTCAGTTAAATATTTATACCATATACATTTTATTTCGATGAATTTTTATTTTGGTTTTAATTATCTATTTACAAAATTATTTAAATAAAAAATCTATATATATTTATAACAGACGAAAGGGGGGATAAATTAATAATAATTAATGAATAATTATATTATTTTTATTGCATTACATTTTTTTTTATTTGGTATTTTATTTTTTGGACAAACGCAAATAAACTTATATAATAAATAAAAATTGTATTTATTAATTTGATATTGTTTTTAATAATATACGCTCATAGTACTTATTTAATTTATTATTTTCAACATTATTTTAAGTAAATTGCATTAAAATATAATACATTTAGCATTTCAATGCATTTTATTATATATGTTTATTGAATGTGGTATGAATTACTTATTTATTTATTATTAGTTTTTTATTATAATAACATATTTTTTAATCATCCAATATTTTAAAAAAAAAAACTATTTAATTTTTTCTTTTTATTAAAATTAATGTTTTCAATATGTACATATCCGAACTAAAAAAAATGTTTTTCATATTTTAAAAGATAAACGTAGAACCAGCCACGTTTTTAATAATATATTTCAATTTTTTTTTTAATTTATTTGTTATTAATAATTTATTTTTCTTTTTTAATATTATTACAAATTATTTTGATTCTTCTTATTCAAGATTGAATTTAATTTTTTTTATGTTATATAAATTAACATATAAATTTTTGTATTGATCTAACTACATAACATTTACACATGTTGGAAATTTTGTTATCTACATAATTATAAATTTGTTTTTTGTTCCTTCAATTTATTTAATCATATAATAATAAATATATTTAAATAATAAAAAGTATATAATCCATGTTTTTTGAATAAATACTTAAAAAAAAACACATTTGGTATTTTGAAAAATTCAATTTAAAAAAAAAAAACACAAATAAAAAATATGTTTGTTTTTTTTTTTTTAATTCTTATTATTTGACTTTAGTTAACACAGTCTTTATTGCTTCTCATATATATTTTATGACATAAATGATTTAGAAAATATATATATATATATATAATATATGATGGGATAATTTTAAATTTATATACCAATGATGAAAAAGTGTATCTGATACTCTATAAGGTCTATAATAATGTATACTAACAAAGTAACAATAAATAAAAGATGTATGCATGGTATAATTTAAGTATGTTTAATGATGGAATTAAATAAAAAATTGAAATGTAATGAATTATATATAGGAGTGAAAGATAATAAAGAATAAATAAAGCATTTTCTGTAAAGGTTGAAAAAAAAAATTTATTTCCAATATGAATAAAATCAAGTCAAGAAGCACAGAGATGTGATCAATAACTATTCACATTTTTTTGTTATTAATATAAATATAATTACAGAGAGCTTTCACTAAAAATTGTGACTAAACAAAGTAGATCTTCATCTATATATTCTAAATGAATTAACTGATAATGATTACTGCATCGACAATAAAAAAAAAACATAAAAGAAATTCTCACACAAAAAAGTTTCTATTCAAGCGATCAATTTTAAAAATATCTATCAATATATAAGAAATAATTTAAATAAATTAAATTATAGCAATTTTGTGCATATATTATATATGGAAGAGAATTTAAATGAAACTGAAATTTAAAATTGAAAGACATTTTAAAATTTCAAATATATGACCCTGTTTTATATATTTATAAAAAAAAAAAAAGAACACATGCATTTCATCATCATCATCGTTCTGGAGACATAACAAAATTTATATTTTAATGAATTTTTAATATATATGCAATTATGAGATTGATTGCTTATGAAAATAGTAGAATGATGAAAAATTTACAAATGGATGCATTAGTTTTTGATTAATGGTTTTATTTTTTAATTAAATCGATTCACTCGGCAATGATTCCAAAAATTAGTTATATAACTTATCGCTGATTTTGTCATAATTTTAATCCAACAATTGATTTTTAGAGACATAATCTCTTAAAATGTTCATTTCAATTCAAAATATTATGTAAATAATTTAAATTAATAATAGCCATGACTATACAATTGTAAAATACATAATATTGCCTTAACATTTTTTTGTTTGTTGTTGAATTTTGTTTAACAAATATATTGTTAATGAATTATATGGTTCGCACAATTATAACCATAAGATTCATAATTTCATTGATTTTTAAGAAGTTTGTATTTTTCTATATATTTTATGGAAGTAAGAATGGTAAATTATAATTGATTTCGCCAAAAAAAAAACCATATAACTTTTAATAATAATCGTAAGATTACTTTCGTGCTATATATAAGATTGGTATACTTGCCGCATATCATATATAGGATTTTTTCATATATTATACAAATAAAAATAATTTATATTAATGGAAGATTCCTTTAAATTTAGTATAACTCTGTTTAATTTTCCGATTTTCATCATTAATGGCAGTTAAATATTATATATATGGTAAAAAATGTATTGGATTTGAATGGATTTGAACCAAATTATTACCCAAAATACTTCACAGGCGTAAAAATATCGTTTTCCTGATGACCCAAACGAAACGATAGGATAGTTTGAAAGATGTACGTGATTGAAAATCAATTAATAGTTTACCAAATTATTCCTATCAATTATTTAAGCATTGAAAACTTAAATAAATTCTGATTTTTGATGGCAGAAAATTTGAATCACCGTTAATTTTTTCAAAATAACTGAATGTGTGAAAAATCTTTGCTACATTTTTTGTACTAAACGAAAAATGCGACAAGTTTTCCCCGAAATTTTTGGAAAATCTTTTATATCTTTTTCACCAATAATGCGATTTTAAAATTTTCTTCTAGGAAAATAACAGAAATTGATGAACTTTCAAATAACACAAAGAAAAAGAAAAAGAAAATTGGTGAAGAACTAGAACAATAATTTGAAAAAGTTTTTTTAAGCACTTTTAGAATATCCTATCGTTTGGTTTGTTCGGACACATTTTCTCACTACGGCATAGTTACTTCCAAAAACTATATTGTTTTATATGACGTTCAAAATAGATTTTCAATTATCATATATTTATATTTTATTATTATATATGGTAAAATGTTTTTATGCGGGGATATTATATGTTTTATATTTATAGAGGCGACCTATACATTTAAATTATTTTTTATGATTATGAAGTATCTAAAAATGAATTTAAAAACTTTTATACAAACTTATATATAATAATTATAATATAGTAAATCTAATGTATGAAATGAATTCGTTCAGATTTTTTTTGACTTCTCTCTATACAATTTAACTAAATTTCTAAAGACTATAATTTATATATATATATTTGATTTAACCAACACGGAAAAAAAGACACACTTATTTATGTTAAATTTTTTTTTTGTTCATTTTGTATATTCAAAAACCAGACCAGCTGGTCATATATATTAATTAAATCATCTTAAAAATTATTGTATATTATTTTATGGGTTATTTATCACCTATATATATTTAATTATTCATTACAGTATATTTATATAGATAGTATATAGATGTATAATTTTATTGCATGTAAAATATTCAAATAAAAATTTGTTATTCACATATATTTATTACATATATGTTGGATGATGTGAATTGCAAATATTAAAATATTTTATTATTATTATTATTATTATCTAGTATTTTTAATACAAAATCGCAAAATTATATCAGAAAATTTGAAGAAAATATAAAACGACGATTGAATAATTGAAAGGTCTTTATAAATCCACAAACAAAAACCCAGAATTTTAAGTAAGAAAATATAGAATCAAAAAAATTTATTAAGGACAATTTTAAGAACAATTAAGGATAATTTTATTTATATATAATAAAAAATTATTGATTTCAGGTTTTCCTACAGTGAATTTTTATAACTAATTGAACTCTTATACAAGTTCATTTGCGTCAGAATTTGAATTAAAAAAATGTTAAAACCCTTATATTATTTCGGAGTTTAAGTTAAATTTTAGTTTTAATTTTGTATTATACCATAATAATAATAATTAATCTAACCATTTGTTATTTGTTAATAAAATGTTAATTAAAAAAAATAAATAAAAATCGTGTATGTGAGATGGAAGTTCCTATATATATTTATATAAATATCTTATATGACCAGTCATATATACATATTAGTTTGTTGTATTTTTTTAGAAAACCTTATTATAATTAATTCCATTAATTGTTTGTTTTTTTTTTTGAATAAAAATTTGTTTGCTTTTTTTTTTTTATTTTGGTTTTGTTATTCTAAATTAATTAATAATATTCACTAACCTATAGAAATATTATACATATATATTTTCATTTAAAAATTATACGATAATTAAATTGTTATATTTTGTTAATTCTATAAAGGATTTTACGAGGGACAATTTAACAAAACAAATAAAAATTTTACATGAAAAAAAAAAACTCATCTTTTAATAATTATCAAATTTTTAAAACAATATTTTAATAATTATAAATTACCAAAATCAAGTTCGGAATTAATGACTTTGTGGGTGATTTTTAATAATTATACATAATCATATAATTAATATGCGATTTCTTATCAAAATATATCCTAACACTTTTTCACAATGTGTTTGTTATGTTGACAATTATTTTTATTTATTTTTTAAATTGTATATGTAAAATATTATTTCAGTTATTTACAAAAACTATTTGGTTTTCATAATATTATATATACAATTGGAAAAAATTAATTGTTTTGTTTATGTTCACCTTCTCAAGAAAATCTTTCACACAAAAAGTAAATTATGTTCATTATTTTTAAAGTATATATCAACAAAAAAAAAAGAAACCAAAAGAAATTATTACACAGTACAAATAATTTCTAATTTTATATTTATATATAGAATAAATAGTAGTTTATTAGACCCTAATAATAATTATATAATATTACATAATATTAATTATATGCGCTATATATATATAATTTGTTTTGGCAAATTTAAATCAGAACTTTATGAAATTATTGAAAAGAAACGAAAATAAAAAAATTGGTAATTTTAGTATGCATTATAATTATTGTATATTTTTTTTTCAAATGGATGGAGATAGAAAATTGAGTTCTTATATTGAATTAAAAAATTTGTTTTTTATTTAACTAATTTTTTCTATTAATTTTTTTCATCATCACTTTAATAAAATACAAGAAAAAAAAATTTATGATGTATATTTAGACAATTATTAAATGTAAATTTAATATTGATTTTTTTTTATCATATGGTGTTTTTTTTTTAATTATTTGAATTTGAAATGGTAAACAAAATACTACGCATTAAAAATAAAACCTATTAGAAATGTTAGTAGAAAGCATGTTTAAGGATTATATTGAAAAAAACCAAAAATAAAATACCTTTAGGAATAAGAACAGCGTTTATGAACATTTTATTAGCTTAAAAATATATAATTTAATATTTTTTTACCTTTGTGTTTCCAAATTAATATATAAATATCTGAAATTGCAGAGCATGATAGAAAAATGATTAAATCATAATCAACTTTTGAAGAATTAATAAATTCACAAAATTTTAAAAAATAATAAAAATAGAAAATTCGTTTAATGGAAAATTTAATTTTTTTTTAAATAATCAAATAGATTTTTACTTTAAATTTAATACCTTTTTCAGTCGAAATCATCAAAAAAAAAAAAATTCTACTTTTAAAAAATATAATATAATTAAAGTAATAATGCGAATTATTTCTGTTAATTAGTAAACATTATTCTGAAAAAAAAACTCAATTATTATTCATTTATTTCATAAAATTTGTAATTAAAATATTTTTTCGAAAATATTTTTTTTATTATTTTTAATATATATGCAGTAATGTATATTATATAAAATAAAAAAAGAAAAAAATTTCCACACATTTATTAATTTAATTTTATTGGTTTTTTTTTTAAATTGTAACATATATTTAATATTTATTTTTTTTTGTTTAAAATTGTTTTTAAGAGTCATATTATTTATATTTTATATTGTATAGCAGACTGCGGTTGGTTTAATGTGTGTGTATAGTAATCGATAGAGAGTGTTGCTTTATTTGGAAATATATTATGGGTATAAAAAGTATTGGTTGTGTATTTGTTTGTTTTGAGGTTGGTCCAAATGTTAAGAAAATTTTTTAAATTATGTTTTTTTTATTTTATTTTGTAAATGTAAAATAGTATAATAAATATTTATTTTTTTTTGGTTATGTGTATTTAATGTATGTTAATGAATGATTTAAAAAAAATGATCATAAGTTTAAATATATAAAAGTTCTTTTTTCTTATGTTTTGTAGAATTTTTATTTTTTTTTTTTTGCGGATATCTGAAAATTGTCCAAATAGAGTTATAGAATCGTATATGTAATATAGAATAGGGTTGCAAAATTTTTTAAAGGGGATGAAAAGGGATGGTGCTTTTTATCTGTTATTTTTTTCATTTATATATAAATTATTTATTTAATTTGTATATGTCATTTTTATATTTAAATCACTTTTTATTTTCATTTTTATAATTATTAAAAAACAAATATTCAAAACAAAATTAAATGAAAAAAAAAAAACAAACTTTATTTTATTTATATTTATACAATTTGTATATTATTATTTTTTTTAATTAATTTTTTTTTTTTTGACTTATTCAATTTGTTAATTAAAAATTTAATTTTATTGCATATGTTGTATAAAAACCAGTTTTATACATAAATATTTAATTAAAAATAATTTTAATATTTAAAAATATTATTAAATATACATATAGTTTTTTATTTTTTTTTTAATTTACCAAATATTCCGGATCAAACAAATATATATAATAAATTTAAATAATTTTGATTTTTTTTTAATTATGATATTGTATAATATGATAATATTTTTATAATATTTTTATTTAGTTATAACTATATATATCTATTATATATATTGTGGTACATAAAGTTAATGTTAAATAAATTGTCTTGGGACCTGCCCACACGTTATTAATAATAATAATTTATATATATTATTATATGTAATTAATATATATATTATTATTAATAACTTAAAAAAAAAAATATTTTCTTTAACAAAAATTTACTTACAAAAAAAAAACACTAATCTTGATGAATATGCTCTTTTTTGTTTTGTATCATTGATATATATTTTAATATTTATTATGATTTTTGTTTTGTATATTTTTATCATTATTCGAACACATTTATGAAAAAATTAATTTTCTTTGTTGTTTTTTTTTTTTGTTAATTTCATTTTGAAAGTTTTCATTGATATATATTAATAAATATATTTTGGACGTAAATAGCGCGCAACCTCGATCTTTTGATATCAGTAACTAGTGGCGTAATGACGATCCTGTAAAAAATAAATAATGTTCAGTTTTGTATTAATTGCTGTTGAAAATTTTATTTTAAAGGATCTAAAAATTATATTGATTCAGGAATATAAATTGAACTACATATTTAAAATTTCGTATTTTTATGTTTTGGGTTTTGTAAGTTTAATATAATTTATACAAATTTGTTTATCTTTATATTTATCTAAGAATATATGCATATATGCATGCGATAACATCAATATGAATAAATTTTGTTAAAAAGCAAACAACGAAACAAATACTACAATTAATATAAATTTTCAATAAACATTAAAGAAAATTGATATTGCATGTTTTAAATGGTTTAAAGTTTTTCCAACATATATACATTGTATTTGCTATATTATATATCCATATATAATATATGATCGTCGCGAATATGTAACCCTTTTACATGTGGTAATATTTTGGTATTATTTATATTATACAAAAAATTCTTATATTTATTTCTTTAAAGTTTATTTATGTTTTTTTTATGAGCATATACATTCTATTATATATATATGTATTTTTTATATTATTTCAAAAATGTTTCATTCCCTTTATTTTATTTATAAATAATTTACTGGAATTTATCACGCGATATAAATAAAAGAAGAAAAAAAAAAACAAACGATAACCATAAAATTAAAAATTAAAATTATAAAATAAAGAAAACTTTTATCAATGAATATCGTTTTTTTACATCAATAATTTATCTTTTTTTTACCGTCGTCATATTTATTATATGTATAGTTTTTTTATTGAATACATTTGAAAACCAAAAAAAAAAAAAAACCTCTAATAAAAATCAAAAATTACCTGAATGACAAACAGCCAATACTTCAACGGGAAGTGATCCCCTACGTTTATTTAATAACGAATCCATATCCGAACGATTACGTGATAATTCGCGTTTAAAACGTTGCCATGAAGAATTTCCCGTGGTGGCACTACAGCTACTATCAATCGATTCACTTTCAGCCAAAATTGGACTTAAAATTTCTGCACCACCCGATGAACGTCGCCTCAACAATTTCTTTCTACTCGTTCTCGATGATTTACCATTACAATTATTACGTTGTAATATTGATGATACATTATCACATGGCACAGAACCACGACGTTGAAAAACCGATATATTTACATAATCCATTTGTTGTTGATTCGTTTCATTATTATTATTATTATTATTTGAACCTATATTTAATAAAATGTATGTATGATAAATTAGTTATTCTATTGAATTTGTGTATATAATAAGAAATTAGTTGTGTGTGCTTACCCATTCGTATAACATCAACTGGCATTGATCCACGTCGCATAAATTTATCACAGGTTTTAAAGACTAACGATAGGGTATCCTCTAGTTTTGTGGTTGTCGTTGAACATGAAGTGGTTACTGTTGTACCACAAACACCACCACCACTGGTTGTTGTCAAAGTTGTCATTATTGTAGATTTTAATGGAAGTGACATTGTGACGGGTGCCGAACCACGTCTTCTATTTAAATTCTTCTTTAATACACTTGGATCTAAATTTTCTTTTTGTCCCGTAAACATTGATAGTTTGGCGATTTTCGACGATTTTTCCGATTGATTAGTTTTATCCTGTTCAGATCGTTTTATACTCTCTTTTTTACTACTACTCATTAAAATACCACGATGTTCATGATGATCGGTAGCCGGTGAATGTCCGTCACCGGATGAAGACGTTGAATTACTACTTTCTACCAGAGATTCTTGACATGTACCCATTTCAGTGGTGGCTGACATATATCGTGCTCGAATATACGGTTGTAATGGTGGAAATGTCTGTTGTCGTATCAGCTGTTTGGATAGCGCTTGATTTGATAGTGTATTTGTATTACCTAAACTTACGGCACCGTGCATAACTAAATTCAATCGATCGGCACACGCACTATTACTCATTGTGGCTATACTTAAATCGTGCACCAATGTTTCGGCACTCAATGGACGTTCACGTTCCGGTACATTATTGTCGGCTGACGAATGACGATGATGAATGCCGGCCAAACAACCACGTGCAAAACTATCGCTGTCCGAAGACAATATAGAAAATGAATCATTTTCTAATCGATTTTCCATATCTTCACGTATTGCCTCATGTGATATACGTGCTGTGGTAGCATCTTTTGTTGTTAAAATAATGCGTGGCACAGGATTCACCGGCACCGAATGTCGACGATCGAAACGTGATGAACCAATATTTGGCACCTGCAGAGAGCTTCTTCTTGGTAATTTTACTTTCGGTAATAATATTTCTGAACTATCTGATATATCAATAAATGTTTCATCATCGATAATATTACCATGTAAATCGGTATTATTATTATTATTAAATTCTTGTATTGATGTTTGAAATTTATTATTTAAACTATTTTTACGATTATTTATACTTTCTAATGATTTTTGTTTATTAATTGCATTTTTATCATTTTCATTATCATGATCATCATTGGCAGCAATAATCTTATTATCGTTATCTTCAATGTCTTCGTCCTCTTCCTCCAACAAATCAGCCTCGGATATCTCTGTGCGTGTTTCTTCAGCTACCTCAGCGGCTACCCTGTTTTCCCATTGTATTTGATTGTATTTGAGAAAATACATCATTCGTCGAGATAATTTTGAACTAAGAAAACGTTGCCATTCATCGAATAATGGTGTTACGACAAATTTAAAAAAACCCACTTGAATTTTCGGTACCGACATTGAATATCGATCGCATACCGATGTTACCGGTAAATTTAATTGTCGTTCATAATCACCCTGTCGAAAGAATTCTTCACACACCTTTTGACTCCATTTTTTACTGATATCCCACGGGCGACATGGATTCGATATATCCGCACATTTTAATGCAATTTGTAATATAAAATGACGATGTTCAGCAATTTTCATATCTAATGTATCATTATCTAAATAATCTTTAAATTTATTTAAAAATTCTTGTTGTCTTGTAATATCGGTGGCCAATATAAGAGAGCTTATTTGATTTTCTAATTGTGGTCGTATATGTTGTATTTGTTCGGCAACACCACTTTCCAATAAACAGCCGACGGCCGAACGCCAATGATGATTTTCCAATACCGATGTATTTTCATATAGGGCCGCTAAATGATTTGATGTTGCTATTAAAAATGGTTGATTAACACCCGGATGATCTAAATCATGTGTAACGGCACCGATTAACGATGCCATTATCTCGACCGGTTCTAAATATTGATAAATTTTAGATTCCTGCAGGAAGCAATGCATTGCTTGTGTTACATCAGTCGCATGTATTGAATTATGATAGGGATTTGTGCTATGATAACCCTCTTCAATTAATGTAAATAATTTCCATAATCTAACTACATCTAATTTAAAATGTTCCAAAAGGCCATAATAATGGAACAAATGAACACATAAAACTGGTAGCGATCTACCTATTAATTTTAATGATTTTGCAAAAAAAAACAAACAAAACATAAAAAAATATATAAAATAAAATAAGTACAAAAAAAATTTGTTTTTTTTTTGCATTCAACCTACCTCCCGTTACAGTTTCCAATGTGAATGCATTAAATCTCCAATTACCAACTTGATTAAGTATACATTGTACTTGTCCATGTAATATATCATCTAATATTGCTGTGTCTTGTAATAGTGCACGCGTTGTCAATTTCTTGCGACGTCGTTTATGCATTGTTAAAAAACGTCCTGTACATGCATGTCGTCGACGTGGATATTCTAATTTATCATCTATCATTAATGCCTCTAATAGTGGACGATCTTTATCGGAATCGGAAACACGACGTTGTTGACTTTTTGTTGCTATATTTAGGATGAAAAATAATTGTATTATTAATTATCTAATATTTTTTCTAATATAATTTTTTTTTTAATTTTTTTAGACTAATAATAACAAAATATACAATATTATCGGATAATATTTTATTACTATTTATATTATTTTATATCGTAACTAAATATACACTATTGAAATTATATTTCATGTCATTAAATAATATCATCTTTGTCTCATACAATAATAATAATAATAACAATCTCCATTAAACGTTTATAAATTTACTCTGTTGTGAGAAACATTCGCATTGTATTTATATTTTACAGCTTTATCTATATACGGTTATAATAAAAAAAATTGATATTCAAAATCTGTGTCATATACTATGACTTTAAATTCACTTGATCAATTCACTTATCGCATTATTATTTATATATCTGTATTTTATTACAATAAAATTTTATATAAAAACACAATTATAAATTATATTGTATTTTGTAAATATGTATATATATTAGGAAATATTTTTATATTGAAATATTATTATTTATGTGAATTGGATGGATGGGATCTATATAAGCTCACTCTATCATATAATCAATAATATACCCATCAGTACTTTAATACTTTGTATATAAATGAATGCACGTATATTTTAAATGTTCAAGATACAAATCATGTAAAAAAAAATTTGAACATGAAAGCCAAAAAGCTAAGCATTTCGTTTATTTTCCCTTTGTATGTACATATATATGATATATGTATCAGTACATAC
The DNA here is from genome assembly GCA_958336335.1 of Dilophus febrilis. NCBI lineage: Eukaryota > Metazoa > Arthropoda > Insecta > Diptera > Bibionidae > Dilophus > Dilophus febrilis. The sequence goes on along the minus strand of OY284469.1, from coordinate 30,676,714 downwards.
CGATCGCATACATATTTTTTACTTTATTTATGTATATATAGGAAAATTTAGTATATGATAAGTTACCATTTGTGCAACTACCGAACTAATATGTCAATATTTCTAATATGAAAATTTTGAATGATATCCCACAGATCAGCAAAAAAAAATCAACAACCACACAATAAAAAGTTCTATAATAAAATTATGATAAATTATGATAGAATTTGGTTCTTATACAATATATAAACTAAAATAAACAAAATCTATTTGAAAATTCTATAATTTGCGATAAATTAAAATGAAAATTATGGAATTGGATATGCGACAATGTGTGAATATAGAAGATATCTGGTAAATTATAGACAAAATTTAAAAAATATTATTATACATTTTATATTAATTATAAATTTTATATTATTATACTGACAAGAAAAAAAAACTGACATTGATAAATTGCATTCACTTGTATACAAAACAAATACATATATGATATATATATATTGAAATTTTTTATTTATTGTCATATGACAAATATTCGGATTTTCTGTACATATATATATACAGCTTAATTTATATATTCATATTTTATAGGATTTTTATTTTTTTTGATATACATATATACGGAGAAGTTTAAAGTTGTTTATTATATATTTGTTTGTATTTTGTATACCAAATTCATTTTACTATTTGGTTGATTTTATTTTTCTAAACAATACTATATCAAGTTTTATATATAATAATAATAATTTAAATTAAAAGTTTATATTTATTTAACATTACACCAGTTTTATTCAACGCATATATAAAAGTATTTTTTAGCCTTGATAGCAATAATATATATCGCTATCTATCTACATTTTATACATGTGATTGATATATGTATATATGCAAATATACAATCCCTATAGGCAAATTTATTTTTATCGATTTTTTTTCTTTTACCTTGATGAATCATTAAGTCACAAATTTATACAAATCAATTCAGAAGAATTTAATTATAATGTTTATTTTTTCTTTGCATATAAAAAAAAAGACTGATCGATCGATTCGATTATATTTTATTTTTATATATAAGTGATTTGTTTTTTCATTATAAAGATACAATTTATGCTAATAATTCTTCTATATATATATTCAAAATAAAATATATCTTTAATATAACCCAGCGTAAAGGTAGAACCTATATAGGTATAATTGATATATTGTAATTTATTGAAATTAATTTGTATATTATTTGAAATTAATACGAAAAAGTATATTTCATATATGAAATGAAAATGTAGATCAGTTTTTCTATTTTATGCACAAAACAAATTTTGTATATATATACCTTCTTCATAAAATATAGAGAAAACATTTTTACAATTCATAAAAAATTCATGAGTAAACAAATTGCAAAAACAAAATAAACTCATATATTGAAATAAAATTCATTTTAAATTCAAAGCAGAAAACACATTTTTTTATAATTTTTTCATGAACAAATTTTTTTTTTTGCAAAACATATATAAATATACAAAATTTATATTAACTTTTTATGTTTTATGATGTTGTTGTTATATAAATATATTTGTATTTTTTTGTGTTCAGTATCATTTAATAAAAAATAGCTTTTTTATTATACGTGTACGTATTCTGTCTGTATTCAAACAAAAAATATAAAAAAAAAAATTAAATAAAATAAATAATATGTTTTACAACACACTCTCTACCATACAATATGATTTTTTTTTTCATTTTTGAAAGCTTTTCAATAAAAATTAATTATATTTTTTATTTTGCAATTAAAATTGATTTATTAATATATTAAGAGTATAATATATTCAAATTTATTTATTTAATCTCGGTAATTATTATGGAAAATTTTAATTTTCTATATATGGATATTATTATATAAGAAGAATAATATATTTATTTTTGAAATTCTATTATTGATTTGAAGATTAAATTTACAAAATTCTGGCTCTTTGGCTCTATAACTCATTAATTAAACGTCTTGATAATGGCCATATATGAATATATGATACATAAACTTTAAAGATTAGATTCGCTTATTGAATAATAAAAAATAAATTTGTTTGAAAGATCGATATACAATAAAAATATGATATTTTACAAAATCAAAATTGTTTACTTCTACCGTGCCACAAATTTCTTTGTTTTTCAGTGAACTCAAATGGAAAATCGCAGATATATCTTTTAAACGGCAATCGGGCGATTTATGAATTTTCTTCTATGAAAGATATTTGAAATAATTGAATGCATTTTCAAATTATGCGAAGAAACGGGTGTGTAATGAAAATTTAGAAAATCCGATTTTCCGGATATACTATAAGCATAACTAGATATGCGCTTTTCAGAATATCCTCTATCCTCTTGGAAATCTGGCTAATAATTTCCCAGTTTCGCCAATGAAAAGTTTAGCAACTGTAAATTATTTTTATTTTATTATTTTTATGATTATTCAGCGTTAATTAAATCGGATACCTTTTTTTTTATCTAGTATCTATATGCTATATCTATAGTAATTAAAATAGGTCATCAATAAATAGATAATACAAACCAATCAGTAATGTTGTAATTGTAATATAAACAACTTTTCCGAACTTAATACTTTACATATACATTTAAAACTTAACTCGGATTGTAACGATCATATATTATAGATATAGGGTATCCATAAAAATTGTCAAAATAAATGTATAGAATTCATTCCATTCATTATAAAATAATTATTAAATTTTATAAGAACTTTAAAATTCAATTCAACTTCTTTGTATTATTTCTTAATGATATTAATTTTTACAAAAATACAAAATAAACAAGGAAATACAACTATATTACCAAAAATTTTTTTTTAAATTTAGAAATAATTTTACATAGTAAATTTATTTAGTTATAGTAATCCCCGTTTACTTTAAAAAAAAAAATAACACCCATTAAAAGCGATTCCCTATTTATAGAAAATTTAAATATTTTTTACAAATTTTTATATAAAAATAAACCTTTTCATACTTTCATACGTATTAAGTGTTGAGTAACATTTTTGTATACAAATTTTTTTTTCTATTAACAACCATCCAATATAACATTTGAAGAACAAAAAAAAACAACATTATATAATTTAATTTATATATATATAATTAAACAAATTTAAAAATAAAAATAAACTTTATACATTGTGAGTGATTGAGAAATTTATAGTATATTATATATGCTATTTAAAATGATTAAAAAATAAATAAGAGTTTTTCACAATTTTTCTTTAAAAAGCAATTTCAATCGCGCGCAAATGTTGATTATAATAATAAATAAATACTATATAAAAAAAAAAGTATACACAAAAAAAAAATGAATATATTATATTATAGTATATTTTTACTAATTGATTTTTGCCATAAAATGATGTTATTTATTATTTCTTTTTTATGTATCATTTCCAATCGTTTTTTTTTTTAAATTTATTTATTTTTTACAATTAACCAAATAAATTTCAATTTTATACTATAAATCTATATGTATATAGAATATAGATAGACTCTCTGTGTATATTACCCGGGAAAAAATACATTTTTTAATTTATTTATTTATGAATTAATTTAATTAATATATGACTTTTTATATTACGGCTAATGCGAAATGAAAATGTTAAAAACATATATAGATATAGATATATATATATATAATTGAATGTAATCGTATTTTTAGGACGACAGAATTTTTTTCAAAACAAAATGTTTGATTTTCGTTTTCGATTTTCGACAGCAATGCTCAATAATTTTTTTAATGTAAATTAATCTTTCATAGATTTCCTTCTATATTTTCATTTTCATTGCACATCATTTGAAAATTCAAAAAAACAATTATTTTATCTTTCAGATTATCCTATATCGTTTACCAAAATTTTATCTAAAAATATTTTGATAAATTCTTGTATATATAATAAGCATATTTGTATATATGTTGAAAGGAATTGTTTGAGGAAATTATGTTTGAGAAAAATTATAATTACACAGCGAATAAATATATATATAATTAAGAAAAAATAAATATGGAAAGAGTATAAAAAATAATAAAAAAAATAACCCAAGTATAAAATGATAAAAAAAATTTAATGTATAATCATTTTTTTTCGTTCCTTTCCAAAACAAAACGAAAAATTATAATAATAATAATAAGAATAACAACACACGCGCGGCACCCCTTATTTATTTATGTTCATCCCATAAATAACTTGATTCTTTCATTAAAAATTGAATAATTTTTCCTTATTAGTAAGTACAAAAAAAAAAAAATTCTTTAATAAGATAATATTCTTAATTTTAATATTATTTTTTTTTTTGTTGTTCATCTCTTCTTTTTTCCTCTTTGTGAAAATTCTATATAATTTTTCTTTATATATATATGCGATATCTTAAGATATATACATAGCTAAAGCTACTATATTATACATATACAGACGTATACGCGTTTATCTGTAATTCATATTGGTGAAAATTTTTATTAATGCAGGATATACACGTATTCAAGAATGACTGCGTATAGATAATATATAAGTTAACGTTTAAATATGTATATATTGAAAAAATGGTATGGTATTATACATCGAATGGTTCCCAAATCTATCATTTATCTTTATTTGTTATTCTTCATTCTGATCATATCGTTTGATAAAGTATATATAATATATATAAATATAAATATATGGTATATACGCATTTATTTATATATGGTTATAATAAGTATAATGTTCTTTTTATTTCCCTCTATATAATAAGTATTTAATGTATATCTATCTGTCTATATGCCATTACAGCAGGATATTATTGTATTTTTGTGTATATATATATATACATATACTTTAATTTATGTGTTATTTATTCAATGACGAACTCAATCAATTAATAAATAGACATCCGATAATAGGATACACATTTGAATAATCATTACAAATATATATATACGACGTTAAATAATATATATGCACTTGAATATATACATATATAGACAGTGTGTATATATATATAGCAATAAATTCAAATAAATTGATCTTCTCTTTTGTTATTTAAGATAATTAATATACCTGCAACGAGAATAAAACGATTTAAATCATATATATGTAGAATATAAATTTATCTATTCGTATTATCGGAAATCAAACAATTATGAATGAATTTATGTTTTATGTTACGTATGTTAAAAGCAAATATAGATAATTTTTAAAATTAAAATAAATAATTTGTTTTTTAGAATCTATTTAAATAAATATCTCGGTACGATAATTTAATTTAGTAATTGCATTATTATATAGTTATTTTTATTGATCAATTTTGTAGGATCATAAAATATAAAATTGTGTATGAAACAAACACTTTAGAAATACAAAGGAAAGAAACTTTATTTTCACACTGTCAATTCGGAATCGTTAACTACAAACGGTTAGAACACATAACAAGTACATCTCTATATTGTTATTTAAGGGATTTTATTTGTTTCTCGTATCGCTGATCTAATTCTATCAAACATAACGATCACAACTGCCCCTAAAACTATTTTTGACCATAACTCACAAAACCAATGGATGAATCTGGCTGATATTCGGATTAATCCATGAGTATGCAAATTTTCAGCCAGATTCATCAATTGCTTCATGAGTTATTATAAAGATTTTCCAAAATAACTACCGCATCTTAATGGAAATTAATGGAAAAACGATATTTTTTAAATTTTTTTTTAACAAATTATATCGATTGCATTATGATTTTCTAACCTTTCGCATTTAATGTTATTATATTCTTAATCGTTATATAAAGTGTTTTATATATAGCTATATACAAAAACAAGGACAAAAAAGTTATATATTTCATATAATGAATGACTTTTATTAAATATATATTTTATAACAATAACATAATTTGTTTAACATAAAAATAAAATATTTCCATAAAAATAAAAAAGGAATTATTTATGTAATATTTTATTGCAACAAATTTATTACATAAAGTGAAGTTTTAATGGTTATGTTAAAATATCAAAATGTTAAAATAAAATTCGTATAAAACTATATATACTTATACATTTTCTTCTTTTCATATACCATATATATATTAATAAATCATTTAAAAACAAACATTTATACAAATGAATATTGTAAATGTAAAAAGCATTCATAATAGTTTTGTATAAATTGAATTTAAATTTTAAGAAAATCAAAATTTATTTCGAATTGTATATACAGAACGACATTACATTACATACAAAAATATTTATATTAAAATATATTGTTTGATATAATTAAAAATTTTACAGAAGCATTTTCATGATCTACAGGTTTTGAGGTATATATACAATAATATATACAAGATAGGGTCATTTACAATTGGATTGAGGAAAAATTTTCAATAGTAAAATTTAATTGTTGTATAAAATATACTTTTAAATGGATTTTTTTTCGTTATCCATTATATGATTTAAGTTTTAAAAGTTTTGAAGAGAAATTTCAAATTGGGTAAATGTATTTAAGAGCGAAACGTATGAGGAACTAATCATAAAAATTGCTATAAAATATAGTAAAAATCTTCATAAAAACGCATAGTTTTCTATTATCACTTATATAAGGAGGATGTTTTTACATTGATTGCCCGAGAAATGTCACTGGTAAAGTTAATAACTGAATTTTCTATTTAAAAATTTACGAATCACCATGTAATATTCACGCATAAAACAAACCACCCACGACCATTATATAGCTAATATATAAATATGAGAGTTAAAACTGCAAAAAAAAAAAAAGAAAAAAATTGAAAAAGAAAACTTTTCGGTTTTATAGAAATACAAAAAAAAAAAAATAATAAAACTTTTCAAATAAAATTAAAATATTTTTATTTTTTTTTTTATTAAATAAAACAAAAAGCAAGAAAAACCTAAACACAGAAAAATTGACAATAAGTATAGAAAACTCAAGTTTTAATTTTATTGTAAAACTATTGTTTTATTATTATTATTTTTTTATATACCTATATTTAAATAAATAAAGGAACGAATCGTAAAATAAAATTACATTAAAAACTATATAATGTAAACATTTTTATTATTATTATTATTATTATTATTATTAATATTATTATATAATTTAAGATTAAAAAAATCTATATGTATAAACTCAAGATGATACGAGATGATCGTATATCAAGATGATACGCGAAATGAGGTCTTCGAAAAGAAATGTTATTAATTGAAGTGGATCAAAAATATAAGCATTTCATTTAACAAAAAAACATAAGTTATATTTTATTTTATATAAATACAAATGTACCAAAATAAAATTTTTTTGTAATATATTTTCATACAAAATTTATTATTAATTAATTAATGGCTTGAAATTACCTCTCTACGCAATATTTTGTATTTTATTATAATTTATAAATGTTTATACCGAACAAGTTTATTTTCACTAATGCTTGTTTATAGAAACAAACAACTTTGGGATTAACAAATTATACAGAAAGGACAGAAATCTCCAATAAACTATATTCTATAGAAATATATTATGTATATAATAATAAAATTAATTTTCGCTTTACAACCGACAATTTGTTTTACTGTCCGACAACAGTCTTCTGTTGTTGCATTTTCCTAATTTGTTGCTTTTACGCCGTCAGTAATTAAAGGTATAGGACCAATCGCTTGGGAAAATATACCACTATGTGTGAAAATTCCTATTCGAAAATAACCGAAAAATTCAAAACATATTTTATGTCTTCAGAAAGATTAGAATCCTAAATTTTGTAAGAGTTTTTGGTTGGCGTTTTTACACCACAGAGTCAGAGTCACAGAATAGAAATGATATTTATAAAAAAAGGATTTTTTATTATTTGAACAATTTCAATTATAAATAATAATAATTTTTTTTCCAAAATACCTCTCAAATATGGATAAAATTTCCGATCACCAATCAAGAATATTAAAGAAAAAGGTCTATTATATACATATTATGATATTATTTAAGTATATATATATATAGAATTTCAAGTATAACTTTACCAATAATTTTTTTTTGTGTTGTGAGATATACGACACCTTATTTATGTGCTTACCATATATATGAAATGTAGTTACCGGAAAACATTTATGATGGATTTGTTATTGATGATTTTTTTTTCTTTCTTCAATATATTTATATATAGTGTATATAAATAACAAACACTTTATATTGGAAATTTCCCTATTGTTGAAATATATTTACATTTATTATATTTACATTTTATTTTATTTTATATTTTTGTTAAGCATACATATATACCTTAACCTAGGTATCTATATATTTACGATAAATAAACATTATTATCATGCTTAAAAAAATAACATACATATACTTCTTGAATTTACATCCATCGTTGGTTAGTAGTTGGTATATTCAATTGAAAATATTTATCTATACATAAAATATTTCATTTCCGTTGGAAAAATCACATCCAAATAATTGATTTAGAGTAATTTTTGCGTTTTCAACGCATCTGTATTATTATTATTGGTCACCTTTTAGACAACAATTTTTTAAGAAATTATTGTTTTCAAGATTTTTACAAAAAAAAGTCAAGTTAATTAGACGATGCAAAATATGTGATTTATTTATTTTTGTTATATATTATATATTATAATATATTTGATTTGGAAAATTTTAATACGCATCGAATTCATTTTACCATATCTTAATTTAAATTGGCATAAAAAAAAAATTATCGAATTTCTTTTTATACGGGGTTATGCGGTAGATAAGCCTCGTATGATACCTTTATACCATACTTATATATAAATATATTATTTTGTGAGATAATATACGCATATATATATATATATAGGGCAAGTAGCACTTCTTTTATTCTGTAATATTGATCCTTTTATAGAAAAATGTATGTACATATACGAGAAATAAATATATATTTATAATTTATATGTATTTATTTATAATATATGGTATATACATTATTATATATAGATTTATATTGAAGGTGATGGGTGTACATAATATTATGTATATATATATATATATATATATGAAGAATTTTTATGCAAATAAAATTGTAAGATATAAAATTGGATTATATTTATATGGCATAATATATTTATGCATTTTTAAAAAGACTTTTATTCAATTTTATTCTAACAATAATAATATTATATACCTTCTTTTTTTTATACATATGTATACGTATACGTATACGTATTCGAGTATATATAGATATAAATATAAAAAAATATATTGATTTCATATATTATATATTGACATACGTTTACATTTTTTGAGAGTTGATCAATAAAATATTGTCAACAAAATTATTTGAATATTATATTATTATTATTATTATTATTATAATATATCAATAAAAGTTTTATAATATATTTATTTATCGATATCTTTATTATCAATTATGCAAATATTATTTTTTTTGTTAGTATTTATATGTAGTTTGATTTGTGTGTCTGACGAAATATAAGGCGAAATACTTTTTCTTTTGATTATTTCCGATCATCTTTCTATAAATAATATAAATGAATAGAGTTCATATGTCTCTTAATATGATATAGATTTTTTTTTAAGTGTAATTGTATTTTTGTTGAAGAGTTATTGGATAATTTTAGTAAATTCTTTTATTTGGAATATTTTAAATTTAGAAACATTATGGAATTTAATCCATATATAAAACAGAGGCATATTGGTTTGTTCTCAAACCAATGATCAATAAACGTTTACCCAATCATTATGAATAACACTTTTAATTCACAATCTATAAGGACGCATATTAAGTTTGGAAATGTCTTTTATCAAATAATTTTAGATTGAAAAATAGTATAATTATAGTCACATTTTCAAATGAATTTATCAATTCTGCAAACTTAGAACCTATATTAACTTCTCTTATAATTCTTGAAATTCTAATACGGCCATACTCACAATCAGTATCTGTTAACTTTTTTCGAAAAGACTCGCCGCATCACAAATCACTTAAATGTATTCAGTGCATCATATCACTTAATAAAGTGGCTCACCGCGGCAATAGAGATTTCCGAGGTGATTTCGCCTGGCACCGCGTTAAACCAATTTTGCCGTAGTAACAAACAAAAAATAATAACATTTCAATGGTACAAAAATCAATATATAAACAATTATATATTGATTGAAAAAATATTATAAATTTATTTCAACCTTATTGTATAAATTAAAATTTCAAGTTCAACTTTATAATATACAATTTCAATTATAATTGTTATATATAGATGTTTATTAAAGACACTGGATATAGTGGATATATATAAAAGTATTTTAATATTTTTGTATATTATATTAACGTATACATTATATTGCGGATTTAATTTAAAAATTTAATTTATGTAAATGTATAATATCTATATATAGAAAATTTTATATATGGTATATATAGCTTTAAATGTGTGTAATCCAAATTAGATTACAATTTTTTTTTTGTTTATTTATATTATATATGCACGATACCAAACCACACCACCTACTGGATACCGCATATAAATAAAATGTGTATCCAATATATGATTTTATGTGAAACATAAATACTGCGATGCTGCTATATTATTAAAAAATAAATGTATGTTATGTATATATAAAAACAAACAAATAATAAGTCATAAGCCTCATGTTAAAGAAAAAAACGTGTATATTTGCGATGATAACTTCGCGATGATATGGTAATGATGGTGAAAAAAAGAATATATACCACGACAACAATTTAAGATTTTTTAAAATAAATATCCCTAAGGCATCTCCAGTTTCATCATATATATATATAGGGGTATCTATTCATTTATGCATATATTATATGTTTTATATACATCGTACTTAAAGTCTATATATATATATAATATATATAACAAAGTACATTTATCCATTACATATTCACGTTGTCTATACATATGTATATATGCGGGATTGAAAATGCTATATGAATTTCACATTTTATATATTTTTCATATTTTTGTTTTTTATGACAGTTTATACATCAGAGATATACAATTCGCAATACAGAATTGAATATATGCATATTATATATATATATGTACTATAGGTATATTTACACCTTTCTATAGATACACAAATATACAAGCGTCTAAGAACATATATTTTTTTTCATTTATATATGTAACATATTTTATACAAGCAATATACAAGTAATATTTTTATGGATAGAGGTATAAATATCTAACTAGAGGTATACAGAAATTGTACGAAACGCGATACATATTTTGAATAAATTACATAGATTGTATATATTGAGCTTTTTACACGCATATATAGACATGAGAATATTTAACAAATATACATATATTCATATGATTTTGATTGATGAAAATCGATTGAAAGAAGGTAATATTGATTTTTTTATATACCATTATGTTTCATAATACATATATATCTATATACAAATATTTTAACCAGAAACAATTTCTACATATATAAATGATACTGAGAAAAATATAGTTTAATGTAAATTTACCACAAAACCGCATTTATCTGTATATAATAATAATAATAATGATAATATAATCATTTAAACATTTATATTTGTCAGTTAGTATGTAAACGGTCGTATAGATTTCTTAATGTTGCATATTTAGTATAACATTAAAAAAAAACATACAATAGTAATCATAATTATGTAATTTAATCGTCGCATTTTATGGATTCAGTTATGATGCCGAATTAGAACTGCTTTCGTATAGTTATATATATATATAATAACTTTCGTTTTCGGTTTTAAAATAATAATGAATAATCGTGCGGTAAATATAAGGTATATATACAAAATAATTCATTTTTACAATTTTAAGTATATCTATATAAAGATATAAACTCAATCAATATAATCAAAAGCTATATTTAAAGCTATATACACTTTACCATTTTACGTACGAAAAGTTTTCATTTAACATTAATATTTTTTTTTAGAATGCGGGATTATGGATGTTAAATTTAAATAATATAATGATTTTATATTTCTATATTCGCATTTTCTATTGTATATATACATATATTCTATCTATTTAATTTAATTCAACAATCTTCGCATTTAAATTCCAGTCATTTCTATTGTGTTTTTAAAAAAAAAAAATTATTTTTATTACATATAATAATTTTATTTTATTGTATATGAATTTTTCCCAATGGTCGGTCGAACAATAGATTAAATTTATGTGCGTATATTTTGGAAAAAAATATAAAATAAAAATAAGAATCCTCTATGGGGGATGCTGTCTGTGTGTGTACATATATATATAGCACTTTTATAGATAATAATTTATCGAAAAATTATTATAAATTATATTATTATTATATTTTATATTTTATATTTTCGACCAATCGTTTTCTGTGTACTTTATATATATTTTTTATGAAATAAATACAAAATATTTGTATATAATTATAATATATGACATTATTTTGATGAAATTAGATGTCATTGAAATAATTTTTGTCTTTTAAATTTTATTATTCATATCACATATTTAGCAATTATATATTTATAATCGTTTTAAATTCAATTTTGTTGGTTTTTTGTTTTTATCCATTTTATTTTTTATAATTTACTATATGACAATCTGAATTCGAATAATATTATTTGTATATAAGAATAAAAAAAATATTCGCAATTCAACCAACCATCGGTTTTAGTGTCCAATACCATTCTTTTTTCGTAGTTTCTTAACTTTGTGGGTTTTACGGTGTCGGTAATTAGCCGTATGACCAACCGCATGGAAATGTGCACCTGCATTGGTAATTGATTTCATTTATACATTGATTTTATGATTTAAAATACAAAATATATTTAATAAATAAAAATCAGTTGAAAATTGAAAATCCGCAAAAGGGAAATTTTCCATGATTAGGTAAAACCTTTCAATTATTATTATTGTTATTTAATGCGAGTTATATTTTCAATTATATAACCTATAATGCTATTATCAAAAACGTATATATTGTCGGAAATAATTCAATTACTATGTGGAAAAACCATGATTATCAAAAGTGTGTATTTATACAAACAAATAAATATATATATAATATTTTCAAATCCATTATGGTTTCACATATATAAAAAAATATGAAATACATTTAATATATAGAATCTTCCTCTATATATATTTATATTATATACCATACAGAGATCGTGAAATCATTTGTTTCTATAACATAATAAAAAAAATGAATTTAATAATAATAAAACAAATACTCAGGTATTACAAATATTTAAAAAAAAGAAATAATAAAAGGAATGAATGTGATGTGATGTTTAACATTCAAAACACATCGTTAAAATAATTTTTATACGCGTAAGCATTTTTAAAATAAAATTGCTTTATTTTATTTTTCATTTTTTTTTCTCTGAATTATAAAACAGTATATATATTAATTGGTATAAATAAATAAAAGATTTACTGAAAATTTCGTCTATTTATACAATATTCTTTTTTTATTCTTAAATGGAACTATGTATATATTCTTATACACATTATTAAATTATTTATTTTACTTTAATGTTTTTGGTAATATACATTTTTTGAATATCGAACGATACACCAGAAAGAATGTTTTGAACTGTATGTAAAATATTAAACTTAATTAAACTAAATGATTAAAAACTAAATGGAAAAATGAACATTTTCAGCTATTCAGCTGGAATTTCTGTAGCAGAAACAAGAACAGCTACGATTATCAAATTTGTACTGAATTCTGCTGTTTCTGCTTCTGTTGTATGCGACTCCGATACTTAAATAAAATTTCTATATAAATTCTTAATTTAGATGTGATATTTTTTGTATTCTATCCTTTTTATATTTTATATTTAATTATACAGATCCCCGTTTTGACTGTATATACATTTCATATAAATATAAAATTACAATTTATAAAACCATTATTAAAATTTTATTAATATATAGTTTAACAAGTTATAACAATATATATATATATATATATAAGAACCTCTTTTTATATTTACATATATATTTAATTCTTCTTACCACTAAAAAGCACTAACCGTATATTTTTTAGCTATATATACAACGTGCAAACAATAACAATATCAGATTATCATATTGTATATTGACAAAAATTTTATATATACACCTAAATGAATATATAAATATTTAATTTAACACAAAATAATATATTATATGCGATTTTATATACGAACAATATTTAAATATACGCATATAAAAATTAAAGAGTAAATAAAATATCAAAGATTATTAATTATTATTATATTATTAGTTGATTTGTGTGTAAATACACAATAGTGTAAGTTATAAGGATTCTATTTATGTATATATAGGAATGAAAATAAAGGCGATATATAACGTGCTATATAAACACCTATTAGTATAAAGTATAAAATATAATAATTTATGTGCGTTGACAACAAAAGAAAAGAACAACCCATTTGTTTATGACACCATCAAAAGGACGCGACGGGTCTTCTATATAACGATAATAATTAAATATAGTATATATAGCAGTTATATATATATATATATATTGTTTTTAATAAATATATATATACTTTTTACATTACAAGTTTTTGAAAATTTATTTAAAAACAATATGAAATTATACATAGAGGTGTGTGTATATATATTTTTGATACAAATATTCTATTTATATATTACTCTTTTTAATGAGAAAAATCTTCTTTTAATAATATCGCCATATAGTATATAAAATATCATCGCATTACATTCGCATCTATAGTGAAACAAGTAAAATTTTATTTAAATTAAAAGGATTTTATATACATATATATATATATTTAGTTATATTATACAGTAGAAGTAGAATGGTAATATACAATATCATTTGAATGCGATTTGTTTTACGAAATAATGGCAAAGTTCAAAATCATATAATGGAAATAATTAACAGTTAAATGTCTTAATCTTAATGGTTATATTATAGAAATGATATAATATGTTATGTAAGAGGCAGCAGCATTTTTAAGAAAACGAAACTAATAATATTGGAAAAAGGAAAAAATAATTAGTATAAAATTTAAACCTTATTTCAATTCAATTCTAATATAGACAAATTCTTATATATGGTTAAATAACTTAAGCTTACATTTTTCACGCATATAATAATTTCATCAAAAATATTTGTTCTATATAAATATAATAAAAATTCAAGTGTTAACAATTTCGTTATATTTCTATATGTATATTAGAAAGTGCTTAGGTAAATTGTATTTAGATTTTTTTTTGAAATTTTCATATACGAATTTCATATATAGTCACTGTTATTATTTTACATTACGCTAAGTATACCTGGTGAAGGACAAACAAATAAATATACAAACAATATATTCATTATAAAACCTTTTGTAAATATATATTACGCATATATCTTTTAAAATTTATAACTAACAAATTCTTTTCCTATATACCTTATATTTATTTTAATTAAAATAAGATTATGGTATATATAGATATAGATATATTATATAGGTATGTGTATTGAAATGTAAAACCTTTATAAAGATTATACATATAAATATAATATCATTATAATATATATAAGGAAAATTCCATCACCTCATCATAACATGAAATTCAAATAAATCTACATCTTTATATCTCATTTAATACAGCATATACATTTTATACATGTATATATAACAATATTTACCTTATTTGTGTTCATCGTTTTTTTTTTTCAAGAAAAACTATAGCTTTTTGTTATCCTATATTTTTTATACCAATATGATGTTACACGTATACTCCTTATTGGTTTATTTATAGTTTATTTAAGAAGGTATACAAATATATGATCTGTTTTTGAATTGAATTACTATAGCGGAGAGTTCATCAATAAGTAGTTATGAACAGATTGATTTTTTTTTATACATTTCTAAATTCGTGATGGTTTATTAAAAATATATAAATAAAATATCAATTTCATCTATAGAGTTATTCCATTGGTTTTGAAATGTTATATACAAAATCTTTATATTGTCATTGCATCACAAAACAAAAAATAAATTTAACTAAAAATGAGATTTTTTTTTTATAATCTGTATACAAAATTTAATGTGAAACAGATTTTTTTTAAGAATTTTACAATATATCAAAACGTAACACAAAATAAAATATATATATTTATATAAAAATACGTAATCTTATTATGAATGAAAAACAAAAGCAAAGGGATAAATATGAAAAAAAAAATTTCCTCTTAATTAATATTAAAAGGGTTCTAATAATAATGAATGAAAATTACAAATATATACATATAATATGCGGTGTAGAATAATATAGAATGATATATTTGCAATTTTCATTAAGATTTATCATATACAAAATCTGATATTTTTCTTATAATTGATGTAATTATTTTAATTGTATTGTAATATACCAAATATTTGTTTTAATATCATATATATCTATAACAGTAATTGCAATTATATAGGGTAATATCATATTTTGTCGTTCTTCTGAGTCTGTATATATACCGACCTTTAATGCATAAACTAAAGATAAGTGACTCTGTGACTTATCTTTATTATATGCATTAACACACTCTGTGACTCACAGTGGTGTCGTTGATAAAAATAAAATCTAAAATTCTTACAAAATTTTGGGGTCATAGGTTCGAATTCTCCGGAAGACATATACCATGATTTACGCTTCGCGGTTATTTTTGAAGATGCATTTTGACGAAGATTTGCATATTATCCCATCCGGATTTCGGTTGTTCGTACGAGTCATTACCGCCCCATTAAAAACAAATCATGAAATCTTCGATTTTAAACGGAAATTATATACTATAAAGATAAGGATTTTAATTGAAAACGGCATAAACGAAATTATTATTATTTTATTATACTTTTTACAACTGAAAATTTGAATAATTTTAAATTTTCATATATATTTTTATAAAATTTTAACTATATATGAAAATTTCAATTAATTTATTTGTTCAATATATTTTTAGTATTATTTTCTCGTTTTTCATATACCATAAAATATAACTATCATCAGTTTATTATCATTATATACAAGTATTTTATTACACATTTCTATAACATACATACCATATATATAACAAAACAATTCTATGAATGCATATAGAAATTTTATACAAGAATTTATATAGAACTAAATATATATATTTATAATTGGTATATGTATTATGTGGTTTTCTTACACACCAACAAGTACATATATATAAATAAATGCATATAGTAATAATGGAAAGAATTTGATCCTTTCAATTGTTTAATCTTTATATGCGCATACATGATATACTTATTATTCTTGATTTGTAAAACTCAAGTATACATATATATGTATATATATAAATAAATATTACAAGATGTGTTCTGTATGTAGGTATAGTTATTTTTTTGTTATTAATCTTTCATAATTGGTTTATATAATAGAGAACTATTATTCTAACATTAATCAATTTTTTTTTTGTAATTAACGATTTGATAATCGACAACACGATTTAATGAAATATTTTTAATTGTGCCTTTTTTTGAAATAATTCATTTGGAAAATTCCAAAGAACATGAAATATTAATTGAAATATATATGGTATATTGTAAATATACTTTTAAATTTGTGACATTAAACTGATTTAGCATCCTGTAATCTTGAATAGAATATTATTGAATATTTTATATACATATATATTGTTTTGAACCTCATCTATCTATATTAAATTTATACTCAATATATCTATTTATACACTCAAAATAAAATCGTGGTAAAACTAACTAAATTCATTGTTAATTTAACAATAAATGCTCCCTTTTTGAGTCGACCATAAATATCGTGAAAAGTTACAATGTGATGTTGCAAATCTAAAATATCATTGTAATTTTTTTACAAATATTTATAGCGAATTTACAAAATATGTAGTAAATTTTACAATAAAAATGTGAATTAATTACAATAAATATTATAAATTTAACAAGTTATGTTGTTAAATCTACAATATATAATGTTATTTTTCGGATATAAACTACAGCGCTTATTGTAAAAATAACAATGCGTATTGCAGATCTTACATTATTGTTTGGTAAATATTTAAATGGACTGGTGATATTTATGGTGATTTTTACAATATTAGTTGTGTTTTTTGACAATAAAATTAACAATAAATATGGTAATTTTTACAAAAATATTGTGTAATGCTCACTGTACCTGTTGTAAATGTTTAAAAAGATGCAACAATATTTATTGTAAATATTAATAATATTTATTGCAGATATCACAATAATAATGAATAGATTTTTAAATAGGTTTCCCACTAAAAAGACGTAATTTTAAATATACAAAAACATTTATTTAATATCAATCAAATATTGTATATATATATATATATATATATATATATTCATGAATAACTCCTGTAAGTGAAAAAGTTTAAATGAATAATAAACTTATTAATATTAAACTTATTAATACAAATCTAATTATAATTAATAATTACAGCCATCGATGTTAAAATATTATTATGAATTTAAATATGTCTGATTATAAATATAATAGATTTAACATTGCCATTATGATTATCATGTTGTGTTTTGATTTCAAAAAAGTGAAGTTGTATGAATAGCCAAATATTGTGGCATGCAGGTGGATACTTCAAATTGAACACCATATATATTTTGAAACATAAGTATATTGTTTTCAAAAATGTATGCACTTTTCATATGATGGTATCAAAATACACGTAGTATTCTTTTATATTTAATAAATGATTTCCCACCATGGTTGAGTTGAGTTGACTGGGTAATTGTTCGCAAATAGTCGTTAATTTTCGATACCGTATCAAACAGTTTAAAGAAAGTACTTCTTGAATCTATGATAGTGAATTTTTTTCTATTGACTCCAAATGATTTATATGTTGTTGGACGGATAACTGCATGTATGCAATTCATTATTGCTACATTCAGCGTATCTGTAAAATAAAACAATTCAATTAGTATTCTAAAAATGTGTAATAAGGATTGTTTATTATTAAACAAAAAGTATAAATACATACCTTCATCGGGAATTTCTTTGCGTGCGCGGAATGCTTTCCAAAATTGTAGAGTTTCATTCTTTTATGTCCAGGAACAAAGTATGGACTTCATTCGAAAAATGCTCCCATTTGGTGTAAAAAAATTTGCTATCTGGATACATATGTTCAAAATCAATATCGATCTGAAATAGTTAATAAATTTTTGATATAAGAACTTAAAAAGTCACAGACAATCCATTCAGTACGCATGGCAACTTATTTTTTAAATTATTTAAAAGCAATCTTAAAGGTGGATGGCACTTACTAGAAGATGTCCTTCTGGGTGTTTATATAATGGCCAATTCGAAATTATATTGCTGGTATTAATATCATTAACATGATTTATTAAAAAGTGTCTTCTGAATACCACTGTTTCTTTCCATTTTGTTAAAATTAGAGGAAAAGGCTCTCTGTTGTGTTTCAGCCATTGTTGAGTATCGGCAGCGTTTAATTCTAAAATAATTCAATTAATCATTTTGATTGAATTTATTTCAAATTTTTATTAGAAATTACCAACTACTGGCACTCTTGCTGCATCGGTTATCTCTTGTGCGTCAATGTTACGTTTGACATTTGACTCACATAACATGTTATAATATTTGTTGTGCAATTTCCCTGAATGTGATTTATTTTTCACGCGTTCAAAATATGATAGCTGTAATGATATAAACTCATGTATTATAAGGTCTTTGACAATTTAATTAGTAATTTTTATAATTATGTATTAAAAAATTTATACATACTTTACATTCAGTGGGGAAGTGTTGCACAATTTGATTTGACATTTCTTCCATAACATATGGTGTCATTTTAATATTGTTACCAATAAAATATGTCACAATTAGTTTTATCAATTTTTTTCTATTGCAATCAGATAGTCGTTTGTTAACCCTATAATTTACTTCTATTTGATTGCCTTCATTAATGTCTAATATTGCAGCTAAACTCCGAATAAAAATCATATATGTTGTTATTTGTAATGATCATATGGACTTCAAAGTTAGCAATAAATATTATACTTGACACAGTGATCGTTTTAAAATATTTGATCTCACAGCAACAGCTTCAGCATCGGCGAGGTTTTCAATTTGAACTTCCATTGCTTATGGTACATATTTGTAAATTTTGAGACCCGGATAAGTTTTTCTACAAGTATAGTAATAATTTTAAATGTGGTTTTACAATCCTTTATTATATAGTATATAAGGCATATACAATTATTTCGATTTTACCTGAATATTTTGCCATTGTATTAGTTTGTCTGAAAATAATGCGCGAATTCCAACATATGGATTAGGTGTTATATCTACTAGATGTTCGTTTCTGAGAACTTTTAATGATGCAATGGTAACATAACATTCTAAAAATAGATTAATTAAATTGGTATAATTGTCGTTATATTAGTATTATAAACATAATTTTTGTAATTACCTTTAAATCTATTGTATATGTAATCTATATTGACGGGATCCAAACTATTAAGAACTTCATATAAATCATTATTATCGTAATTCGGTGTTGCTGGCTTTAATTCACGATTGTTATTTATAGCTCTATTATTAGTATTATTATTATTATCATTATGGCTGTCATTATTATTATTACTATTATTATTATTATTATAATTATTTTCAAAAATTATACGTGGTCCTATATATTTTGTTTGCAATAAACTTCTAACCTTTCTGATGTTCATATATTTTAGCTTTTCCAAATCTAACTCAAAATCTAAATTTAAAAAATTATAATTCAAAAGCGATATACATTTATTAAACAATATAATTACCATATAATATAATAACTAAAGATATAATTACCTTGGAGAAGAATATTTAGAAAATATTCGTTTATTGTTTTATTCGTGTAACTCTCATTTTGTCCTCTTTTTTCTTTTAACAATTTAGTACTCATATTATTTTGAATTTACACGAAATGCTACTAAATCTATAATAAAAACAATGAGTGCAACACAATGCGAAGTACGGTAATGCCACACCCCACACTGCGCAGTACAAAATTTTAAATCAGTAATGTATATAGAAAAAAGCAATAATAAAACAATATTACGATTACTGTAAATTCTTGTAATACAATATCGCGCCATTCAAAAGTTACAATAAATATTGTAAAAATGATGATAGGTATTGTAGAATTAAAAAAAGAAATATAAAAAATAAAAAATCTATTATAAATACTTACAAAATATTTCTGCAAATTCTACTAATTCTACTGAATTTGTATTTAATTTTCAATATAACGATGTCCTTTTCACAAACGCTTTTCTTTTTTTAAGTTCACAATTAGTTAAATTATATTATTTATATTTTATTTCACACAGCTATAAATGCAGCTATTGATAAATTAAATTTACATCAAATTCACACATATTTTATTCACCTTTTGTAATTATAGTTATTATTTTCCACAGAAAATTTCACAAAAAATAAAAAAATTTGTCTGCCAGTCAAAAAATTCAACCAACCGCACCGAAAAATTGAATGCAACTAACTTTAAAATAAATATATCAAATGTAAATGTCGTTAAACATTGTTATTTTAACAATAAATATTGTAATTTAATAAATTTCTACAAATATATTGTTATTTTAGCAATAAATATTGTAATTTGATAAAAAATACAATAAATATTGAGTAAAAATTACCACAAATATTGTTATTACTACAATGGATGATGTTGTAAATATTTATTTACAATAAATATTGTAGTTTTTAATATATATGTTGTAAGAATATAGAAAATATACAATATAATAATAATTTTAATAAAACTGAAAAAAAACGTGTTTAATCAAGAACAATGCCCAATTTGCAGTGACGGAGCGTGAAAAAATTTGTCCTAATGACTCAAACGATGGGATATTCTAAAAGGTACGTGTTTAAAAACTAATTAATTATTCTACAAAAAACAATTTTTTTTCTAACTAAATTTTCCAGAAAATTCATTTTGCCCGATTTTGATTTTTTTTGAAATAATTGTGCCGGAATTTTCCAATAATTGTCATTTTCTCTGCATCATTTGAAAATTTAATAAAATTCTGATATTTTGTAGAAGAAAATTTGGAAATCGGTTAATTTTTTCAAAAGCTACAGCTGAAAATGTGAAAAATGTGGTTTTCAAGTGTTATAGTGTATGAAAAATGAAAATAGTTTTCACAGACAGTATTTATAAAATCGGTTAAATCTTTTGAAGCAGTGATGCGATTTCAAAATTTTCTTCTTTGAAAAATCAGCAATTTATTGAGCTTTTAAATTACGCAGAGATAATGAGAATTGGATAAAATTTATGGCTTTAATTCGCAAAATTCAATATTTGAAATATTGGATTTTCCTGAAAATTTTTTCCAAAATGTTTTGTTGTAGAATAATTAATTAGTTTTTAATCACGTATCTTTTAGAATAACCTATCGTTTGGGTCATCAGAACAGATTGTTTTCACGCCCCGCACGCTTTTCACGAATTTGTTATGATAATTTTTATAATATTTTTATATTTTGACAAATTCTTTGGATACATATTTGGATTGATTTATAACAAATTCTGTATAATTAAAAATCATTGTAAGAGGTCATCACCCCGGAATTTTATGAGGATTAATTACCTCAGCTTAAGCTAAACGGACTACTACCCATTAATGCATTTCTATTAATTCTATTAATGCAAACAGGCGTATGTAGATATCTATAATCATTGTTATTTTAACAATAAATATTGTAATTTAATAAATTTTTACAAATATATTGTTATTTTAGCAATAAATATTGTAATTTGATAAAAAACACAATAAATATTGAAAAAAAATTACCATAAATATTGTTATTACTACAATGGATGATGTTGTACCTATCTTTTTACAATAAATATTGTAGTTTTTAATACATATGTTGTAAAAATATAGAAAATATACAATATAATAATATTTTTAATAAAACTAAAAAAACACATGTTTTATCAACAACAGTGCCTAATTTGTTATGATAATTTTTATAATATTTTTATATTTTGACAAATTCTTTAGATACACATTTGGATTGATTTATAACAAATTCTGTATAATTAAAAATTATTGTAAGAGGTCATCACTCCAGAATTTTATGAGGATTAATCACCTCAGCTAAAGCTATTTAAAATATAGACAAATGGACTACTACCCAAGAAATTCTATTTGTATGATATATATATGTATGAGCGTTTATTATTTTAGACATGTAAAAATATACTTTGTATTATATCAAGATATATATGGATATAACTTACATATATATTTTCAGGACATTAAGAATTTTGTCTCTTATTAAAGTACTTTTACGTTTCTTGCATTATTAAATGTATGATTGAATTGAACTTAATTTATTATTTATAATAATTGTTAGATTGTACGAATATAAATAAGACAAGGTAAATTTTATGAAGTTAACTATAATTAAACAAAAAAATTCGTTCAAATAAAACCATTCGTAAGTTCAAATAAAACCAATAATATTAAAAAATAATAACTACACATATTGTTAAATTGTTTGAAAATACAAAAAATTATAATAGATACGATATCAATTTTGTAAAAAAATTTACGATAAAAAATGTAAAAATTACCATAAATAATTACAACTACAATATTTAGGATTTACAACATTTATGGTAATATGATATCAAAAAGTCCGTATTTACTATGAATTTAGTTATAATAACAATAAATTTTTACAAAATTATTAACAATAAATTTATTGTTAGATATACCACGATTTTATTTTGAGTGTATGTATTTATTTATATATATTTATTTGATATATTTTCTGTTACTGACATAGTAAAATATAAATACACAAATTATACTTATATATATATTCCGAATAATATATTAATACCTTTATAACTTGTATATAATATTTACATACATATAAGTGAAATAACTAAATATATATATATATATATAGTTCTTAATCATAAGATAACTATATAAAGGTATATATATATATAGCATATAATATTATATTTCAGGTACCATCATCCAATCGAATGTATATCTAATTTGTTATATATATATAGAAATATGAAAATGAAGTATTTTGAATATGATCTTATACCTTTTTTAGATATATATATATACAGAAAATATATGTAATATATAGCAGAGTAGACGAATATAATTTTCCAAATAATCATATAATAATAATTATTATTATTATTCTTAACGTCGTATACCTAAAATATATCTTAATAAGAAAAATGTATATATATATAGATATACTATAAGTTTCAATTCAACTGTATAAGTGTATTATAAACGATATATGTACGGTTACAGTATCGGCGGTATGAATTGTACAATGGACTTCATATCATTAAATTGAAATCCGTTTTTCGATTATCTTTCAGAATAGAAAAATATACTTACGGAAATATACCGAAAAATCCCTTCAACCTACAACAAAACCGCTTGAACGATTTAGCTAATATTTGAACTTGAACTCAATTTACAGATTGTTTTTATGATCAGTCAAAACTCCTTAACCATTCCGTTCCCCCTAAACCTTCTCCACCAAGTCCAAATAAAAATATTACAATCGTAAGAATATACCCCAGGTAATTCGTTATTATATACTTATATGATTAAAATATAATATACTTTTTCGAGAAGGGATTATCCACAATTTGTTAAAATGTGCAATTCACATTGTGGCCACTGTATAGGTATTGTATATCATATATTATATACTATATATATATACTTATCCTTAAAATCTATTCATGCATAATTATATATGCATGTTATATCGTACAAAATACTTATTTTGAGATTTAAAGGTATAATAGACGCTTTTAAATATAATTATATATATTACTATTATTAATATTAAAATATATATCCATAGTTCAAATTTATTCAGTTCATATATATAACATATATATGGTATATATACAAATATCGCACAATAATAGATTATAATTTCAATATATTTATTATATATGTCATATAACGATATATAGGGTGTAACTTAAAACACGTAAGTTTAAACATATATAAACGAAACTATATATGAGTGTGAAAAATATTACTATATTTAAGAAATTAAACGATTTCAGATGGTGTATAATATATGAATAACTTTTGTTTTATCAATATCGAAATTTGTTTTGAGGTCAATAGAATTATTTAAGTTAAAATATATTTATAGTTGTCTCTGCGCGGGACTCGTATGACTAGAGATTTTTTGGTAAAAATTATCTAAATTTATTGTTTAACATAAGACAAATATCTAATGACAAATTTCAGATTAAGTGTAAACAAAAATTATCACAATTATATATATTTGTACTTACGTATTAAACTAATATAAATTGATCGATCTGTTTCCATTGCATTAATTTCAGGAGCCTGTTAAATAAAAACAAAAAAAAAACAACTATTAAACATTTTTTTTTTATATATTTAATTCATATAGATTAATTCATCATATCACGGTTAATATATTGCTAATTTTTTTTTAAGTTCTATAATTAATTACAAAATCTATGTACACATGCCTATTATATTGTTTTTACGTTTAATTAACATTAATATATTTAATGGTAATTTAATAAATATATATCCTTTACATTATTTTATTAAAAAAAATTAAAAGGATTTATTTATATAAATATAAAGTAGATATATAAAATGTTGAAAAAATTGTTATTGTTATTTAAATTGATTACAATTTATGATATTTCAAATTGTGGGTATATTTCAATATACATTGAAATATTTTCTATACAATATTAATGTAACTCAAAATGTTTAATTTAAATGTGCAATATAGATCAAAAATATTTGAGTTTATAAATTCAAAACTCATTTAAATATCTATATATATAACTATAGACAAATCAAACCCCATATGAGGAATAATACTACATGAACAAATATATATGTGTGCCCATATATAGTATATATTTGTTTTGTTATAAACATATATTCTATATTTATTATTATATATTCAGATTCATAAATAAGGTATATATTTATATATAAAATTATGTATTTATAATATATATTTAAATTCATAAAAAGATTAACATCAAATATAATAATGAAAATATTTACGAGGAGTTATAAAACATTATTTATATGGAACATAAATTAAATCGATGGGCCGGAATTTTTCCGATGTCCATTTAGCAAATATATTTGTTATAATGGTGTATGTATATCTAACAAAACCCTAAACATTAATTAACTTATAACATATCTATAACTATTCATAAATTTTACATCCTCATTATATATTCCATACCGTTTTATATACCAAAATATTGAATGCATTTCACGGGAATATATATATATATATATGTATTTATTTGCCCGAATTCAATACTGAGAAATGCCGTTTCGGTTTTGTATAAAATTTAATAATATTAAAATTGAATTGAATTAAAAATCAAACAAAAAATTGTATACTAAAATAATAAAATAATGAATGGAATTTCAACAAATTATTTATATTTTATATATAAATAAAATTATTTGTATATACAAATTTACCCTTTGAGTATATGATCCGCAAAATCCGATATATATACATATAGGTTATTTTTCAATGAGGTGTACTGCGTATTATACTGTACATATCAAAAAATGTATAATTATTATTTAATTATAATTAAACCGAAAATGATGATTATTTTTTGAGTATGTACTTCATAAATACAAATATACATTTATAATATTCAATATTTGTTTTACAATAAATATTGATTAATTTTTTTTTTTTATTTATTTTAATTAAATATATATTTGTTGTATTGTAATACTAGGCATATAAATCATATAATTTCATTTCATTTACAATATACAGATTATTCAAATTATACCATATACAAAATATAGTTATATTTCAGAAGCTTTAAACATTCGGTTGAAATGCAATATGGTATACTTTCTCGTCTTTAGGGTAAACTTTATATATAAGATCAGAAAAAGCGTGAATGTACATTTCTATATATATATATATATATTTATGCAAAACATTTTATTAAGGACATTTGACATTTTCCAAACATATATAAGTACTATAAATAATATATATATAGTAATAGGATTTTCAATATGCTAAATGCAAAATATATCGTTACAAAATACATAAATGCATATTATTACCGATAAATGTATCCTGTAATTTATAGATTTTTCCATCTTTCCAACTATATATATATACGTACATAGTAGTGCATATAATGATAAATTACAATATAAAGGTATATATTATAAATGAATACAAATGTACATATATATAATAATAAATGGATAAAATGGTTTTAAACAAAAGTAATTAGTTGAAACAAAAAATTATTTTCATTAAAAAAATATATTTTATATTGTAGAAAAAAAAGTATTATTTCAAGATTTATTCTGTATATGTAAATTATTTCACGTGTATATATATACAATATGTAAAATAAATAAAATAATTTAATATGTATTTATTTATATATATATAGTAGTTCTGTAAATGTTTATTTTATCACAATTTCAACCAGTTATAAAATGCAGAAAAATATTTAAAAAAAAACTATATATACATAGTAAATGTGTACCTTGTCTTTTATAAGCATATATTTAAATTATACTCGTATATATAACATATACATTTACCAGTATATAGTAAAATTTATAAATTAATTTAAAAAAAAGTTTGCATATTCAACGAATATATATATAATGAATTCATTAGAATTGAAAAATTTTTTTTAAGTAAAATTTCATATATAATGTTTGCGCTACAGCATTCCTAAAAAAAAAAACTAATATAAATCATAGCATAAAAAACGTATATATTAATGAAAAATATTTTAAAAATATGTTTGAATATACTCTATGCGATTGTCATCATATTCTGCAATTACAAAGATTATTTTTATAACAGGTATTTTAAGCCCGCATGCATAGATATATAGATAGACTTGGTTATTGTTGAACAAAGCCTGACAAAAAAAAAACAAAAATCAGTAAACTGATTGAAAAATGAAGTAAAAAAATATATGGCAGGGTCTGTATAATTTGTATACATCCTAATTAATTTCTATATACTCTGTGTGTGTATATTTTGCTAAATATTAAAAACTTTTTATATTTTCTTTTGCATATACAGTATATACAAGATTATAATATAAATGAAAATGAATATAGAATTATTTATGTTTAATCTTATTTAAAATTTTATATGTAATAATATAATTTATTCTTTTTTTACTTTTAAATATTTATGTATTATTATATGTATGTTTATTAAATTTTTTTTCTTTCAATTGCATTGAATAACTCAAAAAACTTAATGAAAAGTGTACAAAATTATCTGTGGTGGTATATATGAATATATAATGAAATTTATAGCCACGCAATTATTGAAAAATATGTTTATATTGTTGGTATATTTTGAATATCTTTTAAATAAAATATTTAACACTTTAAAATGTGGGTTTAATGATCAATCGAATATAAATATAAAGATAAAAATAAGAGGACCAAGACATTTTAGGCATTTAGTTATCATTTGCATTTCAATATGGAAATTATTGCGAATTGAGCTTTTTGCAATCGTCAAGCATAATTGAATAATGAATATAAATTAAATCGAAATGGTTAAAAAAAAACATTCTCTGTAACATCTTTCAGAAGGAAATTTTTCATTTTAACATTTTAAATGATTATGTTTTTATAGAAAACCGATAAATTTTATTCGTACATATATATATATATCGAGATTGTAGGCAACCCTGAATAAAATATAATAATATTATTTTAATTACAATAATAATAATTACCGGTAATAGGTTAATATAATAATCCGTAAT
Source organism: Dilophus febrilis (assembly GCA_958336335.1). Classification (NCBI taxonomy): domain Eukaryota; kingdom Metazoa; phylum Arthropoda; class Insecta; order Diptera; family Bibionidae; genus Dilophus; species Dilophus febrilis. The sequence continues at coordinate 30,647,791 of OY284469.1, read as the reverse complement.
ATGTTTTATATATATATATATACATATGTGTGATTATATAAAACAAGTTATATGGAATAGTAATAGATATATATGGAATAGATTAAATGATAAGAGGAGAAAAAAGAACATTCAGATTTTAATCGTTGGCAAAACAACACCAACATTTTAATATATAACATATATAGTTTTTTTTTATTTTAGTTACCAGTTTATACATACGTGTTAGTAATATTTTAATAAAAAGAATTATAGTTTTATGTCTTATGTTTTATGAACGAATTTTTAAGTTATAAGTTTATGTTTTACGGCATCCTACAAGATAATTATTAAAACATTAAAAAATACGCGATTATATAATAAAGTTGATAAAAAATTATTATATATACATGTGAACATATGATTTTATATTTTTATTTTCGGTGTGAAATTGTGTTAATAATATAATATTCATACTCTACATTCAAAATATACTCATAAAGTCATAATATCGCAAATATAAAAAAATACATATATAAATATTTATATGATTAACGTACATATATATTACAAGTTTATTTGCCATATTACATATATATTGTATAATATATATGTAAATGACTAAATGGAATTTATATACATATAATATATGTTTCAATGGCATCACTGACTGCATCATGACAGTTCAAAAACTCTTTATATTATTATTATTATTATAACATGTAATACATATATAAATATATATATGTAGATATTCGTACAGAGCAGCAAATATATATAATATAATAACCATATAACCTAAATATATACATATACATATGTCACAGTTGGCAAAATGCCCGAACATAAAGTGAAAGGAAATTGTTTTTAAAATAAAAATAAACTTTTTTTTTGTTGTTCTATTCAATATATATATAAATACACAACTTTTTATATTTATACATATTTTTTTCATATGCATATACTATATATATACAATTCATGTAACTATAAACGGTCGTGTAATGTGTATATATATGTTATTTAAAAAACAGCCTATATATAAATTTTAGTTTAAGTATATGTTTATTTTTTAGTTAGAAAAATTAGACATCTGATATTATGTTGGGTATATCATATGGTAAAAGATTTTCTCATCATTTTTTGTTATTTGGTATATTATTATCAAATTATCCTTTATTTTCTATATACGTATATATAAAAAACTAAATATTCTGTTAAATGCAACATACTCAGCAGTTACTCATATCATAATATAGTTATTATATTACACATATATAGTCAATATATATATATAATATATATATATAGATAGAGTTTTATATGATCCTTATTAATATATATAGACACAAATTTGTAAATTAGAACATTTAGAAAGTTTATTAAATATTGTGTAAATTTTCCGAAAAAATTGGTATATCAACAATAGGTATCATAGAATAGATTTTAGTTAATTGGATAATAAAACAAATTTTTCACGGGTAAATTTTCCACAGGTATATGATTTTAAATCTAATTAATATATTATAATAATTTGCATATAAAATCTAAATGCGTAAAAATCATGAATTAAGCAGAGAATTAAAATTGTAAATTTAAAATCAATTGTAGAATCGATTGGAAATCAAATAAGAATATTAATTCTTTAAAAATGATGTAAAGTTTTTTTAATAAATAAAATTTAATTTAATTTTTAATTTAAAATATGATTCCCGAATTAAAAAAAAAAAGTCCTTCAAATCCTTGAAAACTAAATATGGTTTTATCACATAATATTACAATAAATATATATCAAAAAACAATCTCATATTTATACAAATAGCACATTAATACATCAATTTGTATAACTTTTGATATATATAAACATTCATATTATTTAAAAACTTTTATATCATGTATACCATATATATAATATGTTGTGTATATATAAAAATAAGTTTAAATTTAAATTTAAACTCCTCTTGAGAAAGTAAAATCTCAGTTTAACTTATTTATTTTTATTAAATATATAGAGTATTAATAAAATCGTATTAAAATATAACATTTTTCATAATCAGATTTTCTCGTGAATAAATGATATGATTTTCTCGGAAATTTTTAGTTCATACTAATTTCTACCGCATATATGTAAAGTATTTTCTATAAACAAAAATTTATTCTTTTTAAACTATTACGGATCTATAGAAAAAATCCAGGAGATGCAATTCACGCATACATATAGGTATATGCAATTTATATGAAAAATATGTATTCACAATCCATAGAATACATTTTATACATTACCATAAAGTGGTTAAAGTTATTCAAAAAGTTTTATAATTGCATTTTACATATGTTTTAATACAAATTTAAAACCATATAATTCCATTGTTATCATATATACATATACATATAAAATAATACTATTTACAATCATATCTCATATATTTATATACCAATATATTTATGTTTATAAAGTTATAAAAGAAGTATTAAGTCACATTACTACAGGACATCTAAATATATACATTGCATTCCGCATACCGATTTTAATATCAAAATAATGGGATATTTATATCAAAATAATGGAATATGAATTTTATAAAATGAATATCCTATTAAATAATATTTTTTTTTGCTATATCAAAAATACATCATTCATTTGTATATATGAACTACTACACACAAATATATATTCTAATATACCATGAAGAAACAGACAGCATTAAATAATATAATAATAATATCCATCTATAAAAATACTTGAATAAAATAAATAAATTATAATCTGCATTTCTTAATACAGATATATGCATTTATTATATCAGAAAATGTATGCAAAAGTTGCATTTATACAAATATTATTTTATGATGCATTAATCAAATTATACTTTCTTCGTCTTCATATTCTGCTTGTTTTTTTTTTGCAATGAATTTTCTATTATTTACATTGTACCGCATGCATATATAATAATAATATTAATATAAAGTTATAAAAGAAATGGATATTTGAATTATTACAGATGCTATTATATATGTAATAAAAATACCGATTTACAATTCTGACAATGCAGATTATAATGTAGTATAACGGCGAGACACACAGATTTAGAGTGAGCGTATATTAAAGGTTATGATAATTTATGTTCTAATATGTATATACAGATTTTGTAATTTTCATATACGAGTTGTATTTGGTTTAATCAGTTTAATATAATCGCAAATGAATGATTAAAAATTTTTTTAATATAAAATTTCATCACTATATTGCACTATCGACTTTTTAAAAAAAACCCTTGTAAAAACTAAGAAAAAATGTAATATTTTTTCTGGCACCCATGAAAAAACCCCATAAAAATATTCAAAATGGTTTTATATTAAAGATATTTTATTATTATGTATGATTTATGAACTATTTTTGTTGTATACAAAAAAGGGAAAGAAATATGCTTAAATTTATTTTTATATATAATATAAGATAAGTTAATAATCATATAAATTATACCGCAGGAAAATATTTTAAACGACAAGTATAAGAGTATATATTCAAATATATAAATGGATATAAATTGAATGTGAAATAAACTTCATTTCTTTGCAAAATAAAAAAAAACTTGTAATTTATTTATCTATATAATGATTATTATTCTTTTATAAAAATATTAAAGAGATCGCCTGTCTGATATGTATGGAGTGTAGTTAATACAAAGCACACAACTCGCAATTCTGGTGATATTTAAAGATAGCTGTGAATTTGAATATTTATTAGGTAAACATATGAGATATGGTTAAAATGGATTCAGTGATTAAATTTTCTGGAAAAACAATTTTTCCCAATCTTCTACCATTTTAATTGTTTTTTATTAAATGGTTATTTTCTACAAATAATTTAAAAAGAAATTCAATCAATTTCTGATATTTCAAAATAGAAAATTTGAAAATTGGCCAATTGGATTCAACACATTAAAACAAAATAAAAATTGACTCCTGTAATGATTATAGAAAATAATATTTTCATTAATTCCCATTGTAAGTTTTCATGATAAAAAATTCTTATACGTAGCTCTATACATGAATCTTTGTAATGAATTGCATTGAATGTTTAACGCATAATGCATTGTATGTATATAACAATTGATTAAATTTACAAAATATTCGGCATTTAAGCATACATTCTTATATGATATAATAACAACATGATATACATAAGTATTAAATAATAATTATGTTTATTTAATTTTACATTTTGTTTATTATATAATATGATATGTTTTGCATAAAAAAAACATATAAAATCATCATCGTAAGACTAATCCTTATACACGTTTTATTATATAATAGATAGAGGATATTTGGGCCATGTACTCCATAAAAATATTTATATATATATATATATATATATATAGGTCGACATAGATAAATTACTAATGTATAAATAGAATATTATCATGTAAAAATGATATATACAAAATGTAACATAAAAATGTAAAGATCCCTATTATTAATATTATTATTATTAGTGTTTTTATGCTATATTTTATATGTATATAGTGTTGACGTAAATCTTTTTCATATATGTTCGATGGTGCGGTATTTGTTTGTCTGTTGTTTTTTTTTTTGTATCTATTAGTTTATTTTTCTTTTTTCTTTTGGTTGCATAATTTCTTTATTTTTATGTTATATCATGTATATTGCATAGCAGTATAGTATATATAATGATATGTCTACGATATGTAAAGATAAAGAAAATTGTTTTGGTTTTGATTTATGTATATAATAATAACATGCAATGTGGATATAGAATTTAGGTTAAATTTTTATACTATATAAAATGTTCTGACAATGCCGATAAATGCTTTTTTTTCTTTTATAATATATGCCAATATAATTTTTGTAAAGTGAATGTGGATGATGATTATGTATAGTTGTTCTCGTATACAGATAAAATCTAATTTTGCGATTATTTTTTGTATTTATTTTAATGTATCTTTAAATATATATACAAGTTAAATGTATTATATTTGGTATTCATCATATGATGGAAAATGTTTATCTATATATGTTTAAAATTGTATATATGAAATTAGCAACGATATACTTTTTATTTTAATGTATATATTAAATTGATTTTTTTTTAATATTATTATTTTGTAATTAATTTCGTTTTATGAAATATAATATAAATATAATATAATATAATTTTATCCCGTATTATTTTGGAAAATCTTTAATAACTCAAAAACCAACGGATGAATCTGGCTGAAAATTTGCATAATTATAGAATAAGGGCCGAGGAACATCTTGGTTTCAGCCAGATTCATCTATTGGTTTTTGATCCATTGGCCATAACTCAAAAACTAATGGATAACCTGTACTAAACCTTTCATAGATATATATGTATGTTGCATGATAACACATTAAACCGTGTGTGTTTGTCACATTTACAATTTATATAATATAATTTATCGACATGCACTATGTGGATTTTGTGCATATAAAAAAAAACACGATTCTTGATTCGATAATATCGAATCGATATATTGAAAAAAAAATGTGTGTGTTTTTGTGCTTATATATTGAAATTTATTATAGATGCAACAATACAAAATTAAAAATGTGTTTTTAATTGAAAGAATAAATTTTGTAGAATATTTCCCGTTATGCACCTATTTTTTTTTCATTTGTGTGTTGAAATAAATCATCACAGGTTTTGTCGCAGTCGACGTTCAATATTTGTTTCCATTTATTAATGTTTACACGCGTTTTTCGTTTTTCTTTTTTTTTAGTAATAAAAAAATTTTTCCGTATCTTGTTTATTGTGAAAAATAGTGTTTTCCATTTTCATGTTCAGATTTTCTTTTCTTTTTTTTTTTGTGTTTTGTGGAATTTTTTTTGGAAATTGTGGTAAAAAAAAAAATTTAAGAGGTGTTGTTAAATTAAAAAAAAATGAAATAAATAATTACAAATTTTTTTTTGTGCGGGTCGGTTTCGGTTTAAAAGACGGGATTAAATAAAATGTGATACAGAAAACAAATAACCATCAATGCGGATGATTTGATATGGAAAAAGCAAAAATTAAGAAAATGTTAAGGTATAAATCATAAATATTTCCATTTATTATATATTATCAATATCATATACTATAAAAAAAAATTTTGTAATCTATTTTTTATATTATATTATATTTTACAAAAATATTTTTAATACAGTTTTATATTTTCAAAACGTTATTATTTGAGCATTATATTAAATAATAAAAAAAAAATAAAATAGTTACATTTTTTTTTATTTTTACCTTTTATTTACAACAAAATAAAAGTTATCAATATTTAATTTTCTTTTTCTTTGCTGGTCAGTAGTTAGAATTTGTGTTCGTATTCGGAATATAGGAAGGTAGAAACAATTTTATTCATTTTCCGATTTAAGTTAACACATAACTCCTTTATTATCATTTCCTCAATCCTGTACACAGTAATGCGTTTAGAAATCGAATTTTCTCTAATGGTTGGAATTATTTTTTTCGTTTCGTTTTGTTTTGTTTTCATAAACAAAATCTACTTTTATATTTTTTTAGTGGTCTTCATAGTAATAAATTATTTTATATTATTGAAATTTAATTTGGGTGTTTTTATATGTGAAAAATTACCGATTCTTCCCTTATAATATTTTACGGTTATTTTCCTATGCGATTATCCTATATAATCAGTGTAAATTATTTTTGAATGCTATATACAAAAATGAGAACTCGCTTAATTACTTTTCTAAATTATAATAACTGCAAATCATTAGTATATGAATATAATTATTTTTAATGTATACTATTGCAAAGAAAAAAATATTTAATTGTAATATTATAATTTAGTAATTATAATAAAATAATTAAGAATAATAAACACGTAGGATAAACAACATTGCAGCTTCATTACATATTACATTAAATATGTTACGTTTGTTATATAATATTTCATTTTATTTTAATACATATATATGTACATGTACTTGTATTCAAAATATTTTTACTTATTTTATTTATACCTATATGATATCTTAAAATTTTTGAAGTATTTAGATTTTATTTAATTTGATATATACTCAGTATAATGACTAGACTAGATGTGTAAATGCGTGAATGTATATGAATTTCTATTATGGCAAACATAATTGCATTTATTCAATATTTATATAAAAATTGAATTGTATAGGTAAAATGTCATCTGATATTATATAGATCGATTTTGTTCAAGCACACTCATTAAAAAATTTTATTCGATTTATAAGAATATTTATTGTTGTTTTTTTTTTTGTAATATGATAACAGTTTTTTTTTTTTTTTATTTTGAAATGCAACAACTTCAGTTATCAATAATATAATATAAATAACAAAATAATACATATAAATATTATCATCAATATTATATACTTTATATAATTTTCAAGCAAAAATAAAACATGTGCCATATTTTATGTTATGATTACGAATCAAATTAAATAGTAAAAAAAAAACACTCATTCCTAATATACATATGCATATAAATATATGTAAAACAAACGTGATTTATTTGAAAAAAAAAAATCAAATAAATATAAACAACCGAATATGCAATATATCGTGTGTATATTCAATTATTTATAAAAATATGTGATATATCAATTTACTTGTGAATATCTGTACATAATATTTCATCATTTTATTTAATATTATCTCTTAATAATTATTTATATTCAAATGACAAATATTTTAATTATTTCACTATACCATTGAACATATTGAACGCAAAACACTATATATACTATTAATAAATCGTATCGAATTTTCTATTTAAATTTTGACAAAATTTCTATTAATAATTGGAAAAACAACACACACAAAAAAAATTGAATAATAAATGCAATATACATTCAGATTCACTCGTATATATTTAGAACAATTATTATTCAAATATTTGGTCACGTTTTATTGCATGTAAATACGTGAGATTTATTGTAATACATTTTTTTATAAACATATAGTAAAATGAATGAATTGATTTTGATAATCTAAATAAATAATATAAAATAAAATAAAATAAAATATAAAAAAAAAACTAACGTAGATTTAAATCTTATTCATTTTAAGATTATGGATGATGAAAAACAAAATTTTTAAAAGATTTCATTGATTTTAAAAACTTAATTTCATTGATTTTAATTGATTTTAAAACCAAATATTGTTATAATAAATTTTTTATATTATAATAAATAATTTAACAAAATATATTTACCATTTTATTTTTTATGATGTATGAATTTTTAATTATATTAATTTTATTACATTCACCACTGAAAAGTTTTACTATATTAATAATTAATTATACAAAAAAAATTCATATAAATAATATAAACTTTTTATAAAACAAACAAAATAAAAAAAATTAAAATCACTCTGTCTGTATACTAATAATAATAATAATAATAATAATAACAATAATAATTGATAATGTTTAAGTTTATATGATCCGATCGCAACGAATGATTTACAGAAAATATATTATAATATTTCATACAAAATAATTTTTGAAATATACCACCTTTCTTTTTTTTTTTTAATTTTCTTATATTTTCATGTGTGATTTCTTTTTCTTCTTAATTCATTCATCGTCATTCAAACGAAAAATATACACAAACCAAAAAAAAAAAAATTATATTAATTGAAATAATTTTTATACTCAACAAAACATGAAAAATATTTAATATATATAAATTTATGTTGTTGTACGAATAACATACTGTAGAAGTATAGATTATTTAAAATGTTTTGTTGTATTTACGCGGTTTAAGATTTTCCATTTGGTAGAATAAAAGGTAGAATGAAAAATTTACTTTATTATTTTCTTAAGAAACTCATTCAAAAATCAATTAGAAATCATCTTATTCGTCTAATTAAAAAATTTATACTTAAATAATTTTATGATAAAATTCGAGTGGAATAACGACAGCAAAAAACATAAATTTCATTTCAAATGTTTAAAATTATCAATTTTTATATCAAAATTAAATCATTTATGAGATTTATCACATGGTGGAAAATTATTTTGAACTTTTCCGTGTATAAGATTTACAATTCAGAATATATAGATTTTAAAAAGAGAAAAACTATAACTCGATTGTCGATTATATAATCGCAATGAATATTCTTTGTTATATTACTGCACCTATATATTACTTTGCAAATTGTTAGTTTTAATAATAAAAAAACCTTTAGGCCTATCCAATCAAATCAGTAGAAATTTTTGATAAATCCCATTTGTTATTTAAGGAGGAAAAAAAATAATAAAAATAAATATAACGCGTGTGAAAATTTTTATTTATATAAATTATACAATATGAAAAATAAGATGTGTATATACACAAAGAAAAATAATATTATGGCATCAATAATAATTTTATTTGAATACATAAAAAAAATGTTTTTATAGTCATATACATATATATATACTTATCGTATATTCATTTATAATATATACATATCCAGAAGAATGTAAGGAATTTTTTGTATAGAAACTATATCTAGATAAATATATATATATATATATATATATATATACATATTTATGAATCATAAAAGATCGAGGTTATACGCAGCCAAATATATATTATATAGATTATAGACAGACAGTGGAAAATGGTTTTTAATATTTTTGCGATTTTTATACATTGACTGCATTTTATTATGTTATATATCATATTTTTTTTATATATGTAAGTGCAATTATTATATATCTTTTGATCATAAAATTTTATTATTTAAAAAAAGCTTTTCATGGTGCAAAGTTATTATAATAGTATTGATATACTTAACCTACCTATATAGAAAATTATGATTTTAAACTATATTTTCCGAGTGTATATACAATAAATATATTGAATCATTAATTTATTAGAAATGATTTTTTTTTTAATTTGAAAGTAAACAAATCAGTTCTATAGTAAAATATTTGTAAGAAATGATTCTTCTGTTTGTAATTAAAATATAAATATAATTGTATATATAACAAAAAAAAATTACCGCTTATTTACACCGCATAATTTTTTGTGCCAAAAAAATACTTTTTATTATTCATTGTTTATATTTTAAAAAAAAATTAAATATTTTAAATACATATATATATATATAATAGTAGATATATAGTAGATGAAGGTATATAGTAGATGAAGTAGATGAAGGTATATAGTATAGATATATATATATAGTAGATGAAGGTATAAAATCTATCTATATATAACAAAATACAAATTAAACTATGAGAAATTAGTTTGTAAACATAACATGAAAATGTTATGTTCCAATGAAAAACACATATAACTACGAGACGACAATAAGATTGATTTGTAAAAAAGAAAAAGGAAAATTAAAAATAAATTTACACACAATTTATTTATAAAAAAAAAATAAAAATAAATATCATTAAAACACATATATATTTGAATAAATATATATAAATTTCAGGTTAAATATATAATATAGGAGCACGTGGAGATCATCATCATATATATTATGTAGTATATATTTATTTTTGAAATATATATATATAAATATAAAATAAAGTTAGTTCATAAGAACAATTTTTGTTTAATTTAAGAATTTTCCAATGAAAATTGAAATTATTTCATCTACTTATACATTTATATATGTATTAGTGGCGTATCCTGGTAATGTCCTAGTTGTCATATGACAACTTGATTTTTGCGAAAAAATCATATAAAAATTCAATATTTAAAAAAAAAATGTGTCCTGAAAATTTGCGAAAAGTTTTTTTAACTTCACGTACTATTCGATATAGAATTGATTTTAAATAGTTTTGTTAAAAATAAATGTTGACAACATTCTTCTACACATCATATAAAAAATCAAAAAGGCCATACATTTTAAAATTAACTACAATTTCATTTAGAACACCAACACACTTAATCAGTAGGTTGTTACTATTTAAATACTAACAACTTCCATTCCATTCATATTGTCTTATTTACCTATTATGCTATTATATACAAATTCAACTATATGCATATGTATTTGAATTTAAGTTGTGAAAGCTTTGTTGTAACAACTCAATGGTTAAATTTGTTCTAAATAAAATTGTAGTTAAGCTTAAAATATATGGGCTTTTGATTTATTTATATGGTGTGTTTAGAAGAATGTTGTCAATATTTTTTTTTAGCAACCTTCCATACACATGGTAAACTAACATTTTCATATATCGCACATGCTGAAATGTAGATACAATACAAAAACAAATGAGGTAAAGTATGAGAAATTAGTAGTGTGTGTAAAAGAAGAAAATATATAATAAAATAATTCTCATTTAAAATTAACAAAGTATTTTTGCAATACGAGCATTTATTTTTATTTATTCATGTTGCTAATTTAGTTTTTGAACAACTTGGAGATTTCATATTGCATTTTAATGATATTTAGTGCAAATTAAAAATAATAATTTATTTGTGAATTGAATCCAGTTGAGCATTTCTAAATTGAAATTCCAAAAGAAATTTAGTTGACTTTTTGAAAAAATTAAAAACACATAAATTATTTTAGTTTAACGAATTATTGTTTTTTTCAAAAATTTTGACAACCATAATTTTTGGCTACGCGGCGCCGCTGATATGTATGTATATATATACAGTTGACTCGTGATATAAGGAATAATTAATTGCAGGGAGCGAAAGATCCAATTTCTATCTTTAAGAAATGGTGTGGAGATATCCACCCAACCTTCGGAAAATGGGTTTCAAAATCAAATTCTATATATTCAATGAAAACAATTATTTTGTAAACCAATAGAAAAACATATGTCTTAATTCTTATGAACGGCTTTGATTTCTTTCAAATATTTTCAAATACAAAATTTATAAATAATTCCAAATATTAAGACGTTCATAAAACACACCAATTGTTTCTTATATCGAGTTTTTTTTTATTTTAACATTCCTTACTTAAATGCTATATAATACAAAATTTGGAAGAGTTCCCGATTTCGAAGTTTTCTTTATTTAAAAAAGAAGGTTCCTTATATCGCCGGGTCTACTGTATATGTATAAAATAGATATGCATATGTGCAAATAAAAATATATATAGAATATTCTTTTTTATACTTAACTAAACAAAATATTTTTACATTGAAAAATACTCAAAAAGTTATAAATTTAATTTATATTTTGTGGAAATGAATATGTATTATAGATACACTAATTATTATTATTATTATTATTATATATATGATATATAGATTACTTCTTTTATTATTATGATTATTATTATTATTATTAAGTAGTACATTTGTTAATCTATATAACATATATATATATAAATATATAAATTTTATGTATACGGTGAAATGTTTAATAATAAATATTTGTTATTCTTTATGTTTTCGTATATATACAAAAAAAATAAATAAACATTTTAAAATTCATTTAATAAACATTATAAGAAATAATCATCATAATAATAAGGAGAATAATATAAGAATAAGCAGAATAATAATAATAATAATAATAATAATGATTCTAAAAAGGTTTTTCTTTTAATGAATTGCGAAACAAATGTGTGTATAAGATGAGTTATGATATATTTAAACATTTATTTTTATACATATATTTATATGGATGTATGTATCAATAATGCATGAGATAAATGATAAATAATATTATTATAAAGAAGATATATCTGTACTGTATTATATATAGAATTTAAAATGGAACATTTTCCATTGAATGAACATCAATATACAAAATAATAATAATAATAATAATATATAGGTAATAATAATATAAAATGTTACATTCGTTTTATTTGTACATTTTTAATGGAATTGATGATGAGTGAAAATTCATTATATGAATTTATATATTTAAGAATTTGAGAAAATTGTATTTATTTAATATATTAATACATATGTATAGCAGAAAACATTATTATTTATGTGCGATAAAATAAATATCCGCCATCAAACGGATGAAGGTAAACGTTTAATCTATATATATATATATAACAAAATGTTGTTGTAAATTTATATATATATATATATATATATATAAATATATATTAAAATATGGATGGCAAAGAATAACATTTAATATTTATATATATATATGAACAACCGTGAACCAACCAACCATTCATTATCGCATATATACAATAAACATATTTTTACGTATATTATTTATTTGTATTATTTTATATTTAAAATTGCAAAATTATTTATAAATCTGCAATATTAATGCGTGTATGTAAATATAGTGGTTTTTTTTTATATTGTTATGTCGAGTTTATATATTGTAAAATATGTATTGTATAAATGGTACAAAATAATCACAACATCTGCATGATATTTTGATTAATTATATATATCTATATAGACTCTGTACAGGCTTTTGATGAAAAAATAAAAATAATGCGGAAATATATATATTTATATATTGTAGATAGATATAACTTTAAAATGTTTTGTACTATAAAGCGTGTTTAAAACATTTTTTAATATATAGAGTTTTCTGAAAATAAAGCAAATATGTAGTTTAAGGTTAAAACTAAATAGTGAACTGTATATATGATTAAATACTATAAAGACTAATTTTTTTTTTTTTGGTTTCGCATAATTGTTGGCCATTATTATATATTAATATAAATTTCATAGCCCTGGGAGACTGATGATTTTCATGGAAAAATTGAATCTTCAATTATTTTTGTTTCGAAAAATGTTAAAATGATACAGCGGAGTATGGATTTCTTGGATTATAAGAGAAGTTAAGAATATGCACATGAATTAATAATTAAATCAAAGGAATTTGTTTTATTTTCATTTCTGATCAACCAAAAATTCTTTTATTTTGATCTTGCTAAACTGTTTGTGTTTTTTTATAAAATTAATTAATGATGAATAAAAAATATTCCCTTCATTGTCTTATTTTTTCCATACAAATACATTATTATGGATTGGAATAGTAATCTTAAATCGGAATCTGACGAAATCTGATTTACTAAAAGGTTTTAACGAAATTTTTCCATTACGTAAAAATGAAAAAAATTATTATTCTTCAGAATATTATATTATATATAGATACGATTTCACGTTAGGTTATATGCGTAACAAATAATAACGTAATATTAAAAGATTATATTTAATTTTATTATTTTAAAAATATTTAATAAAATTTGTAATAAATAATTGTGTTTTGTTAAAAAATATACTATATACCATATATTATTGTTTCTGTTATTTATATTAAATAAATGTAGCATAAAAAGAGTTTTTTTCTTTTGATAATATGATGAAGGATTTATATATTTAATAGTATATATAGAATGAATATGTGGACACAAATACCTTCTATAATTGCGATGAGGAGATTTTTTGACTTGATTTATTTGATTGTTTATTTTAAATAAACTCTAATAAATTTAAAAATACGCATTTTATATTTATTTGTTTTTAAAATAATTTTAATACCGAATTTTACCGGTATAAGATTTAGTATTTTGCAGTTCTTTGTAATTATTTCTATATGTATATTAAATAAAACATTTTTGAAAGCAAAAATTTACTTTAACAATTATATACGTTTTAAACCGCAGATATCGGTTTATTATATATATATGCAAAATTTATAAAATGTTTCAAATACAAATGTTTAAAAGCTTGTTTAACATATTTTTAATTTAATTACATTTAAAATATATATATAAACAGTAATGAATGAGAGTATATATGTGTAATTCTAAATGCATTACTGAATGATTTGAAAGGCTTATTTTATCCCTTATTATATGTATTTATGGAAATGGATGTATATGTTGGTAGAATTACAGAGTAATTATGAATATAAAAGCGTGCTTATGTATATTATATAAATATATACAATGTGTAAATGTATCACATAATTTGTTATCATATATATGGTTGTATGTGGAATGGTATTACGTAAATACCTTTTAAACTAACCAAACTTGGGAAAATCTATAACAAACCAATATACAGCATACAATTTTATATATATGTATAATGTATATACGAATATTATATGTACAAACTGTTTAGAATATTATATGTTAAATGAAGTGTAACTGAAATGCATTCTACCGCATTCTATATACATATATATGTATATAATTATATATATATTTGCTTAACGATATCTCAATATATGTATGTACATATATTGTATGTTTATAAAGATAATGTTATTTCAAAATGTATACAGAGTATGTATATTGTATATCCAGGAAATTGTTCATGTCATATTTTATTATCCCCATGCAGATATATATAATAATAAAGAGATAACCCTATACAGTATATATTATATATTTTACATAAACAAAACTATATAATTTAATGCGTTTTATTATTAATCTAGAGATAGTATATAGGTATACATCTAAATATATATAGTTTAGGCGTTCTTATCAAAGCCAAAAATGTTTAACAGTATAAAGCAAATATTTATAATAAACTATAAAGTATATATAATATTATTGATTGTATATAATATGTATATATAGATTATTCTCTATATATGGATTATAAAATATATTTTCCAATATGCGATATTGTTGTAAAAATTAATTTTATCTGAAAACTAAAGGATTCATTCACATATATATACTTATATAGGAAACGAATGTATTAAGTAAGTCATAAACATACACCACACGCACGCAATTTTAACCTTTTCTTTTCCTTATGTTGTTTTTTATTAAATGTTAAATGTTTTCATTTATTTTTTTTTGGATTCAAATGTTAAGATTGTATTTTTACCATTCCATTATGTTGAAAATAAAATTGCGAATGACGTCTTGAAATTATTTATATTATAATAGATAATTTATACAAAAAAATATATTGGGATGTAAATTATCTATATGAGATTATGCATACAAAAAAATACAAATTTATATGCGCTGCGGGTTATGATGTGTTTAAAATATGCGAAGTTTTCAAAGAATAGATATTAGATTTATTTACTTTTAACTTCCTTTTTTGATAATTGCATAGGTGGGCATGCAAATAAATAGGAATATTTTGAATTTTTCTTTATTTTTCTCATTAATAAAAATATTATTTACCATATATATAAGCCATTTTATATCTCTGATAAATAAATTGAGATCTGTATTTAGGTACCTACACATATATATAATTAACAATTTATTTATGGAAATGGGTATTTTATAGAAAAACATTCAGAATTTTATTTTAGATTCATATAACAGATTATATCTAAAAAATTACGCGTATATATTGTATTGTATTGTATATTATATTTATCGTTTTAAAAATTATTCTTGGAAACATTTTGTAAACACTTTATGATGATATACATGTTTATTTACTATAGAGATTACTTTACATATTACAGGTATAAGTATATTTATATATATCGAACCTCATTGTATTGATATGTAAAATACTATATGATATATAAAATTTACAGAATAGTAAAGTTATGTACAATGTATATATTATATTGTGTATATATAACATACATATATCATTAAAATATTTTTGATAAATATAATAATATGTATACCTGTATTATATATTGTAGGGCTCGTAACGTACTATCTTTATTATTTATAATTAATTATTAACATGTTATTAAATATTAAAACCTATATACAATATTCTCTCTATATATAAAAATCTGGTTATACTTAAATTATTACTATATTAAAGTATTGGTTTAAAATATTATTGATCCGCTACAATTCGGCCATCCAGACATGAATAATCGTCCCCGATTATTATTCAAACCAATTTTTTTTTTTTACATAAATTAAAATATACATTTTCTTATTCTTATAGATTAAAATATTAATAACAATGTTTACTGAAATATAATCTGTAATCAAATCAATCACAAACGTTATTTTCTGTGAAATTGTCAAAATTGTGTCGATATATAATATATATACATACAGATAAAAATTTAAAACCTATTGATACTTATTTGCGTATATCAGTACGATAAATTCTCATGTTATGCGGTGCACATACCCCGCGATATGGAATCCGTGAAATTTGTAGGCCATCAATATCGGTGATAAAATATCGATCATTTTCGTAAACTTTTTTAACCACGTATGGGCCTCTGAATTTCGGTAAGAATTTTCTATTAATACCCCCCGTATTCAGATGACTCCGTATCAAAACAAAATCACCAACATGGTATTTATGAGGCGGTTTATGTTTCTTGTCATAATATTTTTTATTAATTTCCTGATCTCTTGAAATGTTATTTGCTGCCTTCTTCCGTATCTCATTTAAGTCATATTTGTCCTTTTTAATATTATTTTCGTTTAAGTATTCTAATACCTTATCGCACAGTTTCCCTCTTTGATTAATACCAAATAGCAAACAACTTGGAGTGAAGCCAGTGCTCTTGTGTATAGTATTATTAATAGCGTATTCAATTTGCGTGATATTTTTCATCCAATTGCCCGTGTTATCCGATTCACATAATTTTGAAAACATAGGCGTTAAAGATCTATTAATGCGTTCTATTTGACCATTAGACTGTGGTGATGCGCTAGCTATTTTAATGTGTTTGATATTATAGTCCGATAAAAACTGTGTAAACTCGGCGGATACAAAGCACGAACCACGATCTGAAATAATAACACCCGGGCGACTATAATCCCTAAAATATTGTTCTAAACTGTTTATTACTTCAGTTGTCCTAGTGGTTTTAACGCCATACAACTTCGTAAATTTGGTGAACGCATCTATGATTTCGAAAATGTATCTCTTCCCCCCCGAATTCGATAAGGGACCATAGTGATCCACATGCATGACCTTAAATGGAACATTTCCTTTTGGAATGCTGTGTAATATTCCTTCTTTTTTCCCCGAATTCGGTGAAAAATACATACAATTTAAACAGGTGTCGATAAATTGCTTGATTTTATTCTTCATGTATGGGAACCAATAAATTCTTTTTAAATACTCATAGCATTTTTCTGATGCCAAATGGCATAGATTTTCATGGTGCGTATGTATAATCTTTTGTTCCATACTAGAAGGAACATAAAATGCAACGTGTTCTTTTATTTTTCTATATACAAGTCCGTTAACCAGTGCGTACAATTTGCTTTCGGTTTTTTGTAATTCGTTCGCAATAATTGAAATGATTGGATCACGTTGTTGAGCCGCTGCCAACATGACTTCCAATGGGTTTTCTATCAACATAATATGATTAACCCTGCTTAAAGCGTCTACGTGGGGCATTTTATTACCCGAACGATGTTCGATGGTGTAGTCGTAGCCTTGCATTTCTAATGCCCATCGCGATATTCTTGCATTTAATATCTTTTTATTTAATGTTAATGCCAAAGCCTGGCAATCGGTAACTATTTTAAATTTAATGCCAAGAAGGTACACCCGAAATCTTCTTAAAGCGTATATAATAGATAGGGTTTCCAGTTCATAACTGTGATAATTAGATTCGTTTTCGTTTATCCTTTTGGAGAAATAAAAAACAGGGTGAAATTTATTGTCGGCCTGTTTTTGTAACAGTATTGATCCGTAACCCAAACTACTCGCATCGCAATGGAGCTCTGTTTGGTTATGTGGCGAATATATCGCCAAAATTGGAGACTCCATCAATTTGGATTTTAATATCTCAAATGATTGCATTTCCCCGTTTCCGAATTTAAAAGGTGTGTCCTTTTTCAATAAATTATATAAAGGGCCCGCTAAAATTGAAAAGTTATTTACAAAACGTCGAAAGTATGAACACAAACCTAAAAAACTATGAACGTGTCTTATATTCGTAGGCACCGGAAAATTAGAAATTGAACATAAATTATTTCCATTGGGTCGAACACCGAATTTGTTAATGATATACCCAAGATAAGTTATTTCTTCGTATAGAAATTTGCATTTGTCGTAACATAATTTTAAATCATATTGTTCAACCAAATATAAAACCCTTTTTAATATAACGAGATGATCTTCTATATCGTCGGTGGCAATTAAAATATCGTCCATGTATACGAATACTTTATCTTCGTTTATTAGGTCCCGAAAAATATAATTAATATAACGCTGAAATATTGAAGGGGCGTTTTTTAAACCAAACGGCATTTTCATAAATTCATATTGCCCCATAGGCGTAACGAATGAAGTTAGTTTTCTCGATGTTTCAGCTACATTTACATGATAAAAACCTCCACGTAAATCCAATATAGAAAAAATCTTTCGATCACGTAATCGATCCAATAGATCATCGATTAAGGGTAACGGATAATTATCCCTAATCGTATTTGCGTTTAGAATTCGATAATCTATACATAATCTTATATCTTTATTTTTTTTTTCTACTAACACTATTGGGGATGTATATGGGGAGCAACTTTCCCGAATAATATTGCGCTTAATTAAATCGTCAAGTATGTTTTTTAAACTATTTTTCTGCGAATATGAAAGCCTTCTGGGAGTACAATAAAATGATTTTTCGCTACTTAATTTAATTTCCATTTCAATTGGACAACCCGGTCTATCAATCGCCTTACTTTTAGGTATCATTGACTCAACGATCATATCACTGACTAGTTTTTGTTTAATCATAGATAAATTATTATTAATATTTAAAGTTGGTCCATGATCCTCATCGTCTGATATTGCAATATTCAATAGTTCCTTATCAAAATCCATTTCAATTTCACTTGTATCACGTTTGTCATTACTTTGATTACTTACATAAAAATCTAAAAAATCTCGTCCTAATATTACTGGATACTTAGAACTATTACTTTTAACAATAAACAAATTAAAATTAACAAAATTATTTTTAAAATCTATAACACATTTTATATTACCCAAAATTTCCAATCGGCTATTATTAATGCCACAATAATTATAATCTTTTCCGTCAAATTCACCATCTAAGCATTCAGGCACAAATTGTCGTTCGATGAAGCTGATAGGGCTTCCTGTGTCCAAAAGTGTTTGAAGTGAACACGAATATCCATTTCCAGCATTTTCAAATTGATATCTGATGGTATGTAAGAAATTATTATTATCCATTCCTAAAATAAATTCCATTACCTTATTTCCCATTGTAGGAGATGTGTTATTCTTTTTCGGTGAATTATGGATTGTCAAAATCGGTGATGTCGTATTTCGAAATGTCAAACAATTATTAAATGAGTGTCCCATTTTGCCACATTTAAAGCAAGATCCCTTTTCTCGTTTCGGTTCTGGACAACATCGACTTAAATGTCCCAACTTGTTGCAATTATAGCATTTAATATTTTGGAGATTGTACATTACATTTTTATCGTCACTATTATTTGTTTTAAATTTTTTATAATTATAATTCTGAACGGAATTATAGTTGTTCTCGAATTTTTTAAATTTCGTTAAATTATCCGCTATTTTATTTTTTCCATCGTAACTGTTTCTATTAAATTTTTCATTATTATAATTTTCTATAGAGTGATAATCATTCTCGAACTTTTTATTTTTTTCATATTTCAACAATGCGGTTTTCAATTCTATTAAATTGTTCGCATTGTGTAAAACTATTTTATTTATGTAGGTATCTTTAATCCCGTTGATTACGTAATGTATAATATCCGTTTCATCCATCTTTGCCAGATTCGCGATTTCTTGTACACGTAATAGGAATTGATGACACGTTTCGTCTTTTCCCTTTTTCATTGTGCGTAGTTCATTATGGAGATCCGCACTTGACACTTTAAAATTAAATTCACTTAATAGGGCACTTTTCAATTCATCGTATGATGTTACACGTATCGTTCTAAGAAACATTTTTGCGGTACCGGCCAATAACCGTTTTGCACACAATAATTTTGTCTTATCGTCACTAAAAAGAATTTCAGATGATTCTTCAAAATTTGCTATCCAATTTTGTATGGAATAGTTGTCGTCGCCATTAAAAACATGCATTGAATCTTCGATGTCCCGAAAATTCAATTGTGGTCGTATAGCCGTATGCCTGTCACCTTCACAGAGGTCAGCCAATTGTTTTTTTAAATCCGCAATTTCCTTTTTTTTGTTCAAGACCTCACGTAAACGAGAAATTTCTTCGTCATAATTACCTGGATTTTCCGTTTCACTTTCGTCATCTGTATCCTCCGATTCATTTAATAAATGCATTTGCAATTGTTCATCTGAACAATTTTCGTACGCTTGCCGTAAACGCGATCTTAACGTTGTTTTTGTACCCGTAGTACTTAAATTAAATGCAGCCAATTTGCTTTTCAACATTGCAATATTAGCTTTTTCCATAAAATTATTAATTTGGTCTTCCATTATTAAATTTAAAAACCAACGTAAAACTTATTTTATTTATTTTTTTTTTTTTTTTTTATTATATTATATAAAAACTAATAATCGTAAACGTAAACCGTATTTGTATATGCACAATTCGTATAATTGTATATATATAACACTTCAATTTAAAATATAGAAAAAACCACTATTTTTTCTTTTTGTTTAAAATCCGTAATATTTAAAAATTTTTTTTTCAACGTATATAAAATATCGTATGGTTATCACATATAACATATATATATAGATCTATATCTATATCTATATTTATATCTATATCCCACTTCTGATTTGTTGTAGGGCTCGTAACGTACTATCTTTATTATTTATAATTAATTATTAACATGTTATTAAATATTAAAACCTATATACAATATTCTCTCTATATATAAAAATCTGGTTATACTTAAATTATTACTATATTAAAGTATTGGTTTAAAATATTATTGATCCGCTACAATATATAATATAAGAAAATAGCAAATTTTATGTGTGGGATGTATTTATAATATATACGACGTGTATCATGTGAAAATAATATTATTATAAGAGATATATGAATAAGTATATATATATATGAAATAAAATACATTACATTGTATACTAATAAATAGAATATTTTTTGTATTCATATGTATGTATTTTGAAATTGTATATATAGAATATTTTATATTATATATATACGTATTGTATATGGAAAATATTATAAATCTATTGTTAATTTAAAATTCTTATAAGATGTAACAAATTTTAAGCGGTTTACAATTTCAAAATTATATACATATTTTTCTTATAATATAATAAATACACCTGTTTCTTTTTTTTTTTTTTAGAATATAATGATATATAAATAATGTATCAAATTCAAATAAATAAACGTAATGGTAATTGTAATCATGCATTTATATATGGTATAATAAATATAAATTTTAAAAGAAGTAACATTAAACTCACAATTTTCGTATAAGTTAAATGTTATAAAATAAATCGTAAATATAAAATTAGTGCGATGTGGGTGATTATTTTATACGCATATCTAAAATATACGAAATGAAGCAGAATATTTTTTGTAATCAAGAATAATATAAGTGATTTAACAGTTTTATTTTTAATACTAGAAATATATATAGGTAAATGTGAAAATGAAAGACAATCAATATAAGAAAAGTATTGTTTCAAATTATGTTATTGTTAGATACTAGAGTTTACTGTATACATAAGCCAGGTAAAAAATTCAGTTCTGCAAACATAATCGTTATAAGATGAAGTAAAGTTCATTAAAACCGCAGTGTTATTTACACATTTTCAGCTAGGTGTTTTTCTTTTGTAAAAATAAACGGAATACAAAAAATCAGACTTTACTTGACTTTTCCAATAATGATGCAAAAAACAAAATGACAATTGATGGAAAACAATGGTTTTGGAAAATTTAATTTTCCGGAAAACTTTATTAGAAAAAAAATTATTTTTATAGAATAATTAATTTGTTTTTGAGCAAGCTTCTTTCAGATTATTTTTATAGAATAATTAATTTGTTTTTGAGCAAGCTTCTTTCAGAATATATCTTATCGTTTGGGTCATCGCAGGAACAATTTTTTCACGCTCCACCACACAATGCTTGTCGGTTAATCATAAAAAATATCCATATGGCATAAAAATGTTTAATTATATGCAGTATATAAGAAAAAGAAAATTACTATATATCAGTCTGCTAAAAATCGTTCTATATAAAAAAAAAAATAAACACGCAATAAAAATTGGGTTAAGAATATGAAATTATTGAATATTAATTGTTTGATTTTTTTTTATAACATATCAATTTTTCTTTTTTATAACGTATCATATGCGTATTTAAAAATCTCTGTATATAAATAAGATATACTCTGCGTTTGTTTATAAATATTTTATTAAAATAATCATGTTAAATGTATATTTATATGTATACTATATATATAAAATACATACTTAAATAAATATACGTTTTCTATATATCCAGGAAAATTATATTTGTTTAATAATCTGAAAAATCTTTCATGTCCCTATATACATATTTCAAACAAAATTTTGTATGCGGATTTATTTATATATATATGTTTATAAATCATGTTAAAACAATAATATACTATATATGTACATATATAGAAAAATGATTTGCATATTTATTTTAAAAAATTCAACATTCCAATACATTTGGTTTTTATGTAGTAGGTACACACACTTATTACAAATAAATTAAATATTTATTTTCACGTTAACACGAGTATATATATATGAATATATCATAAGAATTTCTATAATATATAAATACAGAGATTATATACATATATAGAATTGCATTAATGCATTTTGCATTTCTATACCAAACAAAATGTACACACCTCCTCTATGACCTGTGTTATGGTATATAATATTTAAATAAATGTATATGCATTTATTCATCTGGGAAAAAAAGTAATATTTATTCTATATATATATATGATTCTTTAAGTTATCAATAAAGTTACGTGCTAGTGCTCTGCTACTAAAATGTTTTGTACATATTTAAGTTTTTTTCAATTGCATGCGAATAAATACATGTTAAACGAGTATGACCATCTATATTTTTTTTGCAATATAAATTATTAAATTACATGAACAATAAAATAAACATTTTGTAATCATTAGAATACTTTTACCGTATATACAATAATTAATATACATATATATAAAATCATTTGCAGATAATTTTGTATCATGCATAAATATGATATGTATATTATGTTATATCTACATATATATATATATATTATATATATATATATATCACGTATATTATATAGAAATATGAAAAATCGATGATCAATGTATTTCCTATCCATAATATAGAAAATACAATAAAATGTGAAAACATATAGTATAAGTATTGCGTGTTTCTTATCGTAACTTAAATATCGTTTCTTGAAATTATTATATACCTATTGCGTGTAAAAGATTTATGAGATATAAATATACATATATATATGAATGAACAAACATAATAATATTATAAGTATTAAAAATCATTAATTTAAATTCTGACATATACAATATCAAACAAAATCTATATATATATATATATTATAATGAAAATTTATATACTATATAGTTCATATCGTATATTTATTGAATCTTATAAAAACAATTGTATTTTGTTATCTTTATATAAAGATCATGAATGGATTTAAAAAAAAAAATTATGCTAAATATTTGATTCAATTTAATTATCAAAAATTTACATTCCGAAAGATTTTTTATCTACTATTCATAACAAATAATAAAATATTCATTGAAATTGAAATGCCGCAAAGATTTAGATATTTATTTTATCAAATTTATTATATCTGATTTTATTTTATTTTATTCATATTAGTTTATTATTATTTTATTATATATAAACCTTAAAAATAACCAAATCCTAAGACAACATATATAGATATATATTAGATCCATCAATTATAATTAAAAATTGTGTATCCTATTATATCAATTGAAAAATAGAATTTGCTAAGAAATTCAATCAGTTTATGTCCATCAATAATGTCTAAATACATATATATTTGTTGGTTATGTTTATGCTCGTTATCTTTTAGTATATTAAAACAAAATAATACTCCAAGATTATTCTATATATATTTCATATATGTACAATAAAACGATAAATTTATACATGTTACATTTTTACCAAATGAAAGACCTAAAACTAATGTATTATATATATATACGAAATCAAAAGCATCACACAAATTAAATGAAAAAAAAAACCAGATATATTAAAATCGTTGATCATTATTTTCAAACAGAATCGACTAGGACATATTTTTTCGGTTATTTTTACATCTGAATTTTCATACAGGATTCCATATTTTCTTTACTTTTCCTGATCGTACGGGTAATTACCCATACCGTAAAAAACACAAAAAATATGAAACCAACAACAGAAATCTGTTGTTGGTGTGGGTCGTTAAAACCAATAGTCAATTGTAAACGCGAAAATTATTTATATAAAATTTCAGACAAAAATATCATTGCTGTATTGAAAAATTTGTCAATATATACATTTACAACTTCCATCGCGACATCCAAATTATAGAAGAAAAATTTTGCGAATTTTTACAAAATTATTATATATAGAATTTATAATATAAATTTTATCAGAAACCAATAAATTTTATTTGTTTTTTTTTTTTTGATATGCTATATACATTTTTGTTATATATGGTTTATTTTCTACGAAAATATATCATGCATGTAATAAATCGATTTTTATAAGTACACATATAAATATAATATTTTTTACATCATTTGATATATTGTAAAGGATATTAATAGATAGTTTTTTTTATTTCTTCTGTAGTGTACGTATATATAAGTGCACTAAAAGGATATCTCTTATACATTTTTGTTCAATATCTGCGTATATAATATATACAAAGTAAAATATGTGAATATATATATATATATGGCTGATGGGAATCATATTTTGTTTATATATGCGGAAAATGTATATATTACTTTATACTTTATACTTTTACTGAAGTAGAAAAGAAAATGCATTATATATTTGTATAAAATAAATATATATACATACAAATAGATATTTTATATACTTTTCTTTGAAAGATATATATATTATTTACAATTTGCGAGTATGTAAAGTACATATAAATAAAATGTATATTTATGTATATATGATTGATGAAAAATACACAATATTTGAATTTAAACTAATAAAATAAATACAAACAAAAAATTGAAAAAAAGGAATATTGTAATACATACAATAAATGTGCGATGAACTAAAAAAAACTGTATGTATATATGCAGACAAATATTTCGAAAAAATTACATAATATAAATTTTAAACAAACAAAATTTTAATATATAAGGAATAATTGTAATTAATTACTCTAATATACGATATATATATGTTTGTATATTAATGTAATGTCTGCATTTATAAAATTAAAAAAAAAAAATAAATATAGTCCAGTAAGCTGACGCCCTTCTCATATAGAAATACAGATAACACAAAGAAATGCATATGAATAAATAAAATTTTACATATTATCAATATTTTGGAGTTTATATATTATACATTTATTGGCTTTGTTCCCATAAATTATAATGTATTTAACAAATTGCGAATATCCTTTTATTTACATATATATATATATATATAAATAATGTATTTTAAATATATTTGGAATATTATATTAAATAGTTTATATGCTTAAAAATATTGAACAAAATAAATTTGCTGGCTAAAAGCCAACCAAAAATTAAGAGTTTTAAATGCTATATATATACATAATATAAAATAAAATTAAAATGAAAAAATAAAAAAAAAACAACTAAAAATAAGGACATAAATAATTTACGAATTTCAAGAGATTTATGAATGTAGATCATTTTTGTTATATACATATAATATAACATATAAATTTTATTTATATGAATATATAAAATTTCATTGGCTTCACTTTAATTTATACTTAAATTATATATATGCCATTTTTTTTTTTTTGCATTCAGAAGTTTATTATACGACAAAAATTAAAAGGCAGTTCAAAAAAAAAAAATGAAATGTCATTTATTAGTTTTGGTTTTTATTATCATATATCTTTATGCATATAATTTATAGTATACAAACCAGTATAAAAATTTTGCTTCTTGTCTTTAAAATACAAAAAATCCAAACAATTGAAATAAATATATACATTGTATATTGCGTTTTTTATATTATTTGTATTTCCGTGCTAGATTTTTGATTATGAAAAATTTCACTATATGTATACTACTGTATACAAAAAATAATAAATTTTTTTCTTCACCCCATTCATACTATTTATATAATAATAACCTTAATATTAAAAGTATAATATTGTATACACGTAATATAATATTGTGCAACATTGTTTCATAAAGTTATGAATTTCGGGTATTTCATATATAGTACATATACATTAAGATATAACCGAAATTCTACAATTTACATTGTGTTGTATATTTTGGTTTTATATATATTTACAACAAATAGTTGGCACAACATTGTGTATATAAGTAAAACCAAATTCACTAAACACCATTACAAAAAAATAAAATAAAAGAATATATATATGGAAAATTAAATTAACAAAATTTGGTGTAGTATAAGAAAGCACAAACGTATAAATATAAATTTTATGTAATCATTTTATATAACCATTTTATATATGAGGGTGTTTGGTTTTTATTAATGGATAAAAGACCAAGGATATCTACGAAGAGTGTAAGGAAATACAAGAATATTTTGTATATTTTATATATAGGTAACTTATATATAAAAATTGAAATCTTTATAAAAACAATAAATATATATAAAAATTGTATAAAATAATTTCAAATGGCATTAATAAATACAAATTTGTAAGAATGTTACATGTATGTATATTAATGAAATCAATTACCTTACAAAGATGTATACGGTTGTATTTTGATTATTTCTAATATATTTTGGATATCTTTTGAAATCACTTTAATTTTATAATAAATTCATTTTAGTTGGTTATTTTATTGGATAAATAAATTTTGGTCTTTATATTTATATATTCACTTTTACATTTTAACATAATTCGTATGTTATACTAAAAAAAACTTTGGTGTTTGAATGTTAAGGTATAATTGAAACTTTTGGATCTCTATATAGAGCCCGGAATATTTTTTTATATTAATTCAAAAATAATTTCCATTTTTACACTCAAACCTGAACGAATAATTGACCTTAAATGTACTTTTTCAGTTTAAACAGAATTCCATCATTAAATACATCTGGGATTCATTTGAAAAGAGCCTATTGGAATGTGGTGTCTTAAACAGTAATAAATAGTCGATTTAATATTTTTTTAAATCGTGATATTTGGATTTTATATTATTCACATTGAAAAAATACATGTAAAAGCAAATTTCATTATTCGATTATTAATAAATCATAAAAAAAAAGAAAAGATTTCCATGTATCATATCATTGGGATTTGAACCAAGAGCTTCCAGACAAATTTGCATTTCTACATATATTGTATGTATTTGATATATACATTTCTTAATTTAAATGATTAGAAATATTTTTCTATTTTCTTTCGCAAAATAACAATAAGAGATCTTAACCGACATCGGCATTTGTACCAAATATTCCATCAGAAAATGTTCAATCGTTGAAATTTACATATAGTAGTATAAAAAGAAAAAAAATATATTGAAGAAACTCAATTAAATTTTTTTTTATTTGATATTTTTTCTTTTTACATTATTTTTCTTTTTTTACTCTACATGTAAGTTTCAACGATAGAAATTTACAGTTATTTTTGGATATAGAGCGGGTATCCCCGTACGGGATACCCGGGAATATATATACACTAACCACAGCTGGCAGAAACACCAGCGCGGTCCGTATATATATAAACCTACGGGGAACATCATTGCTGGAATATGGTATGTCTCATCAGCGACTGTCCAACATTCTAACAACCATGTCCCCCTTAATTAAAAGCAAATCTCACATGTATTTTTACATGTGAGATTTTTTATTTGAAAATCGGCGGCTTCGCTACCAACTCGACCATTCTATCATCATAAGATGCATACACTTGAGTTTTGTTCACATATAATTCAATGTATAGCAAAAAATAATTTACATATGGAAAATGCAAAATGTTATGGGGTTGAATGAAAGTTAATTTAATATTTTATCATCTACATATATCTGTATTTCAATTGCATAGATATTTTTAATTTTATTATTGTATAGACCAGATTTGTAATTACTTTTGTATCATCATTCATATATAAAATAATGCATTCAATAAATCCGGTTATTAATTGGTTCTTGTAATATATTACTATACGCATATCATAAAAAAACACAAACAAATCATAATTTTGTTATATTACATTTTATTGCATAATACATGATGATGATCATCATATCGATCGATATTATAATAGAATATAATTTACCGCTATCTATATAATGTATTATATTTTATAATACATTTTTTTCTACAGACATTATAACGGAATATTTTAGTCATTTTTTTGTGCTTCATATATTGAATTTAGTATAACTTTTTTATATGCTTTATTAAAAATTCTTTTTTATTTTATATTAATATTTTAATTTAATTATGATTTTATAATAAGTAAATCAAAGTGTAATTTATAATATTTTGTTATCCTATCAAATAATTAACAAAAAAAGTTCATTAAATTCTTAATATGTTTTTTTTCTATATTCGAATCGGAATTTTATTGTAAAAATTGTGTTGTTTTGTGATTGCGTATGTGTTTTTGTGCTTCGATTCGTCGGATTTTTATCTGTTGAAAGTTTTAATACAAATTATGCAATACAATGAAGATTATATAGTTACATAAAATATATTCTTGATTAGTTGATTTTATCTATTGGTAGTTCATAAAGAGTTTTCTTAAACAAAAGGTATTATTAAATTAATGGGATTTTCCATTATACATTTTGTATTATTACATTAAAAATTTTATTTACTTTTTGATGTTGTTGTATTGAATGCATTACGGGTCTATTTATTAATTGTTTCAAATTATATTGTAAATATTCTATATAGATATTAATACAGAAAATAAACTTGTAACATTTGATGGTTAATCTAAAATACATTCCTGCTTATCTTTACAAAATAAACCACTGCAATTATAAAGTTATGCTTAAATTATTTATCATTAAGTATTATTATTATTTAAGTTAATTGATCTATTGAATATATAATTTATTATTTTAGATATAATATTTTTTATTTAATGTATCAAAATTCTTATTAATATTTTTTTTATTTTTTCTTAATTATTTTCAGGTTAGTGTCATTTTTGTTCATCTATATACACTATCAATAACATACACAAATTTCATGATTATCATGTGATAATTTCACCACAACAGACAATGTGAGTTGTAAAAATTTATTAAATTTATTAAATGAGAAAAATTAAAACTTTACTAAAAACGAACAATAAAAATAAGGAATCTATACATTTTTAACGTTTCATCGTTCCACTCCTGAAATTCTTAATATATTTAAGTAATAATAAATAATTAAAATGATTCGTTCAAAGAATTTCTTTTTAAAAAAATAAAACCTTTATTTGAAATATTTTTAATTTTATTATATATCACGTTTTTGTGCATGAAAGAAAAAAAATTTTAATAAAACGCAATAAAATATATGTCCTAAGGGGATAAATATCTTTAAATTCTATATGTATATATGATAAGATATTAATATTCATTTATTATTATTATTATTATATACTATAATATTCAAAATTGAATAAAACCAAAAATTTGGTTTAACAAACAAAATAAAAAAAAAATTAATATTCTATACACATTAAAAAGAAAAAATTAATATTGCATACAATTCTGTAATTTATTTGAAAGCCTCTATAATATATAATCGCTTTGTTTACGTTCAATTTCTTATATGATATATGTAGTTATATTTCGTTGATCTATATATTAGTTATATTCTATATATATTTTGTATTACTTCCGTTTCTTAAAATTTAATATTATAATTTGTATACATATTTAATATTGAGTTTATTATATTATTTATATACATATATATATATATATATATCGTCTTATCTATATTCAATATACATATAGCTAACCAAACAAATATATTGCTTTATACAGATATTTATACAGAAAATAACGTGATATTAAAAAAAATATAATTTAATGTTTTTTCGATCTTTTAAGAATCAGAATTATTTTGTAAAAATAAAAGTAAATAATTGAATTAAGTTTTTCAATTTTAAATATTTAATATATATATAGACAAAATTTAATATAATGATTAAAAATTTACTTTGCGTGAGGGAAATCTATACCCTTTATATTTATGTTATTACTTCGAAAATGATAATTGATGATTGAATTATTGCAATTATACATATACTAAGCGAAAAACAACGAAATCTTCTTCTTCGTTGAAGAACATTTAGAAATTGCATTATTACTTCAAAAGAAATAGTCGATTTTCCAAAAAGTCCATGTGAAAATTTGTCCCATTTTTCGTATACAGTACAAAAAATGTAGCAAATTTTTCCACACTTTCGCAGCTATAGTTATTTTAAAAAATCAATTGATTTCCAAATTTTCTTCTACAAAAAATCAGAATTTACTTGAGTTTTCAAATGATCCAGAGAAAATGGCAATTTAAAAAAAAAACTATATCTGCAATACAAAAAAATAAAAGATTAAAAAAAAAATAATTTTTTCACGCCACTCCACTTTCAAATTCATCTTAATCTGTAGATTATAAATCTACGATTTTTGTTAATCAATAAAGCTCTTAGTTTATTGTATTTACTTAATAAAAGAAACAATAAACATTATTTAATTAGTCTTAATAAGACTAATATGTAATATACCATTTAACGTTTACATATATTTAAATTTAAATGACCCATAAACAATATAATTGAAAACAACATATAAAAAATTAATTACATGATATAAAATATATATAATATTCTTTATGGATACAAGATTTACCATTTATTTAACTATATGTAATATAAATAAATAAAAATATTTAAAAATTCAATCACTTAAATAAATCAATATAAAAGGTTTATATATAGTTTATTATATACATAATATCTATATACAAGTTCGCTGTTTTTTATTTTTATCAAAATCTGTGTTATACAAAAAAAAATTATATATTGTACATACAATACTTTATGTTGTTATATCACAAAAATATTAATAATATACAATATTTGTTTATATATAAAATTTTGTTAATAATAAAAATTATACGGCATATAAGTGTATATAATAAATAATAAATAAAAAAAAATTCATGTAAATTTTAATATTATTGCATGTAATCCAAGGCAGACATATTGTAATTTATGACATTAATCTTTAACATAAATTTTATAATAGAATAACCCTTGTCTCTCGTATTAAATGCAAAAATACATTTTTATAGATATATTATAAGTATGTATAATATGAGATATGGTAATAACTTGTGTTTATCTTTATTTATATATATATATATATATATACTATATATATAACCAATGGGTTAGTCAATCTGTTGAAAAATAAGGATTTAAAGTTTTCAAAATTTAATCTATTTGAAATATTTTCTTTATCATGTAATAAATATACATGTATTGTATATTATAATACATACTATAGGGACTTATATAGGCAATATAAATATATATATATACTTATAATGTAGGTAATAAATTAAATAATTCTCGCATAATAAATTTACCAAATATGTTAACAGCAAAATTTTTTTTTTTTTATTTATTTTAAATTATATAATTATTATCTTTTATGTGCAGAGAGTAAAGATTAAAAATAAAGGGTCAAAAAGAAAATCGTTTTTATATTTTTAATTTTTTTTTTTTTTTGTTTACAAGTGTGTAACTTATAATTTGTGTTGTAAATTAACTTATTTTATGATGGTATATAAAAACAAATTGGAATTATATATATTGTTGTTAATTATATTTTTGCAAAGTTTATAATTACTATAGATATATAGATTTGGCCAGGGAAATTGTAGGATTTTCTTTGATATTTATTTTTGTCTTGAAAGTTTTAATTTATAAATAAATAAATAATAAATTGAAGTATAAATAAAATTATAATTTCGATTTTAATAATATAAAAATATAGAGTATATATACCATAGAATTCGGGCAAAATTTAAACAAAATTCCTTTTGAAATTCATAATCGCTTTAATGATTATATTCCATTATAAGAAACATAAGATAAAAAAAATTATAAGAATTCTATTTAAAGTCAATGAACAAATTTTTCCCATATAAGGTAATAAAAAACAACAGATATTTAATTACTGCAATTTATAAATATATAGTCGCAAGTTTAGAATTTTGCATTATACAATTATTAATTAATTATATTTATAATATAGCTTTAACGCGAATTAGCGACAATCCCGTTTTTGTATAATTATACGTATTATATATATACAGGTGATATAATTATAATTAAGATTATATGATTTAAATATAATGTACAATATTTTAATCTAATTTTATTTATTGCCTCTTATATATATAATAATAATAAATACAAATGGAAACTCCGATTCTAACCGGTTTAATTTGATTTCATTTCATACCAATTCTGTATATATATGAATAAAACAACATATTCAAGAATTAAACATTATATTACTATATATGTAATTAAATGTGTTTTTAATACTATATATAAAAACTAATAAGATTCTTAATAAAAGTCTGATATATTTCATTAAAATTTATGATAATACATCCAATTATATGACAATGTATAACAAGATTCATTATAGGTTTGAAAAAATGAAATATAAACACATAATTTTTTTTATGATCATTTAATATTATAATAATTTAAGGTGATAAACAAAATACTTTAGTAATTTAATGAATTTGCGTTTTTGGTAAAGTTTACGATAAAATTTACCATGCATTGATAAAAATCAATCTATTTATAAAGGTTTTGCATGACAGCATGTATGTTTTGTTTTATTTTTTGGAATTCATTTGTATATATATAAATTTAAAAAATCTAATAAAAATTAATTCATCCACAACAAAATTCAATTTAAATTTTAAAGTTCTATTCTTATACTGACGACATGAAATATTTTTTCTGGGTTTATGCTTATAAACTTTTCGAATCTGAATTTCATATAGGGTTATATCTCTTTATATTTTTTTAATTTATTTAATTGGGGACGTTAAAACCAATTGAGGTGGAAAACAACAGTTTTTTTTTTGATTTCAATTAAATTTATTGCTTTCATACAAATAAAATTTAAGTATTTAAATATAACTTTATAATTTTTTCGTATATATAAATAGAACATTTCAAATGTACAAATTATTTCATTTTATAACTATAACTAAATGGATCAAAGGTTTATTAGAAAAGTATTTTATTTACATAAAATACATGTACAATGTACATAGATATTTAAAATATGATCTTTTCTAAAATACACCTATAGAAAATCAAAATAATCCAATATAAACATAATATATATATATATATATATATGTATATCTTTTAAGTTCTTTTTACTTTATCCTTTCCAGACTATATGTAGCTATAATATCATGTATACGGATAATTATAATAGTAAATTGATGATGGTATATATAATATTTATGATATACTATTCATATATATTTCGGTTAAATATTTTTATATTTAGTCGTATATCATTTGCGGTATATATATTTTCTTTTTCAAAAAAAACATTATATAATATATAGGATAAATTATTATGATAATGTCAGTCGGAGTTACTCATGTGAAAATATTTATGAAATATATAAAATAAATACACTTAATCTTCTTGCAATTATGGTAAAAAAAAATATAAAAACAATCAAATGTATATAAATTTTGATTTTACCTGATGAATATATAATGAATTATAACTGTATGAATCATTCTTGTTTACATTTCTATTTTTTTATTAAAAGAAATGTTAACGTTTTTGTTTGAATCTTCAGTCAAACATTTCATTATTTTGTTTAATTCTGCTTTTATGTTTCACGATAAAGCAGAAACAATTTTAATTTCTAACTTCAAAATAACGATCCTTATTCTTTTCTTTTTATAAATCGTAATATTCACAATTATGAACAAAATAGGAGGTCAGTGACTGTATTTGTGGATTTGTGGGGATATATATATATATATATATATATATATATTATAGTTAATAATATGCAAAAAGAAAACTCATTAAATATTCGGTAAAAGTTTTTTTTTCTAAACTATACTCTATATAGCAAAAAAAAAAAAAAAAAGAAAAGATAAATATATACTAAATTTATTTTTATTGGAGTGAAAAATTTTTTTGCTATATATAAAATAAACATGTTTATATATTTAAAGAAAAAAAAAAGGATAATTTAAAGTATATTATATTTATATATAAATATATATATAGAAAAACAGGATCACAAATTTCATATATACACATAGAGAAAATTTAAAAAAAATATGTTGGTCTGGTTTTTTTTTTCTTTTAGATGGGTTATTTTAATTATTAAATATAATATATATACATTATGAAAAAGTGAAAAGCCAATTTTTTTTATGAAATATTTGTCGAATATAGAAAAAAAAAATATTTATGAAAAAGGGTTGAAAACCTTGCAAATTTTTCTTTTATACATACATATAGAATTAATTATTATTTACTATTGAATATAATAACCCTAAAGCTAAAAATTTCTATATTTTTGTATATTTTTTTTATATATATATATATATATATATTTTAAATGTATATTGCACTTAATTTATGTGTGTAATTTTATCCTTAAAATTTATATATATCACAATATATATATAAATAAGGACGAGTAAAGCTTTTAAAAAATAAAGTTCAGTAAAATTATATATAGTATATAGTAATGAAATTGATGACATATAAAACGTATATATAAAAAGTGGAAAATTATGTGAAAGATGAACTGATCTGATGGGAGAAATTTTTCTATAATAGGCTTTTATAAATATGTATAAAATATTTTATCGCGTGTTTTTATGAATTTATATATTATAAGAAATAATTGTTTTTAAAAAAATGTATGACGTTATATAAGAGGTAAAATATGTGTGATAAATACATTATTATTATTATTATTATTCTACAATTTGCATATTATGTTAAAATTATAATATGGTTTATAAAATCCATTTGAATTTACTACATGTTATTTATAGCAATTTTTCTGCATATTATAATACAAGCAATTATAGATTATTTTATAATTAAATATACAAGTTGGAAAGCAAAAAAGAACTATATGAACTATTCTATATAAATATGTTAATATATATATATATAGTATTTTTTATATTTGAAAAATTAAATTCTTTAAACACTCAACTTAATTTATATATATTTGAACCACATAATACATTAACATATGTATATGCATCATATACGATATACTTTATATTATATAAAGTTAACGCTTTAGTCAACGATTTTTTGCAAGGGATTGAAAAAATACAGAAAATCGTTGAATAGGGGTTTTTTATATATATGATATTTATAGCTTATTTCTTATTCATAAAACCAAGAAGTCGACAAATAAAAAAATAACTCGTTGAATACAGAAATCGTTCAATGAATAGTTATCTGTATATATGCGGTTATTATGTTATATATGAATATATGAATATGCATATATTAAATGAACCTATTTTATTACTAAATATATTTGTACAAAATAGGATATATTATAAAATGTACTATATATATTTTTTTTTAAAACGATAAATTTATATATATATATAAATATATATATGTATGTAAGTTTTCAAAACTAATAATTAGTTCTAAATTATATTTTTAAATAAGACATTCTTGGTATATATAAATATATTTAAATATATGCAAATTTTTTTAAATTTTTAAAGTATGTATTTTTTATTAATTTTTTGGCTAAAAGTTATATATTAGACTTATTATATCTTTTAAACTTGTCGGCGTTAAACCTTTTATAGAAATATGTAATTATTTATGGTTGATATAATTCTATTTAAAATAATAGAATCTAATAATTAGTCGGAAACTAATAATTAAAATGTTTAAATACAAAGAAAATGTGTATTGAAAATTTAACTAATTTCATTGAATTTTCTCGATTTTATGAATTTTCTTCACATTGCTATTGCGATTTATTTAAGTTATAATATTCAGCATTTTTATCACGATTTTTTTAATCACCCTGTATTTTAATTTTAAATTCAATTAAAAAAATTTATATTGTATTTATAATCGTATTTCAAACTATTTTATATAAGTATAAAATTCACCCATGAAATTCACATGCATATGTCTATATGTTTATAAAATACATTATATAAATTTACACACTCAGTCTCTATAAACATATGTACATACATATAGTAAAATGTATATTCATTTTATCATGAAAAACATCTTTTTGGTTAAATATTTTGCATATATATGTTTATAAAAAACTATATATAAATTTTGCATGAAAATGATTTAAAGTTGAGTTTTGTATATTTTAAGTTTTAAATATTATTAATTTATACAATGCTTAAAAAAGTATATATATATATATATATATATATATACATAAAAGAATAAATATATATAGATATGTTTGAAGTATGAATGAATGTCTAAATATATTTATTTTTTTATATTATATATGTTATATTAAACAATTTTCTATTTCAGATAAAATTGTTTCAAAAATGACATATATTATATCATATATATAGGACTAACAAATTGTGTCTATATAAGTTCTATATGGTTCTATATACTTATATATAGACAAATGTATCTATATATTAAATTTTCTCTATATGAATACATTTTTATTTACACTATTTTACATTCATTTGTATATCACGTTTTAATATATATATTTACGATTTAATTATATTATAGATTTTTTGCCGTTTCATTCATTACAATATTTCAAATAATCAAATCAAATCCAAATTGCTGGATCTTTAAATTAAAAATGTGATTTTTTATGATTTGTTAGGACTGATTTTCTGATTCTCTATTTCAATTAATTGCAAAGGAGGAATAAAGAAGAACCCCTTGGAAGGACCTCATTCGCATTCAAAATAAGAATTTTTGTAGATTTGTTGAAAAGAAAAGTTTTTTCAAAATAAAAAAATTATCATTCATAATGATTTTTTATAAATGTGTTCATTTTTCATAAATTAAGGGTTAAAATGAAATTGAATGAGTGTATTTGTTACATTTGAGTAATTTTGTATACATATATATATTTATGTATAGATACCTTTTTTTTAAACCTTTATAGACTTTTTAGTATAAATATACGAAGTATTCAAAATTTATATAATGTACATTCTGAGAAACAGCACGTATATTTTATTATACTATATCCTTATTATTATATACCCTGTAATGTAATGTTTCAATATATATATAAATAGAATTTAACAAATATTTTATATAGAATAAATTAAGAATATACATACATATATAAAAATGTATTTGAGATAAAAACATTTAAATCAAAATTATATATTTTTCCATTTCATATATGTTTAAATTAAACTTATATATATATGCTGTTTTGTATCGTATTTGCATATAATGAATGGGGAGGGTTTTTTAAGGTTTTTAAAACAAATATATGTGACATTTATTTTAACTTTTAAATTAAAATGTTGTTAAAATATAATATACCATTTGTACAATAAATATATATAATATCTATATCTAAATTATATACTGAGTATACCGCATATATGCATATACCATATATAAAAATAAATTATTCATTTAATTTTATATATAAACTTTATACCTAGAGTTTTATATATTTTAAACTAATACCTAATCTATATAATACCTTATTATACAGCGATATATTATTATCTGTTTGTCAATTTAAATGATGAAATTCTTTAGATTTATATACATACATATATTAACATAATAAATCGTTTATTGATATTGTGATTAATTAATTGTTTAGGTATAAATGTATATACATATACATGGTATTTGGTTGGGATTATTGTTATGTTGAATGTATGGTATATATGAGGAGTTGAATTATATATATAAAAGAATTCTATTTTCGTATTACAACAAGTTTAACTGATACATAAAGATGTGAGTTGAAATCATTAAAGCGAGTTTTTAACCCTTTTTCTATTTTTATTTATAACAAAATTTTTAATTTAATTAAAAAAAACACACTTTATATTTAAAAAAAATGTAATTATACTTAATTTCAGAGCGATTATTATGATATATCTATATATATATATATACATAATATAATTAAATTAATTTATACATTAAATTTCGCACATATATATGCAGATTTTCATGGATTAAAACAATTTATTTGACAATATATTATAGGCCACAATATATATTTATTTATATACGAATATTGTCGCATATATTAATTGTAATTAAAACACAAAAGTATATTAAAAATATATTTTAAATATAATTACCATAAAAATCATTTTCATTTTATAATATTGTGTATGAGAAATATATATACAATGCGAAAATTTAAAACAATTATATAAACAAGAATAGAAGTATTTTTATTTTTATGTGATGTATAGTATATGTATATATATTATATGCAGAGACGGACGACAGTATCTATAATTTAATTTTATTAATAATTTGGCATTGTTTCAAGAATAATTATTAATCTTTTCGTTTCATTTTATTTTATTTATATTTATATATATATTATATATGTATTTTTTTTTCTTTTCTTATAAATTATTAACTTGTTTTTGTCGCGTCAAACAATTATTATAATAACATGCGTAAATCTGAATTGAATATGCGGTTTATATAAAGATTTGGAAAACAAAATATTTGATGTGTAAATATTATATTTATAATATTTATATATATATATGATCATTGAGTATAAACATCGGGGATTTGATTGCGTGCGGGGTGGCATTGATTTTATTTATATGATGATGATGATGTATTTTTCTTACTTGTTCTTAAAACCACATCAGCTTATAGTCAGTATATGACAAAATTTTACCCACATATATCTATATATATATATATATATATATATATATATATATAACATTTTTTTTAATATTATATTTATATTCTAAATAAATGTATTTAATTAAAACTTTAAAAATTAAGCAAAGAATTTTATTAAATTAATTTAATGGTTTAAGAAATAACTACTAATTGTGAAAGATATTTTATATATGTAATATAAATGGGTTATATAGAGTTCAGCTATATATTTTAAAAGCATGTCATTCGTATATAATATTAGTGTAATAGAAATAAACATTTAATTTTTGATTAAATCAAATTAAATTGTTTATTGTTATACTTAAATATATGAAAAATTTTTACAAGTTTACTGTCGGAATGTGGATATTTAGTAAACGTTGCTAATGTTTAATAAAAATTTCTAATTTTCGATTTTAGAAATGAATTAAAAAAAAGGTTCAAATTATATATGCGTTTTTTTATCACAAAAACAAATTAGTACATATTTTAATAAAAATAAATTAAATATATGATAACAAAACAAAAAATTTACAATCATAAACTATCTCTAATTTAGTGGTAAAATCTAAACCAAAAAAAAAAAAAATTGCTCTGTTTTTTTACTAATAAAAATAATAAATAATAAACTCATAAATCATACGCTTGTTTACTAAAATGCAAATATTTATATCATATATATATGCGATCTGATTGACTTTTTTTGCGGCGGAAAAAACACTTTACACACATTACATACGGGGAAAAAATATATCATTATAAAATAATTTATGAAACGCAAAATGAATGTGTCATCATTATAAATATTCATTGGAAAAAACCTAACAATTTATATGTATATAGTATGCGTATATATCATAGGCGGTATATGAAAAATTTCAAGATATTTTCAAAACGGGGTGAAAAGCACATCTATAAATAAGTAATTTATGGAAAACAAAGTCATACGAAATTTTCTGAAAAATCGTTTTTTTTCTTCCCTTTCAATTTTTTTTGTAATACCCTGGATTTTCTTCAATTTTGAATTGTCCCTCCATGTCATATGAAAATCAATTAATTTCTGGAATTTCATAAAACAAAATTTTGAATTGACAAAATAGGACAAAATTTTAAGTACACTTTTTGGAAAATCGAATGCATCTTTATAGAACCATGGGGGATTTCAACATTTTATATTTTATAAAATATCAGAAAATTATTAAAATATCACCTCGTTTCATGAGATGAGATTTTTTCACGCACTGCCTATGATGTACATAGATATATATCATATTTATATTCATATGAACATTTGATAAAATCAATGTTAAAAAAATTATACTATATATACAAAATATCCGAGAATTCTCTGTAAATCTGTTAATCGCCAATTTTTCTAGAAATTAAAAAAGAAATTTCTTTTGATGTGTATATAATATTGTTTTAATAAAAAATTTAAAAGGTAAAACTATAAAACATTTTTAAAATTCATCATAATTTCGTTTTTAATTTATTGAAAAAAGATAATCGTAAATATATTAATAATATTAGTAGAAATATGTACATCAAAATTATGTTAAATTTTATATTGTTACAAAATTATATTGTTTTCTCAGTAATTTTATATATTTTTAAAATAGTTGTATTGTCATTAAACATAATCGCTAATTTTTCAATGTAACAACAATCAACAATCTCATTGACTATAGTAAAACTTGAAAAGGTACTCGCCGGACGATATTTACTTGTACAACACGGCAAATATAAAATCACTTTTCATCAATAATATATTATTCAATATGTAAATATGATAAATTTCTTTTAATGATAAGCGATTGATATCTCTTTTTATACATATATATATATATATATATATATATATATATATATGCGACGACAAAAAAAAGTTAATAACAATAATAACATTAATATATTTGACATGTTTTTGTTGTTTGTTATATATAGTATATAAGTACCAGCAATGGGGTTTTTTTTCTGTTTATATATAATTAAACTGATAATAAAACAAAATGTAATTGCGTTTAATATCTATAATATAAAGTATACACACGATGATGGTATATATATTATATACATATACAATATACATATATATTCAATATGCAGATATAATATTATTTGAATTGTAATTATCATATGATTTATATCATTTATATCTATATTTTTATTACAGGGTTTTTTGTGTGCGGTTATTTTTTTTTTTTTTTTTGCAAAAAATTAAATAAGTTAAATATTTATTAATTTTTGTTATGGAATATCACACAAAGAATGTATTGTTTTTTTTAAAGGGTTTTTCTATAATTGAATATGTTTAACTAATAAACCTAAAAACTTATTTGTTTTGTATTTATATTTAATTATATATATTCTTGAAGGTTTGAACGATTAAGATTATACGATTATGTTTTATATATATATACATATATGTATATATTTAATACTATAGATTTTATTGATATAGCGACGTGCGACATCGTTTATATTGTATATACATAAATTATTAATTCAATACTGGTATTATTTAGAATTGTGAATTTGTTTATTTATGATTAAAATCTTGGTAATCTGTTAATCTGCTTTTAAATAATGCATAATTTGTATTAGGTATATACACTTTTCTATAAATTTTAATATTCTATTTAAATATATATATAAAACTGTTTTTTGTTTAAACACATTCATTCATTCATAGATATAGATATTATTGTTATAATAATAGTAGATATTTACGCAAATGTTTTTATTTTATTTTATTTTTTTTGTATATATATAAAATAATATTTGTTTAAATTTTGATTATTCTATATATTTGTTTTCATTTATTTATTTATATATTTGTACAATATATTTCTCATTATATTATTGTATTTACATTTTTATTTTTTATCTTTTTCAATTTCAACAATTTTTTTTTTCGAAATAAAACAGATGTATATATTCTGTATATCCAAACAATCAGATAATAAATATAGATTATATCGGAAAAAATCAAATATATTAATATCATGTCACAATTGTAATTGTTTAAGCGTCATTTCATTTACGTTTCGAATCAATTATACGACGATATTCAATTTATTTGTATAATTGTATAACTATATATATATATATATATATATATATATATATATATTGATGAGTAATTGAATACATATTCTTTTATATTAAGTACTAAGAAGATATTTAAAAAATAACTCATTACTCTAAATAAAAAATATATATGTTACTAGATTTTAAATCAGAATTGAAATATATAGTATATACAAAGCCAATTGACATTGTTTATCGTTTATAAGAAAGAAAACAGAAATAATTGTGTATAATATATAAAACAATATACTTGACCTCTGTCGATGTCATGTCCCCGTAGAATTGTGTGTGAATATAATAAATAAATATGTAAAAACATATTATATATTTTGTAAGAAATTTCAATTTTATATATATTTATAGGTTAATCGCACAAAACACACATAATCGTTTCCAAAAATTAAAATTCTTCTTGTTGTTCCAAATATAAATATGTAGTTCAAGACACACTACTATAAAGACCTATATCCACTTCAAAAGACTTTTCTTTCTTATATTTAAACAGAAATACTTTTTTTTTTAAATATTAAATATGTTAAAAGACTGGAGACATTTCACTAACAATATATATAATATGACGTATAATAATCAATGTGAATAAAAATACATATTTAATTTCTATTGATCTTAATTATATTATCTGAATTAAAATTTAAAATTAATTGAATGGATATATAGAATGAGGTATA
This sequence comes from Dilophus febrilis, assembly GCA_958336335.1. Taxonomy (NCBI): domain Eukaryota; kingdom Metazoa; phylum Arthropoda; class Insecta; order Diptera; family Bibionidae; genus Dilophus; species Dilophus febrilis. The sequence continues at coordinate 30,604,091 of OY284469.1, read as the reverse complement.
TATTTTTTGTCGATCGATAAAACAATTTAATTATATTTTGAATATTTTTTCTTTTTTATTTATACCTGTATTTTCTGGATTTTGTATGTACATTTATAAATTGCGCTCAATATAAACGGATTGAATTAAATTAAATTGAATATAGGTCACGAAATCTGTTTGATTAAATGCATATACAATACATACGTAATGTAATTGAATAAATAATAAATATAGAATTTATATTATCACTTCATTAATTAAATTATATTTTTTTTATTTAACTTTTTTTTTTTTAATGGTATATACAATAATCTTTCAATCATACCATCATGTTTTCAATTCTTCATTCAGATGTTATATATTCATTCATTATATGTAAATATTCGCGGGAAAAAAAAGTATTGTAAAATTTTCTATTATTTTATTATATATGTTTAACTTGTTTTATATATTTTGCAAAAATAGAAAAAAAAAAGGATAAATTAATTCATTAGCATTCATTCAAGTTTGTTGAAAGTCAGAAAACAATCAAATAAAATGCAAATGAAGAAACAAAAATATAATTAACATAAATTTGAAATCAATAAAAAAAAATTGTTTTATGTCTTTTTTCTATATTCAATAATCTTGATAATCTTGTTACCAAAAATATCAGTCATTTACCTGATTAGTATATATGTTTAAAAGCTTTATTATCGTCAATTGGAAAACGAGGCAAAAATCATATTTGTATGTTTGTATTTTTAAACACCGGTTAAAATTGGGGTTTTTTACATCAACTGTATTTTAATGAAATTAAATTTGTTTATGTGATAATTAGAATGCAATAATTGTTTATAAAAATATAGAAATACCTTGAAATTTTCTATTAATACACAAAGATATCATAAATGATTTTCAATAAAAGGTTTCGCTAATCGTGGATGAGTGCTTTTGAGGATATGTTATAAATCATATAAAATATTATAACTAGAATAATTTGTTTAGGGAATTTAACTAAAAATAAAAAAAGTAAACTTATGAATTCAAACAAGCGTTTTTTTTTTAAATTAATTAACTTATATTATTCATTCTGTCAGGTATATAAAAATACACATGCTTTCATACAAAAAATGTTATGATATGCGGACACCATATATTTATAATTATATATATAATAATTGGAAATAAAATATTTTTAATTAAATTTTTAAATTGTATGCTTATATATATCATAAAATTTTTTATATTATTTTTTTATTTTTGTTTGCAATTGCTTCTCTTTACCTGATTAAGCCATAAAATTTGGTTAAATTTTTGTTTCTTATTATCTTCATGCATCTTAGAAATTGTTTGTAGACTTACCTATATTTTTGTATAAATGAAAATATAAAATAAAAATTAATTATTTTAAATTAAAAAAATTTTCTTTATAAATATAAATAAATGAAATAATGTATATTTATTTTCTATAACAGTTCTATATATATTTTCTATAACATATAATATAATATTTTATTTCATTTTTTTTTTCTATTATTAATAAGTCTTTTTCGTAAATATTTGACAAATTAATATTTATTCTTTTCGAACCAAAAGAAGAAAAAAAAAATTGATAATATAATTTATCAATCAATAACACATAATATTCATATATTTTTATAAATACGCATAATATAACGATAATATAATCATTTATATTAATAATAATAATAATAATAATATTAATAAAAATTTCTTATTATAAAAAGATATTATAAGAATGAAATGGTATTGTATAGTATTTATAATATAAATGTTAATAGAAAAATATATACATTAAAAATATATATAATTATATATGTATGTATAATGTATATACTATTCTATAATAGACCTTTTCTGATGATGAAAAAATCAATAAATTCCCTTTTTTCATCGTCTATGTAAGGTACCTTATTTTTTCCTCCTTTTTTATTTTCATTTGTATAATATACTCTGCTGAACGTTGTTATGTGTTGTACATATATATATGTGCAAAGTTAATTTTCCTATTTTTCATTGATTACATTTTTCTTATATACTTGTAATATTATATAAAACATGTAAAGGTATAAAGTTACTATACATATAAATACGCATATATATACCCTTTTTGGTATACCCCATTGTTATTTTCCAAAGACTTAATAAAACGTAATGTAACTATATTCGGTGTTTGTTGGTGTATGTCATTTTGTGAAGTGAACAACTTTAATATATATATAGATTTTAAGTATTATATATATGGTACTATAGCAGGGCATATATATTCGTTAATGTATATTATCAAATATCTAATAGGTTTATCAAATGCAAAGGTATAAATATATACATAAAATGATGAAAGAAATGTAAATACTTACAACAAATGGGTATGAATATATATATATACAACAGCAAAAATGTACAAATAGTAAAATTTTCTATATATATAATCGACTAACTCATTTATATACAAATCGATTACTCTATTGTTATATTTAACTAATTTCTATAAGTACAAATACATGCAATTATGTATAGCTATATATATATATAGAGGTATATTTATATATTCCCAATGGAGTTTGTTTTATTTTTTTTACACATTTCTCGCTCGATATATTGTATATTATTATACACAATAAAATGATTTTACAAAATAAAAAGTCGTGTAGAGTCGCCTATCGATATATATATATATATAAATATATAGATAAATAGACCATAAAATCAAATATTATCATTTTTCAACAGGCAAATCAAGTAATACAGAACCATTATTCTATATTATCAATTGTATAGACACATCTCTATATATATATTACTGTATAATTTAATACAATATATATATAGTTATGTAAAGTAGAGAATATATGAATGGTATGCATTTTCCAGGATACAAATGTATACGATATATAAATAAACATGTTCAAATAATTAAACCTCTTATTGTTATATGGAGCAATAGACAGTTTTATAAAAAAAAATCCATATTTCACATTCAATTTATATAGCCCCTATTGTACACAATTATGTATATAGATATTATAACATGGCCAGCAATAATAAAAATGTCATATAATAGAACGATATTTATTGAGTTTTACAATTTTTTAAAAATATTTAATTGTGTTCTATTAAGTTTTTCATTTGAATCATTCTAAAATATATCCTTTCGCTTTCACAATGATATTTTCTAAGATATATGGTATTATATTGTAAAAAAGTAATCTTTAATATTTGAAAATTATTTCTATTCTTTAATTTAACTTAAAGATTAAAAAAATGTTGAATGTACTTTTCTTCATATACATCTTAAAAACATCCTCAATAGCCGTTAAAAAGAATATAATTATATATTCTGCTGTATAAAGTAACGCATTTATATTTTTACTTACAATATATTTTTATATATGTATATTACTTTTGATGTTACTATATACGCGTGTTAGTAGAATATATATTCATTATTTGTTGAACCGAGTTGAACCCATTTGTGCCTTTTATTACTGTATATATCTGCCTATATACCTATATAGGATTTCTCTAATTTTATCACAATTGCACGTAAACCATATTTTATAAATAAATGAACAAATAAAAATGGTAATCAGTCGAAAGTGTTAATGTATGTTAACGATCCTTTTAAACATCCTTTTAAACATCATAAAGAAAATTATACAACACCATAGAAATAATATAGTAGAACTAGAAGCGAAATTAGGTTAGGATTCTTGGTTGAACATCAATGGCGTCCATTTAGGATTTTTGTCAAAAAAATTCCATCGATATTTTTAAAAGCTTTATACATCGACATCGACATAGATAAATTAATTAAAATTATATGTAAATATTCATAAAAAAATTCTTAAAATTTAATAGTTCAATTGTTTACATGGTTTAGTTGTTTCTATGATAATTATTGTTTTAATATAAATTAGAATTAAATTAAATAGAAAAGAAAATAAAAATAAAGCTTAATATAAAGCGTAAAACAATAAAATTAAGCTTTATATAAAGCTTAAAATCCATGTCAATTAAAAAATTAGGTTAATTTCCTTAAAAAATTATGAAAAATTCCTCAAAAATTTAGACAAATGGCCGAAATCCGCCATTGATGTTTAACCAAACCATTTATATGAAAACATAACCTAATTTCGCTTCTAGTTCTACTATATTATTTCTATGTACAACACCGTTGCTATATACGAATTCTTTTTAAAATCTTTTCGAATATAATATGAATAATACAATATTATTTATAATGGTTTGATAGTTGAACTATTTTGTAATAATTTATTATGGGGTTTTATATTATATATAAGATACAATACGATGAGATAAGTATAATAACAACTATAGAAAACGGATAAAAAGGCATAGAAATAATGGATATGGAAAAGGTAATAATGGAAAAAAATGATATTATGGTATATTTAATTAAAATTTACATATTGAAATCGACAATATAAAAAAAACCATAATATTAACAGATAATAATCAAAATTTTGGTTTAGAAATATTAGTTAATACAGAAATAAAGAAAAAAAGGAAAACATTTAAATTTAGAGTCAATCAATGACATAGAATAGAATAACAAAACAATTGTTAAATCAAGTAAATAAGTACGTTAAATACTATTAAGATAATCTATCATATGAAAATGATTTTTGAAAATATATACCTGTTTAATTATAATACAAAACGTTTATAGGGCACGAATAATATATTAAAATATATATAGTATAATACTAGTAATATATAGTACATATAGTAAAATATATATATATAATATATATATAGATAATTAAATATGCAAAGCATGTATCCATAATGTTGAATAATAATAATGGCATATATACATAATACCATAATACATATATATATTTATAATGGCGACATACAATATATAATTATGATAAAGGGAGTGAAAATGTGTTTAAGTGAGTTACAAATACAAAATATACAAAAATTAATATAATTGATATAATGTACGTAAATCGTTGATATGCGATGTGATTTCATAAAATATTATATCCCATAATTAAAAAAATTAAAAATATGTACGTGTTAAAAAATGTTTACTATTTCTAATTAATTACTTTTACTAATTAATTACTATTTCTATATCTAATCTAATTTTCCCTTACAACCGACAATTTGTTTTAGAGCCCTAAAATAAATCCGTCTGTTGTTGGTTTCATAATTTGTTGAGTTTTTACCGTAATTAGCCGTACAACGAAAATCGATCAAATTTAGAATTGGTCACATTTAAATATACGAATTTTATTAAAAATTTTATCATAAAATATATGAAAAATTAAAGTCGTCTTCAATTGAAAAACTAAAGAAAAACTGAAACCCCTTACTAATTAAAAATGTAAACCACACATATAAAATAACTGAAATTAAACTACATATACATATCATGACAACGTCTTTTTTCAACAACGTTTCCATGTTTGTTATATAAAAGTGTAATATTCTGCATAAAATACATGTATATTCAATAATAGCACATAAGCAAATCATATGTTTTTAGCTCACCTGTTTTATTAATAGAAAACTCTTGAAATTGCATATACCACATAAATATCATTTCATAATATTAACATGGAGATGACAACAATAAAATGCAAGTATGTATATTTGTTTACAAGTTGAGTGAAGGCACTATTTTTTAAAGTTTTGTTTTTAATTTCTTCTTCTTTTTTTCCGCAATGAATACCACAATTTAAATATAAATATATAGATATGTAAAAACTAAAATAATATTGCGTATGCACATTTTTACATGTACTATAGAAATCGTATATAGAACATATATATTAAAATAAAAAGTAGTGAAATGAAACCCAGGCGATATATATATTTAGAAAAAAAAAGGATACAATTTTATTTTTATTTTTAAACTTCACCACCTCTATAAGTATACTATTATATATATGGTATATGCAAATGTATACAATTTTTTAATTAATCCTGTATACGTATATATAGTAGTAAAAAGTTATTCAACATTTTTTGTTTTTTTATTTCATTTAAATTTTTCCTTTTTCATACATATCATTTTGTAATAATAAAATAAAAAATATTCTATATAATAATGAACAACAAAATATATATATAGAATAAACGTATACTTATATTAAAAAAATATATGCGGGTAAATAAAAAGGAAATAGAAGAAAATGTATAAATGAAAATGGGAAAATGTCGGAGATATCAAATACAAAATAAAAAAAGGAAGAAGTTTTATTATTTTTTAAACATTTTCATATACATTTTTTGGTTTATAAAATTGGGGTACACCAAAAATAAAAAGGACCCAAAATTTGTAGATAGAATAAAAAAATATGAATCGTTTTTGAAATATTTTGAAACTTGTTCTTTATGTGAATGTTTTTGATAACAAAACAACAATTTATATTTATATGGTAATTTGCAAATGTGGAACAAATCAATGGAATAAACTCATTCACCACAATTTTCTTATCATATTTGCATATTTTTTTTCCAATAATAAATCGCGATTTGTGATTTTTCGTCGTGATTTGCCACTGACCATTGGCACTAAACTACTAACGAACGACCCACAACAGCGTTCTATTGTTGATTTCATAATTTGTTATATTTACTGCGTGACAATAATTTCAATGTCGTACAACAAATCAGATGGGAAATTATGTAACTTTCTGAATAAAATTCATACTCGAAAATAACAGAATATCAGAAAGTAAAGTTCATACAACATATTATCTACATATATAAATTATGCATATATATTCAAACAATAACGCGTGATTTGAAAATATTTTAATTTTATATATGCATAATGGATAATGCTAATTACTTAAAAGTAATTTTAATCAGGAAAATTATTATATACTTTTCATTATTTTATATGTACAAATTAATATATGTATATTTAACAAAAGTTTATTTTGTTGGCCATATACACTAAAATGTCTGTTTTCATATATATTCAATATATATGTAACTTATTGTTATAGTTACAGAGCAGAGTGTTTTTAATAGTAATATTTATTTTTGTTGTTATATAGAATAGACATATTATATATATATTTATTTACTTTATTTTACATACATATACATATATATTTATATAGAATATATATTTTGTATTGTATAAAATGTATAAAATTATGTTGGTTATTGTATATACATATAGAGTGTATTTAATGTATATATATTTTAAGGTTATAAAGTACGTGATGGAATAATAGAAATACGTATATAATATTATAAATACCGTATATGATGTGCGTATATATAATATAGTATTTCGCATGAATAGATTTTATATATACAAATATACAACTGCTTTTAAAACTAAAAATACACGTTACCATACACCTTACCACATATTATGTGAAATCGCAAAACATGTTTTTCCATATCATAATAATAATGAATATAAATTTGATCAATAAAATTATGATCGCCCAGCATTTCATTAATATTTGTTTGAGTTGAAAATTTTGTAATATGTTCATAACACTAAAAGGATTCAAAAATTATATATTTTAAAACGATCATCATAACATAATTCAGATATTGAATATATTAATGATATAATACATATATCACATCAGGAATATATTTATTACTCGACCGTTTATACCGATACCGACCGATATTTTCTTTAAACATTGCGATATTGGAAGTTTAAATTGAAAGATTATGATCGATTAGTGAATTTTTGCAAAATATTTAAAATTCAAATTTGATTAAAGTTTTGTTAATTAAGGGGGGAAAATTTATTTGGTAATAGAAAATAGTAAAAGAATATTAAAATTAATTGAATCGATATATAGATAAGAGAGATGCTGACTGCTCTTTTTGGAATACCTGTCTGTATATTCCTTTGTGACTCCTCTTGAACTTCTATCTTACTGTTTACATATACACAATAGTATTTGCAAATGTTTACTTATAAATATATATATATATATACTATATATATAATATACAGAGGTTTGCTTTATTATCGTACAGGTATTATAATAATAATATATAGTTTATATGCATGCATATATATAATACTTATATTTAATTTTAAAATACAATATATTATATATAAATATTATTTATATAATACAGGTACAGACTTTCGTGTAAATAATATATCTATATCTATATATGGTTTCATTCATTCATTGAGTATTATATGTGTTATATATTTATATATATAGTGTCTATCAACTTATAATATTATATATACATATATTATGAAATATATATCATATTCTAAAAAATAAAGGGTATTCCTTTTGTATATCGTTCATGCTTTAATTCTCTAAGGTTTTAAATATGTATATATTTAGATTTGGAATATCCGCAGAAACATGTAAAATGTCAACTATATTCCTGATAAAATTGCAATAACAATTGTAATAACGAAAGACAAACAAAAGTATCTGCATTTTGCAATGTTTTATAAAATCGATGTACTTTTTGAAATACAATCTATATTCTGTCGTGAATTGTATATATACTTAAATGATTATGCTAAATGTGCAAATGGAATGTATTTATGACAAACGCCTATGTTGTTTAACTAGAGTTATATAATTATTTTTTATATAGTAAAATATATTGGGATACCTTTAAAAATGTTAATAGATTTGTAAAAATTCAATATAAACTAGATATAGTTTTTTTTCATATGATCGAAACTCCTGTATTTAAAGATTTTCTTTAACTTAATTTTATTATATTATTTCAAATTTAATAATTGAATTAAATTGTGATATAAACAAGAGATAATTTAAGAAAATTTCAATAATATAAAAAAGACAAAAAAAACATGAACTCACAGTATTATTATAAAAAAAACAAAATTATCGGATTTTGATTGATTTGGAAACTTAAAATTTTCAATAAATGTTTTATTCAATTGGGCCAGGACAAAACGCTAAAAATCGACCATTTGTTATATTTCCTTTAATCAACTCTATATTTTGACATTATATAAAGAGATAACTATTTTGCTAAATAATTCTTCAAAAAAAAAATTGTTAAATATATTATCACTAAAAATTTAATTTGAATTTTAACCGATAAAGGATTTATACATCCAAATATATTCTTTATATATAAAAAAATGTATATATTTATATATTATTAAATTTTCCTATTTAATATATCTAGTATACATAACATAAATAAGGGTTTCTTTTTATTTTTTTTCTTTAGAAATATCTATAGTATAATAATATTTAAGATATATAATAATAAGTCCTATAGCAATATTCAAATATCAAAAATGTACTTAAGCTTTTTTTATTTTTTAATATTAAAACAGTATTGTTGGAAAATATTTCATCATTATTATTATGTTCTAAAATGGAATTAGTAATTTAGGGAAATTTTTACAATTTTGAGCATTGAGATATAGAAAAATTTTACGACTGAATTGGGTAGTTTATTTTCATGACTCGATTGTTACAAAGTCAGCTATTGCGCTAAATTATAATTGATTTTAATAACCTAAACAATTTCTTACTTCTGTATCGTTGAATATACTATAGATGTATAGAATTGTATATATAGAACATGTTCTCGTTGTCTTTATTCTATAGAAAATTATATACATGTGGTATTCTTTAGGAAACAATTATTATTATTATTATTATTACGAAAATGTAAATACCATATATACATTAATTTACATATACCTTCATAATATACCTAGAACTGCTAGAACCTAGTACATATAGAATGTACACATGGTGTATATATCTATAGAACAAAGACACTTGCTCATAAATATTTTCATTATTAAAATGTTTTATAGTGTTTTACTCATATACGTTTACATATAAATGAATAAAACAACCCGTGTACTTGTTTCCTATTATATATGTAACATATATATAGATTTATATTTTTTCTGACTGTGTAAAATCCTGGATTTTTATACACTTTTATTTTTTTTGCTTTTACATGTTAATGTTTAAATTGCTTTAAAAAAATTATATTCCGGTTGTTTTTATATATTTAAAAAAAATGTATTTTTAAATTATAATTATTATTGCATTTATTTGGAATTTTTATAAAATAATTTAAATTGTAATATACCGAATTTTCTCTTTAATTATTTATTAAAATATTTAAAATTATATATATTATAATATATAATTATATTTATCGATTTAAAACAAAAACTGAAAGTAAAAAATAAACAGAAAAGAACATCAAACAATATAAAATAATTTTCAATTATAAAACAATAAAATTAATTTTATTTCATCATACGTTGTTGAAATCATTTTATATATCATATTATTCTATTTATATATTGAATAAATACATAATTGAGTTTATATAAATTTTCCCTCTTATATATATTTAATATTTTAAAATTGATCGTATCATATATTGATGTAAAATAAAGTTATATTTATATATTGATTAGATTATATATTATATATCCATCTATATAATATATAATAATATTTTGATTTGAAAACTATAAAGGATTTGTAAATTACACATATTTGATTATTTATATAATAGCGATTTATATATGATCAAAGTGAATTTAAATCAACAAAACTATATTATATATAGATATATAGATATTTAATATAAAATATTGAATTGTAAGATTTTCATAATTATATTTATATTTATATATCTATATGTTATAAAGAATAAATACTTCAAATATAATTTTCAATTTTTGATTTTCTATTAAAATTATTTTCTTTATTTATATGTATATAGATAGATTATATCAAATTAAAATTCAATATTTTGCTAAATGAGTTTAACAAGTTTTTCTTATACCATATAACAATTTTCCACAATTTATCGTATATTTATATATGAAAATTTTCATATGCCAAAATATTGGTATAATTTACAATATATATAGAGAAAATCTTTTATTTTCATTTAACACGTACACAATAATTTAAAATTTATATATTTGTGTGGTTAGACAACAGAACATAAATAATAATATATATAAATGAAAGTATATATAAAACAAACCAACCAAAAAAAAATAAAATTGTAAATAAATACATATTTAATTTCTTTATGAGATTCATAAAATCTATGTATATATGAACAAGGATCACATATATGTATTTAAATATATGGAAAATTATATGTAATATATATTTATACTTATCGTGTATACAAAACATAAAATGTATGTATTTTTTTATAGTCGGTTTGTTTTATGTTACAACAGGAAAAATACCTAAAATCAAACAACCAGACAGTTGCAATTTTTTATATACTATATAATAATAATATTATATAACACAAAACATATTTATATTCTCGAAATGTTATTATATATATAGAGCATATTCCGATATGTATATATATGTAGTATTTACTAAATTTAAACCTTGTTCATTCATAAATCAATTTTAAATAAGGTGTCTGGCTGCAAATGTATATATACAGTATGTAGTACACCAAAACACACATATATATATATATATATATATATATAGAATATGTAGAATAATAAAAAAATGTTCCTTCATCGAATATGCATATGGTGTATTTTTATGCAATGTTATAATTTATTTATTTTTTGTTTACAACAATTCATATGTAATATGGCAAATTTTCTTTAAAATTTAAATTTGTATATGAGTGCTATAAAGTAATTTGTTTAGTTTCTACTTTAGTTTGGAGGTTTTTTTTTTGTTAATCAGATTAAAGTTACGAAGTCTATATGATTATAGATTTCCTTTTTGTTTTGTTTGTAATTTATAATTATTTGAATCGCTCGCATATACCGAGTGGAATACCAATAATTGATTAGATTATTTGTATAATTAGGGTAATGGACAAAATTATTTAATTTATTATTTTATATAGTATTATAATAATAATAATAATAATCAAAGAAATTATATTATTTAAATGATTCTATTAAAATATATTCAAATTTTCTTAATATTTTTTATTGGACATTTTTTTAAATAAATAATTAAATATAATATATATAGAAATAATTCTTTGTTTGAATATTTATATTTATAGTATAGTGGATTCCAAAAATAATAAAAATAATAACTATTAATTTAATGTTATATTTTATTTATAATAATTTTGATCCGTATATATTATTATATATTATCATGTATACATGCGATATTAATTTTAAATATATATATGTATATATAAATAATTATATATATTATTATTTTATAGAAAAATATATAAATACTGCCATATATAGCATATATTGACTTGATTTGATTGTATATAATAATATATAACACATTTGAATTAATAATTTTCATTGTATACATACACCACATATATATTTATTAAATATATCGAATATTTATCTCTAATTATATATTATATACATTTGTTTATATATACATGGTGTTCTATTTGATATAGTGGAAAAAACTTCCCATATCATAATGTGAATGTTGATTTATATTTTGTCAATTCAGTAAACGTATTAATAGTTCTTTAGCCTATATAGGATATTTTTTCTTAATTGAAAGTTTGATTTGTTGATGTTTGAACATTTACAGCAGAAAATGTAATAAATAATTATTGGTTTGTATAAATCGAAGGATAAATTTTCAAAAATATTGATCATGCAAGTGAATATCACGATATGTTATTACATGAAATAAAGTTTTAGTGAACAGTCTGTTGTGTAAACGGTATAATAGATTTGAAAGGAATATTATTATATATATATTATATATACAAAATTAAGTTGTCAATATATAAAAATATTTGAATGATTGATATTATAATTAAATCAACACAAAATTTATACTAATTGGAAGTATTTATAGAAACGTATAATAATATTCTTTAGTGAAATAGAATATATTTATACATCAATTATGTATAATTATTATTTTATTTATATATTCTATATTTAATCTATAATATAATTATGTTGTTTGTATGTATATTAAAAATGGTTGCATGTATGAATGGATTTATTTTATCATGTATTTTCTCTTTGTAATCTATATATACCTAACGAAGGATATGAAAAATCATCAATTAAGTAATAATTTAAATCAAGTGGTTTTTATACTATATATCTAAAGACTAATCTACCTAACAATTGTTTGACAACGTATCAGTTAATTTTTCATACTGCTTTTACTACCATTTTACTGGGCGAATATAATGTTAAAGAAAATTGCTTGTTGAAATTACTATATCCCAATTTTCCGGGACTCAGTTATCCTTGAAAAAACTATTCTGAGCATCAAAATGTTAAAGACACAACCTTTGATAATCTTTATTTATATTGTATCCATATATATGTGATGAGAAAACCTTTTTTATATTCTACATTATTTATCGATAATAAATAAAAAAAAAAGTGAATTTATTAAAAAATATTTGCTAACATAAAAAAAAAAATATTCAATAATATTTTCATTAAAAACCGCATTAACAGAAACTATAAATTGTTTATATAAAAATCATTATTAATACCTATACTTGAATGAAATAAACAAATTTCTTATAAATGCCAATAAAAAAATTTGGTTTTATAAAAAAAAATTCATAATTTTCTTACCCTAAGGTATATTTTAAAATATTTGGACATTTTTTTTTATACATAATATATTTATATTTATAAACTTTTAAACATTTTTGCTAATAAATGAATTTGCGATGCAAAAACAATACTGTAAAAAGTTTTCTGTGCATTCATAATTTGTTTTTCGTAAAGTTTCAAAATAGAAAATTAATTAAATGCTAACAACAACAACATATATGAATAAAAATGTTTAGATAATGTATAAAAATTACGATAATAACTTTGTGATTATTTCTTGATTTTAAAATGTTTTAACGCAAAAGGTTCAATTCTTCAAGGTTCATTAATAAAAAATAAAAAATAATTATTAATATCAATTTGCAGTTAATTAGATATAAAGTTTTTAATTTTTACTTTATTAATCCTTTGTAATAGTTTTTTAAATACCAAAAAATCATTGCAATTACTAGTTTTAGTTAAATTACAAATTTAATCATATAGCATATAAAAAAGATTTATAAATATATCCTTGATATATAAATTTTTATTATCGTAATCTTTCTCACTTAACAATTATTTTATAATCTCATAAGTGTATATGTGCATAAAATTTCATCATAATAAATTTAATAAATACCATTTCATATCAATGCCGAATACAGATATAAATACTTATATCTACATATCTATTTATTGTTAGTTGTAAATTAATCTAAATCTAAACTATATATTAACTATAAACTAAATATATACATAAATATATATAATATATATACAATTATATTACACATTTTATACAAATTTAAATCAGATATAAAGATAAAGTTTGATGATTATAAATACTATTTACATTTAAAATTAAAACAATAAAATAATTTAAATGTGTAATATATTGTACATTTTGTTAATATGTGCGTTTATCTGAATCAGAAGTATATAAAATTTTGTAATTGTTATTATTCTAATTTATCATAAATTTTATGGCATAGATCATTATATGATGATGTGAATTATATAAATAAAAACTTATTTGGTGTAAAGAATCTATATTTATCGAAATAGATAAAAAATAATAACAATAAATTTTAGATTTTCATAAAGTATAGACGCGATGTTTTCAAGAATAGAATAGAATATAGAATATTCAAAACTTTAAATATCTTAATTTCTCACAATTGCATCAAACTTTTATGTAAATTTTTATATGATATTGATGATTTTTATCATTGGTTTATTTCGTATAGTATATCTAAACAAAAAATAAAAACTTGAGCATATACACTTAAATGTACATAAATAACAATTTAATTTTTTTAATTTACGTTAATTTTATGTATTTTAATTGTTATACATACTTTTAATTGAATCGTATTTATCTATATAGAATTTATCTATAGAATTGTATTTATACATCTGTATAATACTACATTGACATACATATAAAATAAATAAATCAATTAAATGATAAAAAAAAATTTATTTTCAGTAGAATTCATATTGTATTTATCTGTTTTTTTTTACTCTTTTTTTTCTCTACCAAAATTAATTACATATAAATATAAATATATAAGATTAATTTAAAATGTTTTTATATATATGTATAAAAAACGATTTACAGAAAAAAAAAATTAACGATTATATAAACATACTCATAAAATAAAAAAAAAAGTCTAACAATAAGTGCTATTTATACATAGGCTCATATTTTCTGTTGTATAGACATAATTAAATTTTAATGTATGTTTACTAATTAAAAATAAAGTTGAAGATCAAAATTTGTATATATTTAATATATATGTTCTGTATTAAAGATGAGTTTTCGGAGAGGTTGTATTATACAAATAATAATGGATAACAATTAATTTTTTTTCTAATAAACATTTATTAATAAAATTATCGTTTGTTAATTATTGTGGGAATAAACTATAAAAATAAAATTTAAATAACATTAGAAATGGTTTTGTCTATATGCGGATAATAGTATTATGCAAAAACTAAAACAAAATCATATATATATATATATATATATATACTTATATAGTAAAGGAGCTTTATGACGATGATATAGAAGTAAAATGAGGATATTTAAAGAAATATGTTTGTTTAACTATCACAACATATATATATATATATATATATATATATATATATGCATTTGATTTATGATAAGATATACTTAAGGTGGTTTTTTCTTGTTATTACTTATTATACATCCCTTAAGTCATTTTCATTTCCCCATGGACCAGTTTAGACAGCACATATATATTTTATCAGAATTCTAATATATATTATATATCTATTATATATAAATAAATATATGTGAAGTGAAAACGATATGTGATGAGCCAAAAAACAAAATAAAAATAAAAACGGGTGTGGTTAAATCTTTAACGTTTTATATTTCTTATTTTGTTTTTCTTATATGATATTTCAGATCAAAAGTAAAATTAACAATTAAGAATGAGAACGTAATAATCGGGTAAATTTTTTGTAAATGTATAATATATATTTTGTCTTATATGTTTTATAATTTCCCTCTGGTATGTATATAATATATAATATATAATATATAAATTTGTCGCATGTCGCATTGTTTTAATTTTCATGATATTTAAGATTAATATTTTTCAGCATTTTATTCCAATTGTCAATTGTACAATCCTTATCGTACCTTATGCATTTGAATTTAAACTTTTCACAGGATATTCAATATTCATTTTCGATGAAATAAAGTTTTAAAAACAGATATAAATATAGATACTTTTTTTTATTATATATTATTAATATCCTTGGGGATTTTCGTTTGATATATTGATAAAATACCGATTTTTCAAATTGAAATATCGTAAAGTTATATGTTAATGTTAACAAAAAATGTTTTTTTTTTTTTTGAAAACCATTTTTATTTTGTACATTTTATAATTTATAAATGGTCCAGCCAGTCATCAGATAAGTACCGTTGATGTATAGGTCTATATATTCGATTTACATTATAAAAATTTGAAAAAATAAATTGATCCTTATTTCTTCGAGTTCTTTGAAAATTTTTTGAATTCTATCATACATTATTTGGAAAATTCTTTAATTCTTTTATGGATTCTAATCCTTTTATATCATTAAAAACCATATGGTAAATTATTCATTATTACATTAAATAAAATTTAAAAAAACGAATCACGAGTCTTTATGAATATATAAAATTTGTAAAACAATAAAATTAATTGTCATTTAGTTTTATATATAGAAAAATACACAATAAAATAAAATCACCGCATTTAAACAATAGAGAATATAGGAAAAAATTAAATATATGTATATATGCAAATATAAATAAATAAAAAATGCATAAATAGTTAATTTCCAAAGTTGTGAGTTTACATAAATTTAAGTTATAGTACTTTTTTGTCGGTAAAATTTAAATGATAATTAATCTCAGTCAATGAATTGAATATTTTATTTTTTAAATAATTTTGTGTTTTAATTTTTTAAATTCAATTCACATTGTAAATAAAACGATTGCCTTTTTCAAATTCAATATCATTCATATTTATATACCGATTAAAAACATATGCATAATTTTTTATTTTATTTTATCTACACCGATTAAAAACAGAGTCTTAATTACAAATTTAGAATAGATATTGTTATGGAAGCATAACAGATTTTGTTACATTAATACATTTTAAATATACTGTGTCTAGATGTAAAAATTGCATTATTAACTTATAAATATATATAGATATTTATTAATGACACCAAACGGAAATTCTAATCAGGCCACGGACAATGTAAGTATTTATATATATAAAGTGCATAAATACACTTATACAATATGTTTTGTACATGGTTTTAAGTACTATAAAACTTAACAGTGAATGCATAATACATCAATATAATAAATAATTTATATACATATATGTACATAATATACAATAGATTGACGATGAAAAAGTGAAGACGACAACGACGACTATTTATTATACACAAATGTATATTCCATATATGATGCATTTATTTTATATAAATAAATAATGACAATAAAAAAAAACTCTATAAATTATTTATTTTGCTAAATTACAACTTTGTAGACTTGTATTTTTCTAGACTTTTATATTTATCTGAATAATTTTTTTTGTTCATTTTATTCTTTCATATATGTAAATATATCATAATAATTTTTTTATTGTATTATAATAATATTAAATAAAAGTATAATATAATAAATAATATGATGTTTAGGTATTGTTTAACAATAAAAAAAATCAAATGGGAGCAATAAACCTTTTTTGTTAAACGAATGTTAAATTAGACTATTTGTGTGCAATTGCATATTCATAAAAAGAACCTTTTTAAGTAAGATTTCATATTCTCAGGTGACTGAATAAATATGTCTTATAAATTTATTTGATCCAGAACAGATCATAAAGGAATAGATTTTCATTCCTCGTTATAATATTACAATATTTTATAACACTTTCCATTATTATAGAACCTTAAAGCGTATAATACTTTAACTGGAAAATATATTTATATATATAGAGATGATGATTATTTTGAATACAAACATATCTAAAAATATCTTCATTTTAACTATATACCATATAGATATATAACATTTAAAAAAAATTATACAGATGATAATATTCTTTATGTATGTATATTCAATAAACAAAAATAAACCATTAAAAATTTGATTGAAAAAATATTTATTTTGCTATTATGAAATTATTATTATTAAATAATAAAATAAATCATCGATTTTTGATCTGCGTATTTTTTTTTTTAGTATTTTATTTTCAAATAACAAGTTTTTTTGTTCATATTTACTATCATCATCGGAATCACCGTATATATATCGATAAAACATTATTTGTTTTTTAGTTTACTGATTGTGAGTAATCAATGTTTTTTTTTATTTTAATTTCTTTAACATTTTGTAATACAAAACACTTTGATTTTTAAATTCATATTTAAGATTTTTTTTTTTAATTATCTGATTTTATTTTTTTTCTACCAAAGACGTATATTAAAAGTATTTTAAATGGAAATGTATATATAATATAATATATATTGAAGTGTTCACGTGCTTTATTGACTAGTTTTTTTTAGTTAAAACAAGCTTGGTTAATCTTAAAAAATACCATTTATGATTATAAATAAAAAATTTTGTAAATAAAGATTTTTTTATATATTATATTATAATCTATATATATTTATGCGAATATAACTTTTATAATATTCCATAATGTTTTACTTATGAATTTGTTTAACTTTTTAATATATTGAATTATTATTTTATTAGTTTTTCAAAATTTATAAATTAAATATTTATTGTTGTGTTTTTGTGTTAATGGTATTTATTATTAATATATCACATTAATATAATTAGATATTCTGATAATAGATTTAATTATACCAGTTTTTATTATCAAATTGATGCGATCACTAATATAGTGATTTTTAAGTTCGATTAATATGAATTATAAAGGTTATACTTCCATGAATGCTTTATCGATATTATTTTACGTAAAGTTGTTTAATTTTAAGTTTATACTAATCAAAATCAATTGCTAAAATATATAACCAACCTTCTATTTTGATAAACGTTTCATTAAAACAAATACAATTTTTATCACATGTTTTATGATGTTTATTATTTTATAATACTTGAACGTATCAGATTTATATGTATAGATTTTCTGTTTTGATTATTAAAATGATTATATATTGATAGTTTATAGCCAGGTATATTTCAGAGATATTTTTATGATCAATTTGTTAATGAAGCTACTTAAAATATTTTTAAATATAAATTTTTCATTTGTTTTTTTTTTATTAGATTAGATTCTGGTTTATAAATATGTCATTTAAATCAAAAATAATTTCAAAATAAATATTCGTTAGATTTTTTTTTTTGTTAAAAGGTTTGAAGGTCGTGCGGTTTTTATTAAAAATAAACAATCTGGAATCTGAATTGTGATGAACATTGTTTAAAATACAGATTCAATATATTTTTGATGAATGGAAACTTTTTTAATTGTTACATAATGAAAAACAAAACTTTGCGTATTTTACATAATCAAAACAATCGACGACCTTTACTTTTAATCATTTGTATTGTATATAGTTTTGATTTTCATTTGTTTTTTTAGAAAATTATTTTTAATAAAAATTTAGTTGATCATCATTTTATTATTATATATAGATAAATATATATATATATATATACAAATTAAATTTTGTTAAAAGTTGAAATTCCCACACATATTATACACATTTCATATTCATAGTGTAACCAATTAAAAAATGTGTTATTTAAAAAAAATCACCTGTTTCTAATAAATTAGTGACTTAAATAATTTTCACATATTAATTATGATATGTATATATAAATATAATTATTGTTTGCACATATCAAAAATAGCTCAAAAAACTATAACTATATATAATGTGTATATTATTTATAATATTGCTATAATAAAAAATTAACAACAACACACAACGAATAAGTACAAAAAACTGAAATAAATATTGGCAAATATTATAAAATAATTAGCATATTTATAAATACGTTCATATATTACTATAATTATTATCAATGATAATAATGTATATCGATTAATTTTATATTGGAATATGACTTAATTTTTTATTTTTTTAATTTACTCATTCAATTTACATCTTATTTTAAAATAATTAGCATATATTTAATATAAAATTTAAGATATTATTATTATTATTATACGCTTTATTATTATTATTATTATCGTATATTCCATTAATTTGGAGAAAAAAATAAAAGTTTATACATCGATTTTCACAAGTATATAACTTTAAAACTTTAAATATATTGATTTAAAATCATTTATATATTATAAAAATAAAGAATATACATCTGTAAAATACTGAGTGAGAAAATTCATAAATCTTTAAAGAAAAACTATCTATATATATATTTCTTATATACATAAAGATATATATAGAATAGATTGTATTATATATTGAAAAATATATCAATACTAAAGCTTATGTATATATATATATATAGAAGAACTACAAATGCATATAAATATATTGTTACACATAATATAGAAAGAAAATAAATCATATAAATACAAAGTAAATTTTATAAATTAGATAGATATATAGATAGATATAAAAGCATATATAGATAGTGTATGGTGTTTGTAGTAAAGTTTGCCAATTAAATTTAATGTTATAAGAATCATCGTCATATATGAATGACATTCGATTAATAGAGTATAGTAAAAATGAGAAAAAAGAAATATAAACAAGCAAACAAAATAATTGATAATTAAAATAAGCTCCCGTCGAACACCGCATATATACGAGTATATACACAAATCTTTATATATATATATAGGTAATTATTTAATTGGCAACATTTTGAATGTCATATACTTACATATAAATAGTATTTAGATTGTATATAGTTTAATATTATATATAGTTTAATATTAACAGATTTTTATTGAATGTTTATACTTGATCTGAAGTATAATATAAATGATTTTTGTATATTTGTTAAAAGATTTTTAAAAATGCACGCAAAAGTATATGTATTTTATAGTAAAAACATGATGGATCATGAAAATGTGTTTTAATGTGAAATAAAATCTAATAATATTTATTAATTTTATATCTGTATACTGTCTGTGCCCCTGATAAAACACTTAACTTAAAATTCTAACAAAATTTTGAGGTCGCAAGATTATTGAATAATAAGCTATTGAAAGCATTAAATAATTTTTCTATAATTTTTAAATCTGAATTTCACCCATTACATTATACTTTCCATATGTTGTTGACAGTAACGAGACGTGAGAAAATTCGTCCCGAAACCCAAATGAATAGGATGGTACATACTTAAAAATAGATTAATTATACTACAAAAAAATTTTTTTTTCGAACAAAATTTTCCGGAAAATTCAATTTTCCTAATTTTGAATTTTTCCAATTACAGCTTTTCACTAATTTTCTTGCCATTATTTGAAATTTCCAGTAAACCCTGATTATTTATAGAAGAAAATTCTCTTTTTTTCTTTTTCGATTTTCTTTTTTTCTTCTAAAAAAAATTCGAATTTACACGAGTTTTCAAATAATGTACAGAAAATGTGAATTTCAGAAAAACTATGACTGTAATTCGAAAAATTCAAAATTTGGGAAAACGCAAATTTTCTAATAATTTGTTATGATCATTTTTTTACTGTAAAATAATTAATTTGTTTCTATGAGCACATACTTTTTCGCATATCCTATCGTTTGGCTCATCAAGATAAATTTATTCATATCTGTCACGGCTTGTTGGTTGTATATACGACTTATTTATGTCATTCTTGCACACTTTACCAAAAAAAATTGTTTATTCTTTAATCAAATGGATTATAAACCTAAATATATTTGAAAATTGAAAATTGTTAAATCGAAAATAGCAAAACTTAACCGTTTACCAAAAAAAGCATTTTTATTATTAAGATATTTTATCATAACATAATATATATTCTTTGTTATACAAGATACAAAAATAACCTTCTTTCAATATATATATATATTTGGTATATTAAATCCATTAAACATAATAGTAATAATAATAATAATGACAACAACACTACAAAACACATGACGGGTATCCTTTTTTTTTTATAGATATATGATATGCATAACAATACATTAAAGATATATTATATATATATATATATATATATATTTTTAACTGACGCGAAAACGAAATAATAAAAATAACATACAACACAGACACAGAAATCAGAAAATCATATATATACAAAGAAGAATTAATCATGATAAAATGTTTTTCGCATAGATTACACAATTTTCACTGTAATACGTATATGTCTATATATTCTATATCTATAAAAATTGTATTTAGATATATATATATAATATAGTGATGAATAACATACAAAAGATAAAATATAAATCTTTTCATATATATATATATAATACATTTTTACTCTTTACAATCGTTCTTAAAACATATCCTACTTTTATAATATATAGTAAATTTTACATATATATTTATTTATATAATAATATACTATTTATTCTTTATATCAAAATAAATATTCAACTTATATATATTTATATATTAACAAAATGTTAGCTAAAAACACATTATCAACAAAAATTTTAATGGAAGACTTATAACAGTTTCTCTCAATTTTTCCTGAATTTTCCTCCATCAAAGCTATACATAACATATATATACAAAATTCTTATATAAATACATTTTTCAACCATATATATATATATAGATGATATTATGATATGATACACAATACAATATATATATATATATATATATATATATACAACACATTATATATTTATAAATATATTTATGTATATATAATTTTACATCCTGTTTTATCGCAGTCTATATACTATATATTCTTTGGTTAATAAAACATTTTGATATAATGTTGTAAAAGAAATGAGAGTCAGCAATGCTTTTGTTATACATGGATTTTTATACTTTTTTTTTATATAAAATTTTGAAAAGATCTTATATCGAATCTTTCTTATATTAGAAAACTTTCTTATTACATATATACTCTTTTTTAATACTTAAATATAATATTTTGTCTATATAAAGAGATGTGTTAAATTTGCTATTTAAGTATATCCACTTTTTCTTGTTTAAGTTATGTTTTTGTTGTACCTTTGTATAATATTTTTTTATTTTTTTTATTTTCTATATTTAACTAGACACATATCATTTGAGATCCTGTCAGATTTTTTAACAAAATATATTATATTATTAATATATACAAATTATTATTGCCACTCTAATTAATGCGTACTGATTTCGCTAGAAATATTACAATTTATTAACTCTAAAGGAAAATATCAAATACCAAATGGATTATTCTTTAGCAATTCTCGAAACTTTTATACTTTATAAAGTTTAACAGTATATGTATTACAAACACCTTATATAAATGCATTGCGAGTTTCCATTCCCTATATATACCGATGTGTATATTTATATCCATAGAATTCAATATACAAAATGTCATGCGATTTTTATAAAATATATGCAATGTATGCAAATATTTAAAATGCAATGGAGCATTTGATTTAACAAATTGTTACATGTAAACAAAATATGGTTATATTTTAACAAAAAAAAAATAAAACCAGAATACAGAAAATGAATTCTTTGAACATGTATGAAATTTATGGACAGGTAAAAAAAATATACGTGTAATATATCACTTAAAAAAAATATGAATTCAATATAAAAAATACCATTTTACCATTTTTTTTTGTTATATAAAATGTGTAAAATTTTTAAAATTGTATATATTCATGAATTTACACATATCGATATACTACTATACATTTTTTTTTGTATTGTGTAAGTGAGTTTTTATTGTGGATGCATTCAACCGATAACGTATTTTTTTTTTATTTACCTATATCAGTTTGATATACGTTGGTATACATATTGAAAATGTCAGCCCGATTCAATGAATATAATATAGTAAAAATGAATTTGATTTGAATTCTGTCACCATATCAGATATATTATTGAACGTATTTTATGTATATATAATAAGACAATCCTTAATATTCCATTTCTTTGTCGAACTAATACGATTTACAATGATTCGATAGCAATTTGAGAAAAAATAAAACAAATGACTTGAACTTAAATTAATTAAAACTAATATGTTTATATATTAAAATTATTTAATTAAAATAATATAAATAATACATTGTTTTTTGAATCTAGTATTTCTCGTCCATTTGGTATAAATAAAAATGACAACCTTTCCTGGGAAAATTATATGATAAATATATATGAAGCAATCCGATTTTGTTATACAGACATAAAGGGTACATAATATTATATATATACACGTATATGTGGTAAAATTTATATCCGAATAATGGAAATTGAATTGCATTTATAATCTATATAGCTTATAAATGAATTACCATATCTCTATACTAGATATATGTATAGTGTATACTGTATACTATATACAGACAAGATAATTTCTTTATTTTATTTCTATAGATAGATATAGCAAATGTATTTAGTATGGCGTTTATAAATGCATATTATTATATACATATAGGTGCATGCTTTCAATATATTTATGTATATATAGTAGAAAACAAGTGGGTATCCATTAGAGTGGATATAAAGAAAATGAATAACAGCGCGGAATGTATATAGATACTATACATAATAATATATATTTTCATATACAATAATCGATTTTATTTCTCGCAATGACATTTCCTGATTTAATGCTATACAATTTATGTATTTGGTTTTACATAGCAATTCACGTTAGATTTATTTGATTTTGAGTACAAATTTATTTAAAAGTTGATTATATTTATGTAGGTATATATACGTTGTAAACAAATGTATATAATCAATTCTTGATACTTATATATACTACAATATATAAGTTAAAATGTAATACGATATTTAAAAGAATTATATATATAAAGTTCTATATATATTATGTTATATAATTTGCATTCGTATATAAAAAAAATTCATTAATTTATTAATGTAAATTATATCTGTATACATATAAGATTATAACTCTATAACTATACGTGTATGTGCTGTGAAATTATACATTAATATAGTTGACTCCTCTATATCTATATATCTTTGTATATATGCACATTTTCAATTCATTATTTTATATGTAATTTAAAATGAAATCGGATTAAGGGTTTTTTAAAAAACAAAAAAAGAAAGTATTATACTCTATAAGCTGAATTAATTATATATAATTTGTCATATATAAATGCGATTATCCTTAAATTGTTTGTATATTACTTAGAAATTAATCTTAATAATCGCTGTGTGTCGTTTTTTAAATACATTTAACAAAACAAAAAATGTAATCATAAAATCATACAGTTAAAAATCAATTAATGAAGAATTATCAATTAGCATCAATTTAGTAATTTCTAATATATGCAATATTGTTAATAAACAAATTAAACAATATGTAAACTATAGTTTATTTTATTGTCTTAATTGATATATGGATAGATAGTATTTTTGTTATCATATCATTGATATTTACATATATATATAATAATGTGAAATGTATCTGAATGGATCATAAAATAACAAATTTATCGCACTAATATATTTATTATACCACATATATACATAATTTTTTTATTTTATTATACTGTATTTATGCATAATGGGCCATTTCATTGTTATACAATTCAATATTTCTAATAAATATATACATAAACTTACATGTATCGCCCTATATCCTTATTATATATATACGATTATTTATATACATTTTTAAGTATCTTTCTTTATAATAATTTTATATCGATCAGATATATGTCATTTCGTCATTTTCATTACACCCAATATAAGATATACAAGATATACATATCTAATATAAATGTGAGTCTAATATATAAATAAAAGTTTATGTACAAAATAATAAAAATGCTATATAAAAATGATATAAAAAAAAATTATACCAAAAATAAGCAATGAGTTATATTCAATATATATATTTAACCATGTAACAGAGTGTAATATATAACCAAACGCTTTTACCAAATGATCGCGTTTATCTATCTATTGCGGGGTCGTTCATCATGATCTTTAATACTGATTTTTCATTTTTTCAATCTTTCATTCTTATTATAGTAATCCGAAAAATAATATTGCATAAATTATAGGATATTCCGAAAGGTTTAAAGCAAGTTAATTATACTATATACAAAAAAAATTAATTTTTTCAAACAAAATTTGTGGGCAAATTCAATTTTCCAAATTTCAGTCATAGTTTTTCTTAAATTTTCATTTTCCTAAAATATTTTGAAAATTAAATTAAGTTCGACCATTTCATAAAAGAAAATTTTAAAATCGGCTCATTGGTTCAAAAAATACATGGTCGATTTTCCAAAAAAATTTGTCACCAATTTTTTTTTTTATAAATTTGCTAATTATAGACATGTGCCTTTCAGTATATGATATCCTCTTGGAAATCTGGCTAACAATTTCCTGCCCATAAATAATTATTATATTTCAATCATAATTTTAACATCAGTTTCATAAGTTACTTATTTTCAGTTGGGCGCATTAACCGCGTAATGAATTAGAAATTTGCCGGCTACATAGTAATTTTACGGAATAACTTGTAATTTATATACATTGCTTATATTTGCATTATTCATATTTAAATACATAAATTTTTGTTAAAATATGTACTTTTAATGCATTCGAAAGATTATATATCGCTAATACAAAAGAATATATATACATACATATATAGTTATTCACACCAAAAATTATAGGGAATGTATCAATAAAGTACAAAATATTCGTATATATTATATGTAATATACAGACAATAAACAATACATTTTTATTTTAAAAATAATATACAAATATTTGCATGTGAATTTACATACATTTGAATTTTAGTGTATTTATTTATATTATAAAAAACCATATACACGAATTGATTAATTTTTTTTTGTTTTCTGTAATTACACAATTGTATTTATATAGGTTATATAAAATATGCTTTAGAAGTTACAGTATAGTTAACCAAGAAAATTGTTGATAAATGATCTATAAATATACGACAGAATCGTACGACTGATCAACCGGTTGGGAAAATATGCAACTCTGTGCGAAAATTCAGATTCGAAAATTATCGAAAACCACATTCACATTTCTGAGACTTTAACAGAGGACTCGTCTTTAACTCGTCTGTAACTTCATACAAAATTTTCAATTTTAACAATTCTCTTCCTTTTTTTAAGTATACTAACTGATCTTTTATATTAAATGTACATAAAGGTTCAAATAACAAATCAACCGCATTGAATATATATTGTTTTTTGTATATACATATGTTAATAATAAACAAAAAAAAAACTATTTACATTTATATATATGTATAATATATGTTTTTTTATATTCATTAACATACAATAATATTATATTGTATGTAAATAAATATATGTTTATATACATTTATTTACAACCTCTATAAAATATGGATTAAAAACCATTGTTTATATATTACAAATAAATATGATAAATATTTGATATAAACGAATACGAATGTATGGTTTTTATAGAAAGATGGATAAATGAAAATATATTTATTTATTTTTTGTTTTTAATTTAAATGAATGTATGTTGTTTTGCATATGTACACTATACACACATATTAAAAATAAATAAATAAATGTAAAACATATTATATTTTTATGTATAGTCATAATAATTGTGGATTAATTAAAATTTTTTTTTTTTCGTTTAGGTTATCTTTAATATGCATATAGACAAATATATACGATTTATTTAATGTAAATGAATTTTGTTTTATATAGAAAATGATCAATGATTTGATAATAATAATAATAATAATATATTATTGATTTATACATTCTGATGTATATTAAATATTGTTTTTATTTCGTATGTAATTAACCTTAACCTTTCCATTCTAAAAATAACTTTAAAATTAGATAGAATATAGAATTGTTTTTTTTATTTAAATAATAAAAAATATATGTATAAGTAAAAATAAAAAATTTCCATAATTAATTTTTAAAAAATTCAATAACAAAATTTGAAATTTTATATTTATATATCGGAATAATTTGATTAGTGATTAAATTGACGAAATTAAAATTCAAGTTAACCAAAAACTCTTATAATTCATAAAAAATGTATAAAAAAAAATTTACCGAATTTGTTTAGCTATAAAATATGTCTGAATAATTGATTCAATTAAAATAATTAACTTATAAAATCCAAATTAATTTAAATCAATCAATTATATAAAAAAAATACAAACAATTATAATTAAATAAACCTTACGCAATAATTATTTCATCTCTATAATTAAGGTCAAATTGAGATCTTTCAAAAAAAAAAAATAAAAATATGATTGTAAATATTTTATTATATTATATACAAATACAACCATTATTAATTCAATGAAAAACTAATCAATTTTAATAGAATTTCATACGAACAGTTTACAATAATTTTAGAGAAATTATACGAGAGATTATATATATATATTCAATGAATAATACATGTTCAATTTCAATGTGTTCAAAATATATATATATATATGATTATACATTTGCATATATGCACGCACGTGATGCAAAGTCAATTCACGTGCAATTATATATCTATTATATATATATATACTAATCAATAATCAATTTATTTGCATTAGTACATATATGTAATAATGAATACATTAAATTTTGTGTGTAAACATATGCGATGATGCTCTTTAATTAAATAATATTATTATATTATACTATATATCGATTTAAATATAATCTAAAAACTATAATCTATTGCATAAGCACTAAACAGAATCTAAACAGAAGGTTAATAATTAACATAAATAAATGTATCTATAATCTATAAATGAATATATTTAGAATACTTTTGTTGTATATGTAATGTATGTCAAAATGTTATCGAGATGTATAATTGAGAACCATCAAATTTTTTTTTTTTTGAATAATATATTTCTTTTTTTACTCTCGTATATATAAATTTAGATATTATATATATATATATCGAAATAATAAAAATAGTTTTTAAAATATATATATAGCATGTATGTACGTCATCATCGTTTGTTTATATAATCCATAAAATGTATATATATATATATAAATATATAAGCATAACATTACATCGCGCGCGTATCAATAGAAAATCTTGACCTAATCTAATATTATAAACATTAATTTATGAGTCTAAAATCAGTTTTCTTCTTTACATTACATACATATATACATATATTTTATCTTTATTCGTCGGATACAACACATAAAATATACAATGTAATATGTATTGTATATATATAGATTATAGAATGATGTAAACTCTATATACCATATATACATGAATACAGATATAGATAAAAATAAAATAGCATTCAACACACATTTGTTTGAATATACGTATATATAGATGTAATATTTTAAATATATATAAAGTATATATTTATTTTATTATTTTTTGTTAAACAGTAGTGGAAACTAAAAATATATGTATGATAAAAAAAAATTGTATGTTTTCACAATTTATAAAATAAATGTTTAAATTTTGAATTCAATGTTACGTGTAATTTTTTAAAATATAAAAATTATATTTTCTTAACAATTTCTTATTCTATTCCTATTCGAAAGCTATAAAGCAGAAAAATATGAACATATCATTTTAAATTAATTTTACTGACACCGTAAAAATAACAAATTAGGAAACCAACAACAGAACGCTGTTTTCGGAAGCTAAAACGACCGATTGTCGTATGTAAACGAAAATTTTATTTCTTATAGGCATAGAAAATTATGTTAAATAAATGTTTAAAATATCCTTAAAACTAAATCTAATATATGTTTTGTGCTGAATAAACTGAATTTTGTGTTTCTGTCGAATTATAAATATATACATTAATTTTATTATTAAAAAAAAAAAAAAAGACAAAATTACAGAAAAAGTTTATATTTTTTTTAGTGTCATACATATAATTTTTCATAATGTTATCTTCAACCGCTGTATTTTTGATGTTTTTCATGTTTTTTTTTGTGAGAAATGTATAGATATTTTTACTGTATTCATAAAATGTTATCAAGAAAAAATAATATGGTAAAAAAAAACCACATTTTTGTATCCTTATTATGTATTATATGTATATTTATATAAATCCTTACAGCAGACAGCATATGATGAGTTCAAGTGTTTATAATGTACATATATATACATAATAGAAATCGTTACAAAAATATAGTATATATAGATGTTAAATTATGTTTGTATATATGTATTCATACATATAAGACACAAGGGATATCAAAGTGATTCATTATTTATTTAGTAAGATATAAAAACAAA
The DNA here is from genome assembly GCA_958336335.1 of Dilophus febrilis. Classification (NCBI taxonomy): domain Eukaryota; kingdom Metazoa; phylum Arthropoda; class Insecta; order Diptera; family Bibionidae; genus Dilophus; species Dilophus febrilis. Next base: position 30,573,657 of record OY284469.1, on the reverse strand, counting down.
AACCTTTTTATATATTATATACTGATGTATGGTATATAGGCAAGCGAATATTTATATACCATGAAAATTTTATATACGATAGTTTTCTTTTAAATAAAAGAATATATAAGACATATGTATATATAATAGATATATATAAAATATAATAAGAAAATTGTATAAGTATATACAATGTTTGAATTGTATAAGTATGTATATATAGATATGCAGAATATAAGATATACAATTTGATACTCTCCTTTATATATGAATTAATATATGTATATTGTATATATATAGCCAGGACAAAATCTTATATATATATAAATACGAATATAATAGATTATTTATATATACAATATACATAAAGCGTTGGCGCATTGCAAATATAAAACAATTTGACGTCACTACATCATATATATTAAATAGTATAAAATATAACGAGGACACCCTATTTATAAGCATATAGTATATGAATATGTATTTATATATACAATTATGTCTGCTAAAGAAAATGTCCTTACGATATTTTTTTGCATTTATTTTTAAACATATATAATATGCCAAACACCTCTGTGTGTATATCTGACTCACTTATAACACATATAATTGACTTTTTTTTTTATATGTATCCTTTACATGTCACTTTCATTTTTCGCGAAACAGCCTAAATCTCTAGATATAGAGAAATCGATTAACGATTTGATTTTTGATTTAGATTCGCATATAATAAAAAAATCACAAAGAAAATTGAGAAAAATTATCAAGGATTGTTAAGGAAAAATGTGCAAGGATATTATTGAAATTCTATTAAAAAATGAAAATCTTATATATATTGAAATGATTTTACGGTTGCATTAAGCTAGGTAATAGTGTATACAACGTGATATTATGACGTTATGTATAAATAATTTTATGAATATTAAATGCGCTAAATGTGTAAAAAGCATTTAAGATCTATATATATATATATATATGCATAATATAATGCATGTATATATACTCGTCGTAGATAATGTATGACATTATTTATATTGTATATAAACAAAGTTCCCTTCTAAAGAAAAGGTCAATGGATACAAGTATAAATCTATATATACAAATTCATATATATATATATATATATATATGTATATCATTTATAAATGACGTCAAACAACAATTCACATTTGTGATATCACATATATAGAATATTTGTTAAAAAGTATATGCATATATAGATTTAGATCGCGCTATTTACAAATGAGAATAATATAATAAAATCAATAAATTGATTATTTTGATGTTTTGAAATCTCATTTAGATATAAATTTAGATAAGTTTTAAGATATAAATTTAATGTTTGTATTGTATAATTTTATTAATTGAAAATTATTTAGATACAATTATTGTCATTTTTTTATTGTTAATTTATTATATATTCAAAGGTATAAAAACAGTTTCAAACAAATATTAACCCTGCATATTTGAAACGTTCGCTATTGATATACGATTAAATAAATTAATTTTTTTATGTACAAATTTATGAATTATTATTTTATAAATGTAGATATTAATTGATACAATTTTTTAATGGTTGTAATAATTGAATGGAAAATGTTAAAAATATAACATAAAGAGTTCGACAACAGTATTCTGTTGTTGCGGTTTCATAATTCGTTGCATTTATAACGGTGTCGGTAATCAGCCCAATCGCATGGAATAATATGAAACTCTGGGTGTGAAAATTCAGATTTGAAAATAACCGAAAAAAAAAAACAAAAATAATATTGTATTTCTTCCGTAGGATTCGAACCCTCTATCCCAAAATTTTATAAGAATGTTCAGGTTTGCGTTTTTTATCAATTAAACCACAGATTCACTCTATAAGTATTCTATTATTAGAAATTACCTTCATAATATACAAATAAGTTTTGACGCAATGACGATAAACTTTTATAGAATCAAGGAATTTCGCAGATAACGTTGGCAATTAATTTTATAATAAGAACACATAAAATGATAATCGTTTCTGAATCTTATATATTTATCATTCGGATATTAAATTCAATATTGAAAAAAAAACATAGACCACATATTATAATTAATCATATTGTTATATATAGGATGAAATTATATATATGGTATGTATAAATGTATGTCGTAATAAAATATTGAATAGTAGAAAATATATATATGTACATTTTGGTTAAGTTGTTTAGTTTAATTTACCGTAGTTGATTTTTGGCATATCTTGTTATAAGAACGAAATGCTTTAAGCTATAATTGAATAGATAGATGTTATATATACAATATTATTTACATTTACATAAATATATATATGTATATATAGAGTAAACCACATCATATATCGTTTTTCATAATTATATACATATATATACATATAAGTCTATATAATTAGATGTATTCAATTCAAACTATGTATGTTTAAATTTTAATTAAATCTTAAATGGATATGCCTTATTATTATTAGTATTACATAAAATATATATAAATTAATAATAAATATATACAATGAGCATTATAAATAAAAACTACTAAAATAAATACGTTAATTAATTTATTTTATGGTTTTACCACTTGTTCTATATATATTTTATTTTATTTTATTTTATAAAATATTATTATGTTTAGAGGTTTTTGTAAATGAATATAAATATACTTGGATATATTTTTATACATATCTAAATAAATATATACAGATACTTATTATAAAACCAAAATACATTACAATAATAATAATAATAATAATACTAGTAACAATAATAATATATTATAATAAAAATTTTATACTCTTTGGCATACAATAAAATATATATATTTTATATATAGATTTATGTCAATGCGATTTAAAGAAATATACATAAATATTTAAATATATATATAGATGATAAATGATATATATTTTCATATGGAAATAATAACAATAATAATAATAATAATATTATATATGTGTTATATCAAACAACAAAATATTATATTTAATTGGTTTAATACGTGCTTTTCAATTATATATTATATTTAAATAATATTCATGTGTAGTGTATATATAATATACGAGTATGTAAATAATACTTGTTTTGTGTCTAATAATAATAATAATAATTTCTATACATCGTAGAGTTGAATTTTTTCAATAATTAGAAAAATTGAAAAAATGCATGAATTCAAATAAAAAAGTGAAAAAAAATTTTGTGTTCCTTTGAATAGAATTTGGATCAAAAATTCCGTTTATTAAAAATGCTTTAAATACCAAAATAAAACCAAAATCACATTAATATCTATAAATATAGCAAATATCATTCTGTATTTTTGAATAATTGAAAGATAATTCGCTTTATATATACATACCGCATTACAAAAGATCTTTTTAAGCTTTACTATATAAAATTTGATGAATTCTTATATGCACATTCGAAATGCATCACATTATATAAATCAACACCCTTTCAGATTGTAATTCTGTGTAATTGTTCAATTTGAATTTATTGCTATATCCAATTCTTGTATATTTAGATATCTTAAAATACGGGGCTCTGGACCGTACACAGTTTTGAAAACATTTATTTTATGTATATATACAAACAAATTACATTATAAATGAAATACATTGGAATGTCCGGTTTAAGATAGATTTATGATATTTTAAAAACAAAATTACTAATATTTTTCAATAGAAAAAACATTTTTTTTTAATTATCGTCCTATATTTAATAATTACATATTTATAATTGTATATAAATATTTATTTATTTAAAATAATTACAAATCGCAAACATATTTTTTTGTATATTACGTACATGTATTTTATTATTATGTAATTTTTATGTATTTATTTATGATTGTTTTTTTTTTGATAATCCGCATTTATCGATTATCAAATTATGACAAAATTTTCATTTAACTATATAATGGAATAGTAAAAACCAAGAATTTTCATTTTTTTCAAAACTTAAGAAAAACTTTTTCTTTTTTTTCCGAAAATATATCATTCTGTTGTTGTGTTTCCTAATTTGTGTTGTTTTTCTTAAACTTAAACATTTGGTCGAAATTTGCAATTTGTGAGCGTTTTATTAACTATACACAATCACTGGATATATACGAACAAATTTTATCAGTAAAATATTTTTTTAATTATACATTTTAATGAAATTTTTTTAAACCATTAGAAATTACATATTAATTGAATATGGTCATAAAATTCCATAAAGCATACCACCGCATTATGTCGAGTTTTTTGAGTAATATAACACAAATTTGTTAATGGTGTTAGCATTCATTTCAATGAATTAGGTTCGCGAGCATAAAATATAATTTGCTTTTATACAATTCTATATACATTGTATATAAAATATTTATCCAAACCCATAATTGACGTAAAAAATAATGTACATTTTTATTAAATAAAAATTCACCTAATTAAAAAATAAAGATGATGATAAAATTATTATTATATATATGTTTGTATATATATTTTTTACATTGTTTATATGCGTTGAATTGGTTGAATGAATATACATATATTATAAAGGTACATATATCATATGTGTATATTATTCATTCATATTTAAATTATTTTCCTTTTGGTATATAATTTTATTTATTTTTTTTTTAATTAAATACCTTTTATATGCAAATTTATTCATGAATTAATTATTTTAAGTATATATGTTATACAGATATTTATAATAATTTTTAATACATATATGGGTAATAATAATACATATATCGTACCTAATATCAAATGTATACTTGTATTATATTTAATAATTATAATATAATTTATATATATGGAATATAATATCATATGACGATTAAGCAATATATATATATAGAAAAGTTTTGTACGTCACCAACTTAACATACATAATTTTTTAGATATTGAAATTGAATCATAAAAAAAAATTTAAAATATTTTTTTTGGATTAGTATTGCAAGGGCAATTTTGTCTCTACATATAAAACTTTATATATACCGACATATGTAATATCAGTAATATATCGGTATATATTTTTATCAAGTGTTTATAATATCATATTGATGAACATCATTTTCTAAATATATATATTATATATATAAATGTCATACGATCGAATATGTCTATAAATTGAACATTTAAAAATTTTACAAGATAATTTTTATTGATGGTAATGTAATTTTGTATGGAACTCAAATACGATTAATATATTATTAAGGTTTTGTGTTGCGTAATTCAAATGTGAATTTCTCAAAAAAATTATATTATATTAGTATATAGGTCATCGTGTTTTAATTAAATCCAATCTGTAAAACCAATAAATGGTATATGATAAAGTGGGCATTTTTATTTATTACATCAAATACGGTGCTTTATATTAAATAAATTTATTGAAATCTTGATACTTTTTACTTTTCACCTGAATAACTTAATATAAGAATGCTTAAATATTTTAATATACATACGTTTTGAAGGCTTATACTAAATTTTTATTGATTCACTTACCTGAAAATAGATAAAAATAATAAAAAAAATTATTAGTCATTATAAATAATCTTTAATAAACTAAAATATAGAGAATTCATATAATTTAAAATTAAATATCAATTATAAATACAAAAATAAAAGCTAAAACGATTATATTTATTTATTTTTATTTATTTTTTGATTATTGTTCAATATATTCCGAACCATCAATACGATAAATTCTGGATAAATTCAACGAACTGCTCTCATCATCGATCAAACCCGATGTACTCGCAACACATATAGATAATGCAAAACAATTTTATAATGTATATACTGAAAATTCCACAAGCACTTATTATACATATTTATTTTATGATAAAATTACAATATAATATATTAACCACATAAATATGAAAAAAAAATGTTATATTCAATATACAGATAGATAGATATGTAGAGTAGAGATATAAATATGGAAAAATGTTTAAAACGATATAAACTTTTATACTTTTATTTATGTATATCTATATAGCTATAACTTTCCAAAAGAATCACACTAACATATTCGTTTATATGATATACAGTATACCTGCTATAACTATACCTATTCAGTACGGTGGTATATTAAATGAAAATATTTTTATGAAATAAAAATGCATATATATAAGAGATCTATCTATATATGACTATATATATCCAGATATTCATATCGTATTAAACTTTTTCTAACAAAGTTGCAGCTTATACTTTGAGGAAACAAAGTTTGATATAAAAAAAAAAATAAACGTATAGGTATGCACATAAATAAAAATCTATTCTATACTTAAATGTGTGTGGGTGGAAGGATAACAACCTTCGAATATTTATTTATATAAATATATATATATATATTATATATAAATTTATATTTAGTAAGTATACATTTATATAAATATTTGTGTGGTGGATGCTGGGCATATAAATAAGTCGGGATCAATGAATTCGATATAAATGAACCAAAAAAAAAGCACTACAAAACATGAGTATGTGAATAAATAGATTAGCCAGTATATTGTTAAAGTATTCCAAAATTTTAAGTTTATATTTCAAAACAAAAAGTCGTTATTACAAACAAACATCGAATAGTGCGGCTTAACGAATTTTAACCAATGTCATATTTAAATTTTGATTAATTCGTAATTTTTTTCCTTATTCTTTGAGATGTTTACATTTTCAAGACAAAAAAAATACATCTAATATCCATATATATATGGAATGTATAGTTGATTTGATGAAACCCTGTGGCTGCGATGAATAAATAATAAATACACAATATTATTGTAAGAAAAACATCTTCAAAATTCATGTTATTTTTTTTTCGCATATATAAACGCTGACACAACTGATATAGATATGTATATAGTTATATACGTATAATATATGATATGATATGATGAGATATGCGATGGCATATATACACACGATAATATTATGATGATGATATAGGGATAATGATAAATTTATTGTTCCATATCATATGGAAAAGTTAAGTTTTTTTTAAAGGTATAAATACATAAGATGATGTGATACACCAGAAATAAGGTATCTTCGATATGAGTGTATAAAGAGAGTATACATTTTTTTTGTGAACAATCGATCAAATGTAAAGTTTTAATTTTTAGAATCCATAGAAAGGGAATAAATGGTTGTAAAAATCCATAATTTTAAAAATATTTAAAACCTGAATTATGGTATTTTTTTGGTTTTTGAATACGACATGATTATAAAAGAATTACGCGAAAAACTTATAAAAAAATTACCAATAATAATATAAATTAGATCATTTATTGTGTACTGCATTTCTATAGATGTTTATAATTGCATTACAGAAAATTAATTATACATGTCTATATAGGGTCTAATTCTAATATGGATTGTATAGTTACAGTCAATTATATATAGTTATAGATTTTATATTGATAAAAACATTCGATTCAAGACCCATAATTAAATAAGATAAAATAACTTGGTATCTATAACTATTGTAATTAAAAAAAAATAAGTACAAATGTATATATATATATATATAACGTCATTAAATATATTAGTCGATACAGATATAAGTTTATATGTAACAGAATAAAATAGAATAAAAACAAAAAAAATAAACCCAAAATCGAAAACTCCATTAAAACGCATAAGACCATTCAATTAATATACCATACACAAACAATACATACATTATTATTTTATCATGTTCTTTATATTATATATATATATATATTGATTATATTAAGTTAAAATAGAAACAACATGTTTAGCACATTATGAATATAAAAATACACCGCAGGACTATATATTTATTTATTTGATACGAATATACACTTGCATACATATGCATCCATTTTTATAAGTTCCAACAATAGCAGGGGCAAAAAAAAAAAGAAGAAAAATAACAGAAGAAAAGTCCGAAAGAAAAACTTTGGTATATGAAATATTCGAAGAATAATAGCAAAAAAAAGTACCATGAGCAACAAAACCAGGAACGAAAAAAACCATTTCATTTATTTATTATGTATATTTTCAAAATGATGAAAATTCAACAAAGTTAGAAAATACACAAAAACATTAGATTCTTTTCTATATATATAAACCATATATATTATTTTATTTTCTTTCGGTATTGCCTTTATATACAATATATGTATTGTCATATATTTTTTATCACAAACTTTCTACCGTATAGCCAGAGCTATAACAAAACACAAAACTTATATAAAGGAAATGCTGTGGAAAATTTTCATATATATACTTTTCTATTGTATATGTAGCTATTATTTACGTGACGGTGCGGTGTACCTATACAACAGAAAAAAAATAAAAACTTTTACTCATTTTTTCTTATACTTTTTTCTTGTTGTTGTTATTTTTCATTTCTATATTTTTATTATTATTTGTGTATATCCTTCTTTATATTTGTATTTTGTTGTTTTTCTTTTCCATTATAATAATTTAATACATATACAATTTTTACCTTTAAAAACCATATGTTTAAAGCAAAGGATGAATGAATAAACAAACAAATGATGATATACATTACATATGTATAATGAAAATGTAACATAAAATTTAAAAAGAAACACAAAATAAAAAATGATAACTTTATTTTCAACATTTAGTGCATAATATAGGTATATTTTTTATTTATGTTGTTCCTTTTTTTCTGATTGTATATGCGGAGACCAATCAAAATATAATGAATTTGTATTTATGTTTGTGTCTTGATTTATATATAAATATGTGTTGTATGTTGATGAGTTTTCATGAAAAAAAAAAATAAAATACAACAAAACGCATACGAAAAAAAAAACAAAAGATTTCCAACACATTGTGGTGATATTATTATATATAGGCTTACAAATAGAAAAAAATGATGAAAAATGTCTAGACTGCGACTATATGTGAAAATGTGGTGTTTTGTACTTAATATTGTTGTGCATATTTACACAATTTAGATTTTTTTTATTTTTAATTCGGTTATTAAATGATGTATGTATGTATAGAAAAAAATAATAAATTGAATGTACAAATGAAAATGAATGTGAATGTATATAACAAAAAAAAACTACACACAACATACGGATCAAAATGTGATTTTATCATGATGAACGTGAAATTAAATTAAATTACTCAATTTATCATCTCTATTGTTAAAATAGAAAAATGCTTCTTATGTCGTAAATATATGTATTAAAAATATATATAATAATTTGGAAGAAGAAAATTTTTCTTGTTGTAGATTTTATGGTTCAATTGTTAGATTATATTTATATCATATTCAATTTCATCGTATAGACCAATCCTTAAATTTTAAGACTAATCTTACCCTTCGGGTAGTTTTCCACCCTCTGTATAAGATTCAATTGAAAAGTGTGTTAAAAACTAATAAACTCATCCAGACACAAAATATAAATTTCTTCATTATAGATTATATATATGTTTTAGATTTCGAGAAATTATAAAAAAAATTAGAAATTGGTATAGAGAACAATACCCTAGGAACGTTCTTCGGTTAAATTATTACATATATATATATTATATATATTTGATTAATATTATTGATAATGTATTGGATGAATTTAGAATTTATTGAACTTAATAATTCGCAAATATTTGTATATTATGAACAAAAATTTGTCTTTGTATATTCAAAGTATTTGCGCGTATTTGAAAAATCTTTACTAATTATGCCGGTTATTTTAAAAGACAATTTCACGATGTGGAAATAGTTCTTTCAGGTCGCAATACATGGCAATACGTAATTCTACTAAAACCCAGTTGTTTTAAACAAAAAAATCCATTATACACAATTGATTATGAACAAAATTGATATATATTTAAAATTTTCTTCTATAAAACACTTGAAAATTCCTTAAAGTGGATATATGAAAAGTGATTATTAAATTTTACAATTTTAAACATTATTTTGATACTATATAAAAGAAAATCTTATATATATATATATATATATTTATATATATATATAAAAGAATATTTTTTAGAAGATTTAAGGAAAATCAAAGAATATAAAAAAGTACCCAAATACATTGTATATTTATATATAGAATATTTTAACAAATATAAAACTATATAATATGTATATCTGTAAGGAAGGACGAAAAGAAGATACTTAAGTATATATTAGATATATATATATATTTGTTGGTATATAATACCTATAATAATACAAACCATATGGCTAAAGTACAATTGATTGATTTATTTTATTATTATTTTTGTTTTTGTTTTAATGTGACTTTTGTATATTCGTTGTTGTCATTTTGTGAAGTTTAATAAACAAAAAAAACAAAACAGAAAAATATTTGTATTTGGATCTTTTTTTTTTATTTAATACTTATAAAACATGGGATTGCTAAATTCCGATTATTTTCTTGTGTTTCTTTCACTATACTTAATGTAGTATATACTTACATATACCTAATAAATACTATATCTAATGTATAGATGAGTTAGTGTGTTTGTTATATACCATTATTACACAGAGGTTAAAAGAATGACATTAAAATAAATAAATACATATAGCTTTCTTTTTTTTTACTATACCTAACAGGAAACAAAAAATTCGATTTCCTTTTAATTTAATACCTTTGATATTTGTATTTCTAGATCTTTTTTTTTTTTTTGTACACAACAGGATGTCTCTATATAGTAAAATAATTTCTATTACACCCAGAGAAAAATGGTAAAGTATAATATAATTTGACAATATTAATTTTATTATAAAGTATTTTTGATGAAAATTTAAGCAATTTAAGCATCTACATTATGTTCAAGTATAACTTTATTATGATATCTTCATATTACAAACGTAAAGAACATATATATACAATAAAAATTACATAATTACATTTAGGATTTAGCATTAAAATGGAAAATTTCATGTATAAAATTTTTTACAAAACATAATTTTCGGTATGTCTGTATAATTTTCATTTTCCTTTATTATATAAATACTTTTAAATGTTGTTTTGGTATATATATACATTAAGATATTATCCTCAATATATAAATAATATATAATATAAGTACATTAAAGACATATACATTATACGATTATACATATATATATATCGATAATGTTAAAGGAACATATATATACATATACAGAAAATACATTAACCATTTCTGAAATTTACTTTAAAATATTTATAGGTATATATGTTCAACGTTCATATGTTATATAATAATAATAATAATAATAATAAAGATGTAATGTGATGTATAGGGTGAATAAGTTTGAATTTTTTTTATGTATATATAAGTATATAGATTTTTTATTATTATTATTATGATTTCTCCTAGCTATACACGAAATATATATAAACATATATTTACATCTATATATAATAAACGAATACGGTATAATATCGATATATATATATAGTAGATATATTTGCGATGATTCAAGTGAAAGTATTATTGGGTTATTTATATTATATATATATATATATATACATATAGATAAATATGAATGTATATCCAATTTTTTTTCTGTATATTATATATATACAAAATACAATTGGGAATTTTTATTAAAATATTTTTCATTTCTACAGAACATTTTCCCATAATAAAATTAGAAATATAAAAAAAAATGAATGATATTCGACTTTTTTTGTATCTTACTTTTATTCGTATATATGAATGCATATTTATATAGGATGTATTTTTAATATATAATTGGAGAACCCTTAAACCACAGTTTTGGAAAATAAAATTTTCAGTAAATTATCAATAATATATCAAAATATTTATATGATATAATCGTAGAGCTTTAAAAACATTTTTTTATGATAACCAAATATTTCTTTTGTTAACAACCTTTTATATATAATAATTATAGTTTAATCCGTCTTATTGAAGTTATCAAAAAATCTACCATTACTGCATATTTCGCATAATAAACATATTGTCCAATAATTTTCTATAATCCTTAATAAATTAATCAATGCCTCAAAGATAGTATTAATCCAAAATATATAAATTGTACGATAGTAAATATATTAAAAAAAATTATTAATAAAATGAGTAAATGGTAAATTACAAGAATTTTCCAATTTTTAATCATTAAACTTTAATCATTTATAATTAAATATAAAATAATTGAATAAAGAATATATATTTAAAGTGAGTTATCCAGCAAAAAAAAAAATAAAGATTCCTATGGTGCAAAAATAAAAATTCAATACAATATTACGCTATATATAGCTATATATATATTACTGTCGACCAAATTAAATGTTACAAATAAAAAAAAATATAATAAATGTCTTGTTTTATTTGTTTGATATGTGTGGATATTTAATATAATTTTCAAAATAAAAAAAAAGCTTTTTATTTTATACATACGACAAATATATCATTTTTTTTTTTTTTGTTATATTAAATCTAATATGTGAATTATGTCACCTTATAAACAATATAAATAAATAAAGTTACAAAAAAAAACAGGGAACTAATAAAAAATATACGTAATATTTGGAACTTGGGTCCGCAACGCAGATAATTATGTAATGTTTGTGTATTATCTTTGCGTGTATGTTATTATAAATAAACGCGGTAACATTCAAAAATCGTTTAATAAAAAGACAATAAATTAATCAGTATAAAGAAAATTATAGATTTAATTCATTAAAATTTCTAAATCAATTGAAACATGATTTTTAATACTCCTTGTTATAGTTTTTTATTTGTTATATTCTGTACATTTCTATATAGTCATGTTTTCTATATATGGATACTAATGTAAATAATTCTATATGGTTTATAAGCGATGGTTTATAAATAAATGTATACAATTTATTTACCACACCACACCTAAATATACATATATATTTATACGAAATTTGATTAAAATATCATTTATTGTTTATGTCATTAATATAAATAAACATTAATATAGATATATGTATATAAATATTCTATATATTTAGTCAAATGATTTCGCATTTATATACAAGAAAACCATTTATTTAATACATGATTTAAAAATCTATATACATTTTGTTGTACTTTTATTAATTTTTTTTTAAAATAGACATTTTTTTTATAAATAATGAGTTAAATTTCACATCAACTACATTTTTCAAATTCCATCCGATTATACTAATTCATTTTTTACACCATTAAAAATAAAAAAATACAAACGTTTTAATTAATACTTAGGTTATATCATTAATAGACCTTTCTGTCGGTTATGGTAATATTTTTGAATGAAATTAAAAGAAATCCTTTCTTAATAAATAGAACAACCAAATAATGTTCTAGGAGTAATGTTCTATGATATTTGTATAATATAACAATTGTATATGTTTAGATTCTGTGGGGCATAGTTTTGTTAAAATACCCATCGCCAAATTCTATAAAAAAATCGTACAGCAATCATGGATTCTAATCCTATAAAGAACACATAAAACTTCTTTAAAACTAATTTAAGCATTATTTTTGAATTTGAATTTGAGCCAATTTCACCCTTTTGAAATAGTTGGATAAGTAATTCTTTATATAGGAATACATAATATATACATTGTCTATAATCCTATTATTGAATTGATTATTACATATATATAAATATAATCTGATATACTTCTCTATGGCGAAACAAAAAATTTAATTTTAAAATTATTTTAACAGTAAAAACAAATGTTTTTATTATTAAAAATCTATCACCTAGAAATGCTAATTATATTTATTTAAAATAAAATGTATATTAACATTTATATATAGTATTTAGATATAAATGCATGATATCATTTACTAATCAATTCGTATATTATTATAGTAGAAATGTATAATATGTAAACAAAAAAATAAATAATTATTCATTATAAGAATATAATGGAAATTTTCTATATAATATTCATTATTATTTGTATTTTGTACATTATATTTTTATATTTTTTATTTAATATATTTATAATTAATATCAATTATTACATCATTATTAATTTTATTATAGAAGCAAAAAAGAAAAAAAAATTGTTTTTTTTTTTAATTAACATGTCAATAAAAAATAAATATATATAATTTATTTTTATTTTATTCAAATGTGATAATTATTATGTATTGTATATAGAGATTTGTATAGTTTAAATTGTTTAGTAGCAGTAATATACTGGTTATTTAGTAGCAGTAATATACTGGTTAAACCTTCCCTAAAATTACCCAAACGATAGGATATTCTTATTTCTATACAAATTATTTTATTTCTATACATTATTGTTTGTCAAATATAGGACGAAAAAAAACATCATCAAAAGTTATATATCTATTATACAAAGATTAATTTGTATATTTAAGTTTACGTTTACAAATTTGAAAACTTTTATAAAAAAAAATTTATCTTTTTATCTATATAATATACAAACAATATTATATATGTACTTATTATAAGGTATCATCCCGTATCCTCCTCCTATACATCTATACATCATCACCGCACTATATTATTTAATTATAAATATTTGGTCTTTATGTTTAAAAAAAAATTGAATACACTCACACAGAACCAATGTAATTATTTCTATATTATAATTGTGATAAAAGAATTATTTTAATTATATATGAAAAAGTTTTAAAAATTTAGTATATTCAGTAGGTATTATAACTTTTATTTTTTTCATATAAATAACGTATGATAATATTTATCATTTTTTAGTATATAACCATTTTATAAATATATAGATAAACAAATAAATTTATTTAATATCAAAAAACTCCTATCCTTGCTAATAATACAAATATTGTATATGTTATTAAATGAAAATTTTTATATATTAGTTTAGTACATATCTTGTGCGTGCGAGTGGGTGGATATCCTTCGATATACAATTATACATATATATATATATATATATATAAGATGACGTTTAAAAAGAAAATATTTTTTTAAAAAAAAAGCAAATAATTGTAATTATAATAATATTATAATTTATTAAGTTGTTCAATTTTATAACATAATAATATTATTTATGAAAAAGTTATAAATGTTGCATCAAAGAAAAAATATATATATAGAAGTTTTTTTTCTCTGCTTCTTGTTTATAATTAACTTATTCGTACAAGAACAAAATATAATAAGAAAAGATTTATTAAGAATTTCTTTATTGGGTTTCAATCTGGGTAGGTGTAGACATGTAATAATGTATATGGTGATATTAAAAAAAATTTTATATCACGTTATTTAAAATTAAGTATCCTTAAAGCTTATAATCATAACCGAATGCAAAATATATAGGAAACCTTTAAAGCGACTCACTCGTTATCTCAAACGAAAATTCTATAAAGATTTTTTTTTGTGTACATAAAAGTTTAATAATAAAAATATATTAAAATTAATTTTTTCCGTTCATTTTAAAATAGAAATTTTTAAATTCTATAATACATTATTATATATATATATTACAATATTTATTTAACGAATTCCTTTTTCCTTTTCACTTGAAAACGTTAATATTTTCATATAAATAGTCATTATTAAATATATAGTTAAAGTTGACGAATGAGAATACATTGCAGTATATATATTTAAAAAGAAATACTTTATATACAATTGCATTGTTGAACATTGGAATATATTTAAATATAAAATAAATGAATGATAAAAATATATAGTTTGCCCATTATATATGTAAGTATTTGTATATAATCATAATATAATATAATATAATGTAATATAATATAATATATATATATTTTTTATTATATACCTTTATCGAAGAACTGCCATTATGCAATATATGACATTTTATTTTAATACCATTAACAACGTATATTTACGTAGATAAATCAATTTTGTACGTTTTCAATAGAATCCTATATAGTGTATTGTATAATATATGGAATATGAATCTTTTTATTCTTAAATAAAAACGATAGATATACATACAGTATATACAATGATAGACTATTGAATATCCTTATATAATTTTCCTGTATTTATGTGCGCTTTTCATATATCTATATCTATATTTACCTATAATATGTACATCATTTATATATATATATATTGACGACAAAAATTATTTATATCTATATGCACTTTTAAAAAAATGAATGAATGAATGAAAAGAATATACAGGAGAAGTTTTTTTTTTTATATTTATTTTGCAATATAAACAACTTTATATATGTACCTACTTTTACTATATATATATATTATTTATATGATATATTAATAATATGGTAAGTATATTTTACGTGACTATTTTATAAAAATTCTATCAACGATATGAAAAATTATATATTACGTCATCATATTTTTTGCGTTTATCGTTTTTTTTTCTTCTTTATATTTTGCAAAATCAATGAACAAACTTAAGTTTATATATATAGTTAGATAGATAGATATGTATAGTTATTATATTTTATGTGCTTAGAATATAATAGCATGTCTGCGATATGAATTCATATATATGATGGAAGATGTTATTATATAACTATAGTATATAAAAAAACATATTCAACATATCCAAACAATTTGCCAATATTTCAATGTAAATAAAAAAAAATGAACTAACTATATATACAAAAATAATATTATTATTAATATTTATATTTAATTAATATATCTATCAATTCGTTTTTCATATATATACCACCTATATAATATAAGTTTTGTATTCGCATATACAAGAAAAACATATTTGTGCGATATCTTTCAACTTAATGAACTTCCATATAAGGTAAATAATGTTCATGTCTTTTGAAATAATTTTATATTATATATAGGTATTTGAATTTTATATATATACATTTGCAAATATATTACAGAAATTCCATCATTTTTCAAATGCACTGCTAGTCACATATGCGGCAACTCACAATTTATATATAAAATAAATGATTCATTAAAATCAACTCAAATGTTACAAAATTTTATTTTTTTTATTGTCAGTTAAACAAGTAATTAATTATACAAATAAGAAAAGTGATATATATATATACAATAAAATGTGATATACATATTTTTTTTCTTTATATATGAATCAAGAATTATTTTTATTCAACCGGGTAGATATACTATAATAATATTTTATATCTATTTAAACTTGCTTTATACATATATTCGCTTATACAATACAATAGAGAAAAATAACAGAATGGATACAATGATTTTTTGAAATACGAATATACACTCACCAATGTATAAGACAACTTGTAAAATTAAAAAAAAAATTGAAGATTTCCCACATTTATTTAAAAATAACTTGATTTTTGATAAACGTACAAAAATTTGTAAACATTTATATAAAATATATAAAATACTATATTCAGCAATTTATATAGCAAATGTATAAAATACATTTTATTCAAAAAAAAAACGGTGCGGATATTTTTCTTTTACAATACAATTGTTTTTTTTTCCAAGATCCAAGATGCGTTTCTTTGGATAGGAAGATTTGTTTCTTTGGATAGGAAGAAAAATAAGATATATATTTTAAAAACACCAATTAAATATACCGCCTTTGAATTGTTAATGTACATTTTGATGTTGAACAACAACAATATAAAATTCGAATATGTAACATACAGATTGATACCTGTTATATTATATATTTAGAAATTGAATATACACTTTAAAATACAAATTTACATAATGCTAAACAGACGGATGAAAATAAAATTTAATTATATATAAATATATATATAGATGAAAAAATTGTCATCCACAATTAAAATTACAATTCTATATATGAATTCATTACAACAGCTAATCAAATTAAAAATTTACTAACTACATATATTCAATTGTTATTTACAGTATTCTATATATACATATATATTGTTATTAATGTTCTATATGTACTATATATAGTATATCTATATGTTAATTGCATTTACAGAAAATGTCAACAATGATTTATTAAAGTATATATAAATACATTAATTCGTAATTAAATAAAATAAATATATTATATCTATTGTTCAATATGCTAAAATACACATAGAGAATACACATTCCTATAATAGTATAATCCAGTTATTATGCTTCCAAAAGTACCAATATGTTGTAAAGTATTTCAATATCCTTTTCACATGGACCTTTTCACATTGAGGAAAAACCCTAATAATTTTTATATGAAGTGTGTGTGAGTGATTCAAAGAAAATAAAAATTGTAGAAAAACTATTTGTAAAATTGAATTTTCCGGAAAATTTTGTTGGAAAAAATGTTTTTTTTTGTATGATATTAAGTTTTTTTTTTAAACATATATCTTTCAGAATATCCTTTCTTTTGTGTTATATGGACAACTCAAGCCACGCTACTATATATATTTTATGATATTATTATGTATATAATAAACCATTATTATGCAAACATATATATAATCCATAAATTGCCGAGCTTCCTGTATGTCCTAATTGGCAAAATTTATAGAGATAGAGGTAAAAACAACCAATACATTTATTTACATATTATTGATAAGCGCATTTGAGAGATATATGTAGATCTCATGATAATAAATACCAAAACAAATACGAACCAAAACATGGACATATATTTCTTAAATTTATATGCGCGGTTTAAAATAGTATTTACTTATTTACTTATGCAATCGCATTAAAATTTATTAATATTAAGATAACGTGTGAATATAATAAACAGATAAATAAAATAAAATATAATGAAACAAGAAAAATATATTAAAAAAAAAAAGAATTTCCATTAATTATTTTTACTATTATTTTGTATACTATTTATATAATATATGCACAACATAAACATATAAAAGTAAAACGTATTCGTATTAATGAAATAGTAATTATTATATATATATACATTGAATATAATAAAACTAAAGCTTTATATGATATGGTATATGGTATATATAATTAAGCATGTATCGTATAGATATGTATTTATATAGTGTGATAAGATTTGATAATATAAATAACTGCGAAGCTAACAAAATCAGATAATTATTTATATTAATTTAATGTTTATATATGCGATGTAAAACAAATCTAATATACATATGATTGTAATTAGTATTGTATATCTATTCTATAATATGTTTATATATAAGTAAATCTTATCATTTTTTTTTCTATTATAATAACAAGCTGCTCATCTCGCATTTAACAGCAGCATGTATTATGGAAAATTGGAAAATTCATATTGAAAAACAATTGCTAATTATTCTTTAAAATATCTTCATTTTAAATTTCATTTTGTTAATTTTGTGCAATGTAAAGCCATTCAAATTTTGTTATCCTTTATTTTTGTAAAGATTAGGTGAATGAATAGCATGCGGTCGTCTATAGAAAAATATGCAAAATATCGCATACCAGCCATATGAACCTTATTAAAATAATTGTATTTTAATTATTATACGGCTGTATATATATATGTATGAAGTAGCTGCGTATATACAAATATAGTTATATAGATAAGATATAAGAATACATTTAAAATAAAAAAAGGTATATCTCGCAATTCTCCGAATTGTCAGAAGATGCGATAGCTTATATTATTATATAGTCTACGTGAGCTTATACGCATAATATTTACAATACGATGTGCCATTATTTTGATATAAGAAAAATTGTAATATTTATACATCACCACACGAATTTACGTATAGTTAATATATATAGCAGAGAGCGAATGCGAAACAGATCATGATTATGTGATGTGGACACTTTGTCATGATTATTATGTCAAACAGTTATGTAATCTATATATATATATATATATATATATGTGTGTACATAGTCTATAATAATATAAGCATTTTTATATATATACCGAAGAAAGAAAAACATCTATCCTGTTAATATTTCTATAAATAATTTGACTCTATGTTTATAAACAAAAAAATAAAAATTATTTTGGGCGACTTATTATGATTTTTTTTTGTTTATTTCTGATTTTATATAAATTAATTTAATTTTTTTTGTTTTGTGATTGAAAAAAAAATCTTTTAAAATAGTCTAGATATTTATATCTCAATATCATATATACAAAACAACGAATTCAATTTTTTTTTATATATACAATATAATTTTTTCACAAAATTTCTTTCCCCCTGCTCGTTCAAACAACATTATTTTTATTTTAATTAACAAAACAAAAAAATCAAATAAAAACAACAAACGATTTATTACTAAGGTTGAATCTTATAGATGAAAAAAAAAAAACGTAAAATTTTATAAAAAAAACCAAAAAAAAAAATGACAAAAATGATGTGAAAAATATTTACAATTTCGATTAATTTATTTATTTTTGTTTTTTTTTTATTAAAAAAAAATATTTATTTCTTAATCTTATCATACTCTTATTTTTTTGTTTTTGTTTTCGACTATACATATATAGTATACTACATCGAGGTATATATTTATAGAGGTATTTTTATAACATCCAGTAGCTAAGGCTATTTAGCTTTAGCTCATCATCATTTTATCATCATCAATTCATCATTATCATCACATTTAATTGTGTATATATATTTGTGTATGCAAAAGAAAAAAAAAATGTAATAATTATAAAAAAAATAAAATAATATAATCATATGAAAATGTTGATCTTTAAACTGCTGACTCTGACTGTCAACAACAAATGTGTTTTTTATATACATATGTACTGTACGTTTATAATTACATTATATGAATATATATATATATGTACATAATAAACAAAAAAAAATTTAAATTAACGAAAAAAATTTTTTATATTATTATTTACTTAATGAAAATCTTCTTAATTAAATTGTAAACCTTTAATTATATTCGATATAAGCATATATATATATATATTTATATGCATAAAAGACTAGTCGTACGCGTATATATAGACAAGACGATATATGTATATATAAAATTGATGATGATTATGATGTGATGATTATATTTTCTTATCTAAATACCAGTGGCAATTTCAATTTCTATAATTACGTTCATGTCATTTTCATTTTATAAAATCCGTATTTGTTTTTGTTTTACATTAGTAAGTTACTATATATACTATATATATATATGAAAATATATAATAAAATTGTTTGGTCTGCTATTTCATATATAATACGCGAATATGACATACACCTCTGTGGTGTATATTTAAAAGTTATGATTGTTCATTATTTTATTTTTTTTTTGTTATTGTGGTTAATTGTATAAAATTTTTTATTTATATATATCGAGATATAAATAGTATAATTGTAAAAAAAAAATTAAAATATTTTTTTTTTTTGAAGAAAGATTAGACGAATTTTTTTTGGATTTATGCCAATTATTTCACATGGAATTCATGTATATATATATATAGAATAAAACTAATTTCAAATGTGTATAAAGATTAATATATGATATCTCTTCTGTATATACAAATCACATGCGAATATAATAATTATATATCTTTATCTCTATATATAGGTTTTCCCGGCCAAATGAAACCTTTTCCCAACCAAATGAACCCATTTCCAGATCAAATGAAACCTTTTCCTAACCAAATGAATCCTTTTCCCAACCAAATGAACCCATGACCAGACCAAATGAACCCTTTTCCAGATCAAAAGAACCGATGAGAAAATAATCTTTTAAACTTAAAAATAATGTTTTTATCAATTTATTGTGTATATTACTGATCCAACGTACACATATATATAAGTATAAATGAAAAAAAAATTTGGTTAATTATATTAAAAAATAATAACAATTGAATTTGGTGATATTTTGTTAGTATTTTAAAGGCCGGGAAAATCAAAAAATTCACTGTTTGTTGCAATATCATGTATGTATTAGCTTTTAACAGTAAAATAATTTCTAAAACATGCGTCCGAAAAAATTTTTTTTTTCATTTATACTTATATATATGTGTACGTTGGATCAGTAATATACACAATAAATTGATAAAAACATTATTTTTAAGATTAAAAGATTATTTTCTCATCGGTTCTTTTGATTTGGAAAAGGGTTCATTTGGTCTGGTCATGGGTTCATTTGGTTGGGAAAAGGTTTCATTTGGCCGGGAAAACCTATATACAAATCGTAAAATGTTTATATACAGACATTATAAGACATATAAGTACATTGAATAAATATTGCGTGACATTTTGTATATGGTATTGTTATATTTTTCAATATAAAGAAAGCATTTAATTTATATACAAACATATAGGACGATAAACCCCATAAGGTACTTATATAGCAAATAAAAGAATTAAAATAATATATATATTCCAAAGACATATATGAAACATTTAAAAATAAACGTAAATTTCATTATATCAAATAATAAAAAAGATTTTGTATAAAAAATCTATACGCAAAATATAGTATATTACAAAAAAAATTTTAACGAATATATACAATACACCGAAGAATATTTATCAATCATTTTCTATTGTATCTCATTTTTGATCATCAATTTAAAAACCAAATCTTTGTTTGTTACATCTACAAAGATATTTTTATTGAATTGCTAGCATTCAATACAGTACTACAACCAACCAAAAGTTCTAAACATGGAGAATTTCAACATTTCTAAATGCAGAAAAAATACATTTTTATACAGATTTTTCCATTATTGTTTTCATTTTCCATTTCTTTACACAGCAAAAAACAACATTCATTGTAATGGAATGTTGTATATAACACTTCGTTCAATAATGTGTGTGACTGACATATAGATGGCGTCCCTAGAACTAAATCAATATTTTTTTTCGCATTTGGCAACCTTTTTAGGCTTACTGTCAACATCATATGTTAATCAGATCATTTGTTTACAAGTTACAGTGCTATAAGTGACGCTATTTTTGTGTTTTAAAAAAAAATGAATTCAAAGCAATTCCGTGTGCTGATTTATCATTGTTTTTTAATGAAAAAAAATACTGTTCAATGCCAGGAATGGCTTGAAAAACATTACTCGGACTCTGCTCCATCAAAAAGAAGCATTTGTTATTGGTATGCCGAATTCAAACGTGGTCGTACAGACACCGATGACATCCCATCTACTGGAAGGCCAAATGACGCTGTTATTCCGGAAAACGTTGAAAAAACACTGAAAATCATTATGTCCAACCGTAAAGTGAAAGTGAGGGAGATTTCTGACATTCTGAAGATATCAGCAGGCAGTGTACAAACCATAATACACGAACATTTGGGTATGAAAAAGGTGTGTTCCAAATGGGTGCCGCGTTTGCTCACACCGGAGCAAAAACAACAACGAACCGATGATTCAAAGAGCTGTTTGGACATGTTTACGCGCAATAAGTCGGAGTTTTTGCGACGGTACATCACAATGGATGAAACATGGATCCACCATTTCACTCCAGAGTCAAATCGGCAGTCTGCTGAGTGGCATGCAGCCGGCGAAAGCCGCCCAAAGCGACCAAAGACGCAGCAGTTGGCTGGCAAGGTTATGGCGTCTGTATTTTGGGATGCGCATGGAATAATATTCATCGACTATCTCCAGAAGGGGCAGACCATCAACAGCGACTATTATATAGCGTTATTGGAGCGTTTGAAAGTCGAAATCGCAAAGAAACGGCCTCATATGGCGAAGAAAAAAGTGTTGTTCCACCAAGACAATGCACCGTGTCACAAATCAATGAAAACGATGGCAAAATTGAACGAATTGGGCTTTGAATTGCTTCCCCATCCACCGTATTCTCCAGATTTAGCCCCCAGCGACTACTGGCTCTTCGCAGACCTCAAAAGGATGCTCCGTGGTAAGAGATTTGGCTCAAATGATGAAGTAATCGCCGAAACTAACGCCTATTTTGAAGGCAAAGAAAAATCGTTTTACAAAGGCGGTATCGAAAGATTGGAAAAGCGTTGGAATGATTGTATCTCCCTAAAAGGGGACTATCTTGATGAATAAAAACGAATTTTGGCAAAAAAATGTGTTTTAATTAATTAGTCACACACATTATTGAACGAAGTGTTATAATCATAAAATAAACATTTGGTCAAATAAAAAATTAAATCTATAAATAAATAAATAAATATATTAAAGAATTTTTCTATTACCACTTATATTATAATTAATATTAATTGATCTTTTATATACTGCATAGTTTTTTATTTTTATTTCTATTTTTTTTTCTTTTTCTTTTTTTTTTGCATATTATATTATAATATGTATATTTTTGTTTTTGTTTACAAATTACGGAAATTTGAACGAATAAGATGCTAAATGTTTTTTCAATCAACAGGTAGATGATTATAGAATATCTATATAGCATTTTCTTTTATTTATTTATATTCGTATAGACTGCGTGTGGTATATTCAGATATATGTAATGTATATACATACACCTATCTATCTATATATATCAATTTTTCTTTTGCAAAAAAATATTCATAATATATAACACACATGTTTGAAAAAATACTACATATATTATTATATTGTTGAATAGCGAGTAACAAAAAATATATATAAGAAATTATCTATAGTTATATATAACTATATGCATATAGGTGTTAAATATTCTTTTATATAAAAGATAACGCTATTTGTTTTACATTAATTTTTTTTTTAATATAGTTTTGTTTTGTATGCGTATAGTATAGACGACTTTACGCGTGTCAAGGTTGAAAAGTGTCAAACATATGCGGTATATAATTGTATTTTCAGATGAATCATTTATTATTAGTGTTAAAAATATATTATACTGGTAAAAAACATTGAAAATAATTAATAAATATAATGATTTTATTAAGAAAATTTTCCATTATGGAATGTTTTTTAAATATTTTCTCATATATCATATACAAAAAATTAATATAATACTATATACCAATTTGATAATAGCATATTTTTTTACATATTTTTGAGTTCATTATACGCAGGGGTTATCGCAAATTGTCTTCTTAATATATAATATAAAATAAATTGAAACAATTAAAAACTGTTGATCTCGCATATATTTTTTTAACATATATTATATTATCATATAATTATAATGCATATATGAATAATTATATATGATATTTAATAAAATGAAATTAAAGGTGTGTATATACATATACATATAATAATAATAATAGCATAAAGTATCAATTACATCCTCTTTAATTATACATTTATTATATATAATTGTGCATATTGAAAGAAAATTATAATATATATAAGATATTCTAGCGCCAAATACGATCGGATATGTCAACTTCCTATTCATTTAATATTTCATATATATATATACAAATATATTAAATTGCAGAAATTATATAAAATATATATATATCTGAATGATTGCATGCAGGTTAAATGAGTTTAAATATTTACTATACATATGTGAAAGTTTGAAATAATATTTGTCAATATACGGTTTCATACCTTTTCTTTTGTTTTACTTTAATATTGTAGCATAACATCTCCTACTGTGCCACAATGTTGGATGAAATCATGGGTGAAGCTCTGGGAAATTTTTTAGCAAAATTGCCAAAAATATTGGATATTCTGTAAAGGCTTATGTCGAATGTCTAAATAGCTAATTTATAAATAAAAATTAGATTTTGCACAGAAGCAAATTTCCCGGAAAACTGACTTTTCTAAATATTCTATTTTTTTAATTATAACCACTAATTTCCCATATTTCTGTTTTTCTTCGCATCTTAATTCTTAAAATATCTTAAATTACATAATTCTTAAAATTCTTAATATATGATAATTGGTTCAAAAGGTAAAGCCGCGATTTTCGCTTTGAATTCAGTGAAAATTCAAATAAATTTGTGTTTGCAATATAAGTTTGTTTGTTTTACGGAACGATTTTCAAATTTTCTTCTATGAACTATTAAGAATTTATTTACGTTTATGTACAAAATATACATATTTCTATGGAGCATAATGTAAACATGGATTTCAAAACGGCTTATTAATAACTATTAAAATGCCTTATTATATGGAAAAATCATTGAATGCCCAGGGCTTAAAAAATACGAAAATATTACAAATATATTGATATATAGATATATAGATATTACATATTTTAACGAATATTACACGAAATATATGTATTTTATGAAATATTGGTATAAAACAATACACTTATATATAAATAGTTTTTCAAAAAAAAAAAATTAATATTCAATGATAAATAACCGCACGTTTTAATACAAAATAATAATATATATTATTGTATAGTTAAATATTAATATACAAATAAATATACAATACACAAAAATCAAATGTAAATTGACACAATAAAACAGAATGTTATTTTTAAAATTGTATGTTATTATTATATGTATATGATATATGTACCTATCTTTTATAAATATAAAGCACATACGTATACTGAATGATATTGTACATATTCATACAAAATGTATATATTATGATATATAAAAAAAAATTTTATATAGTAAAATTGTTCTACATAGTTGTAAGATATTATTTTATGCCAACAGCAAAACAATTATATATCTATAATACATATATTTTTACCATATAAATATGTATTGTATAGATGAAAATATTAAAAAAAATTTTTATTTTTTTTATTATACACAGGATTGGTCTAAAAATGATATGCTGGTATGCGTTTAAAAAAAAAGCAGTTGCACTCTTACAATGGCTTTTTAGCGGGTAAGTTTAAAAATTTTATTTTTTATGTTTAAGAAGACAGGGTGACAGTTTCCCATATAATCACTGTTAAAGAAAAAGTTGTTTAATAAAAGGTAGATATTTGCTAATTTGCAATATACAAATCACATAATAGTTATAGTTAAATAAAAACCGTATAAAAATTTTCTATAAATTACAATAAATTATGAAAATCAATTACAGTATATCTCGGAACAGATCCAAATAACAAAAATTGTTGTTATTTATAGAATAATTTTGACTTATCTCTCATATAATCATCCCCTGGGGGCTCAATATGACTAATGTATCTATATATTTATATTACCCTGTATATAATAACAAAAAATATATATACCATTTGAATAGTATTTCATATATCTTATATATACTATGATATTATATAGAACACGTAAAATTATATATTATGCTGTGTCTGTATATATCGTATATACTTTTACATTCATATATATTTATAAATAAAAAATTGCATGTTTTTAACATATATTTACATGCAAAAAATAAAAAATGTGCAATGAGTAAAATATAAATATGTATATTTTTATATTCGTCAGATATAATACTGTTTTAACCTAACATCAACAAAGGTTCATAATAATATATACACGTTATATGTTCTATATATCTGTTCGGTACTGATTCTATGATGTTAACCTTTTTTTTTTTTTTAAATAGACAGTAATATTTTTTTAAGAATACGTGTATCTATTATCAGTGAATTGCATGTACATTTTTATTGTGCATATAAACATCAAATATTACATATAGAAATATTTATTTATATATCGGCGTCTATACATATATATATATATAGGTTATATTTATATATTGTTCTAAAAATATGTTTACCTTATTTATTTTTTATGCATAAATTATTTACAGCACGTATACCAGAGAATGATAAAAAAAAATTAATATATTCGTGGTATATATAATAAAATATGTAAAAACGAATAAATGTATTTAAAACAGGCAATAAAAATTTGAAAATAAAATTATATATTCTTTTATAATGTCACGATTCTAAATTTCAATTGACGTCATTTATATTTGCTTTACATTGCTTGGTTATATATATATATATATATATAAAATATGTATGGAACAATTCATTACTCAATGCATTGCATCTTGCCATATTTATATAGATATCTCTATAAATATACCATAAATACATTTAAGAATACGTTTAAAAATATTATGATCAACAAATGAGTTCCATAATTACATGTCATTTATGTTTTTTTCTTCTTTTGAAAATTTATGGTAAAAAAATATTGAATATATCTAAATATAATTGGTAAATTTATTTATTATATATATTAAAGTTGACTTGTATATCTTTAACATTAGCGGCTTTACTTTGACACGACACATGATTGAAATATAATTTGACTATATAAAGTGAATATAAATAAAAAAATTAAATTAATAATAAAGTGTTTTAATTGTGTATACCAAAAAAGTGATACTAAAAGATCATAATATTTACCAAAACGTCCTTTTTCAGATATATGTTTATATAGGGATTGATACATTTTAAATTCATGATCGGTATATCAAAGTTTGATTAAAATTGTATATTTTTTTTACTCATCGTAACTTTGTGCGTACAATTTTGTGTATTATATAACTAGATTAAAATCTGAAATACTTTTCTAACGTTTTTAACTTTTACTAAATTTAATTCTGCCGGTTACTTGCCGGTAAAATTATGAAATAGTACGAATTGTGACAATTTTCAATAATTATATATTTACATATTCCTACGGTATGCAAAGAAAAACTATTTTGAACATAAAACAATTATTTTCTCATTTGTATATCTTAATATTTAATTTTCACTTTACAACCGACGATTGGGTTTAGTGCCCAACAATTGCAAACAGTTCTGTTGTTCATTTCTTAATTTATTACCTTTTCCGATGTCGAAATTAGTCGTTCGACAAACCCCGCCTTTGGAAAATATATAAATCTTTGTGAAAATTTAGATTCGAAAATGAATGAAAAACAGAAAACATATTTTATGCGTTTTAATCAACTATACACCACATATTCACTTATTTGTATACGATATTTATAATGATTATAATATAGCTTTTAATTAAAATACAAATGTATATAATTATATGATTGCAATTAAAACAAATATGATAAGAGATGCAGACATGAGGGTATTCCATATATATAATTTAATTAAGTATAATTTTCAATAATTTTATTAATTATAATTAGTATATACGCATATCTTATTTATACTTAAATCGAATGTATAAAAGCTTTAAAATTTCCATTTACCAATTTTTATCAATATATAATTTGAGTATTTATAAATAATCAATATATATATATATATATGGAAACTTTTATAATTGATAAGTTTATTCAATGATAAATATTTGTATATTTGATTACGCAAACAATATGTAATTAAAATAAATATATAATTATTTTATAAAAATTCATTTTATGTGAATTTCAATTATACATATATTAAGTATTAAATATTTGCGTATTTATTACATAAAATTTTCATTCTGAATCGATTATTTCGAAAAGGAGATTGCTTTTTATACATATATCAGATATTAATTATTTATAGTATGTGAAGTATTTCTATACATATTTTCAATTACATAAATTACAAAAAAAAATAAAGAAAATTCTTTATTATCATTGAACAAAACATTTAACATATTAATTTACTATATATATATATATATATATAAAACAAACCGAAAATATGTTTGATAAATTTAATATGGAAATGTATATATATAAATATATTATATATAAAAGAAAGAAAAGGATGATTTTAAGTAAATGAAATAGAATAAAATTTCATAAAGATCAATAAAGGTAAATTTTTTTGTATGTATCCATATTTTCATTTGTATTATTTATATATAACGAATGTATTGAAAATATTATTTGTACTACGTAGGATATACGTAGGATGTTTTTAATGATGATAAGTGATAAATAAATAGTTAACTGAATGATGAAAATATAATCAGAAAAAAGTCTTTTCATTTTTTCATATGTAGAAAGTTCACTGACAAGTTTCACAATATTGTGTTCAATACATATGAGATATTTACATGATTTATCGGTCAGTTAGTTTAGCTTATTCTAAATCAATGAAAGAAAAACCTATTTAATTGTGTAAAATTTACCAAACTACATCAGGCTTTGAGTAATCCTAGTTTTTTTATTATACAAATTGAACACAAGAAATTTTAATAAGCTTTAAAATGTGTAAATTTATTGAATATATTATCGAAAGAACTTATTAAATAACCCTGACGTTTATATTGTGATATATACGCATTACGCAATAAAGTATACATTTATATTTTATTTAATACATTATTTTATATGTGAATAATATAATAATAATAATCAAATGAGTGTAATATATACGCATACAATTTTTATAACAGAAGATTCATATATGCCTACATACATTTATATTTTATATACTTAAATTCTTATATATATATATACATAAATTTTATTAATAATATACATTTATTTATATATTTACATTTAACCTTTTTTCGAATGCCTTTTGGGCAACTTTAATAAGTTTAATTAGGATGTTGCAATTTGTATATATCTATATATGCGAATATCGGAAAACAAAAGCAAATAAATATGTATACGCGTATACAATATATACAATAAAAAATCATATCAGTTGGTATATATCTGATAAATATATACCATATAAAATGTATATATGCGTAATAATAAACTAATAATAATTATTAATGTTATTATTTGTAAAATATATTATATATCTAGTTATAGTATATATAAACTTTATGTGAATAGCTGCGTGTAATTTGAATAATAAAATCTATCAAGCTATATATATATCTCTATATCGATCTGTATATATACAATCGGGTTCAAAAAATGTTATAGATCATTTGAAATTATAGTTCATTAAATTTCTATGATCTCTCCATGATCACAATTTTAGTTACATTTAGACATATCGTTGATTTAAAGCAATGTGTTAAATTTGATATTGATAACGAAAAAATATTAATTTGATAATTTTGATTTTTGTATGTTTTTATTTTAACTAGTACTTGACTGTAATTATACTTATATATATAAAAATAACGTATATAAAATATCATTTTATATACCTTTATATGTATATTTATAGCTTTTGTTAAAAATTATTATATACATATAAATATATTAATTAATATTTCATCATAATTAAATATCATTTCATTATAAAATATATATGTAATATAATATAAATGATAATGTATTGTATATATTTTATTGTGTTGAATTATTTTCAATAATGTTGTTTATGCGAATTGATAATACATAATTTGCAATGGCAATGGAAAGATTTCAAATTGACAATAAAAATTTACTTGAGTTTTAAATAATGCAAAGAAAATGACAATTGGTGGAAAACTATTGCTGTAATTAAAAAAATCCAAAGTTTGTAAAATTTGAATTTTCCGGAAAATTTTGTAGAATAATCAATTTGTTTTTAAGCACGTATATCATTTAGATATTCCAGCTACTATCGTTTGGGTCGACAGGATAAAGCAAATGCTTTCTAGCTCCACCACTGAATTGATTTGTTGTTCTGTTAAAAAAAGCTTGTTATATATAGAATCTGATTTCCAGAATAAACCCATCTATGTATATATATAGTTTTCCTTATGCCATATTCCAAAATTATTGTCTGAAAAAGATCGATGAATATAAATTTTATCCTATAATTTAAAAACAGGATTTTTTTAAGTTATTTCCCAAGTTTCATGTCAGTAACCACGTAAAGCGCATAATACAATCATATATGGTTACTTCCTTCGTATAAGTATTTTCATATAAATATATTTTAAATTGTATTTATTGTTATTATAAAAGGATTATTTATATTTTTTTTTTTTGGCAAAATCAATCAATATTGCATTATTTCATTATACTATTTATATACATATATTGAAAACATCCAAATAATTCAATATTAAAATTAATTTAACTTTCATTCCTTTCTCTATATAAATTGTATTTGACATCAAATAACAAAGCATTTCACATTGATAAATTATATCACTATAGTAATATGGTATTTGTATATTGTATATACATATTTTATACTAAAATTATATTGATTTATAAATTTCAATTTTTTTTTTCCATCATTTATATACATATATCTACAGATATAAATCACACTCAATAAATAATCACAATATATATGAATGAATTCAATATATATATATAATAATATGCACAGGTAATAAATTACAATTAACTTAACGTATATATATATGCAAAAAAAAAAATCTGTGTGAATTTCCGACAATATAATGAGACGTATATAACGTCGTTGCTCGTCGTTGCTAAACATATTTATTGATATATGAATTGAATATATATATGAATAACAATAAGCCAATATTATTATATATTCATATTGTGTATACATATATCTGTATAATAATAAAAATTATAAATAAATTTCAAGTACAAATAATAAGAAATTTTGTATATTTTATATAGACATAAGAATATATAAACTTTTTTTATTTTTTGTGTTTATGTAGATATTTTTGCTTGTATATTATAATACATATATATTTACTTAAAGGAAAAAGCTATGTCAATTTACACACGCATATTGACAACAACCGCCGCAGCAGTTGTATGTCAATAGAAATTTGTACTTCAATCAATAAGTTTTTTGCAATTATAGTATAAGTTATTATATAGAAAAGTTGTAAGAAAAGTTAAATAGTAGTTATATTGAAATGTTTTTCGTGGTAAATATCGATTTTGATGTTTAATTTAAAATAATATAATAATTTTAGAAATACAAATTAAAATTTTGTCGCAAACCGAATTAAAAATATGGGGGTTTTTTGGTAAAAAATATCAATATATTTATTTCAGTACTAGGCTCATATCTTTTCACAATTCGTGAACATTTGCCTAAATACTTTTAGAAATTGTAAGAAAACTTTTCAAATTACCATATGTTTTATTAAAAAATACACATATACATGCTATATGATGGAAATTTATATACATATATAGACTTAATCGATTTGGGAAAAATAAATAAAAAGAAAAGACAACAACGAAAAACAGAAAAAAAACTAAAAGAAAAGTAACAAAATGTGTATATATATGAATGTCAATGTATTCTTTTTCTTTTTGGATGTATCACTATAATATACTATGCATATATAAACATTAAGGAGGAAAAAATTTTTTTTTTATATATTTGTTGTCATCGATTACATGTCAACAATTTTAACATATATCTTTGTCAATGAGGAGTGTATATTTATTTATATATACCAAAATACAACATTCATATGTTTACAATTTCATTTGAAAACACTAGACATTTTTTTAGGTTCATTGATGTGATATACATATATATATATATACAACAAAATTATTATATATATATATATACATACAACAAAATTTTATTTTTGAATTTTACTATTTTCATATGTATATATGGAATCGAATCAATATATATATATCAATATGTTATGTAATCATTACAATTTTATGTTTATATATTTATAAGCTGATAAAAGTTATATGCGTTATCTACAAATATAATTTTATATATACGGTGAATTTCATTGAGTATAGATACTTTAAATTACACAAATGATCTTAAATCGTTTGCAAAGGATTTATTTTGTTGATCAAAAGAACAAATTTCTATAGATAAGGTGATCGATTTCTGGTTCTTATCTTTAAGAAGGACACAGCGAATTAATTTTATTCCTAATTTCATTAATACATACATTTGTTTACATGATTGGAAAATATGTTTACATCATTACCGGAATCATATATATCATATATATCATATATATCATACATCATATATATATATATATATATTCATATATCATATAATATCATATAATATCATATATCATATAATATTTGTCATAATATCTCACGAAAACAAAGAGTGATTGTCATTTAATTAAATCTGTAAAGTTTTCTGGGGTCGTATAATCATGGTCGAACTTGTAATTCTTTGGTTCAAAGGAGTTAAAGACCTATTAGAGATTATTTTGAATAGAAACGCCCTATTAAATAGAATACATTATCAGATTAAGAAGCTAAAAATAAACACTTTTTATTCCCGGATATTTTTAATGGGTAATTTAATTATTCCTCTTCGTATTGTAAAATAAGTTTTATGCGAATGAATGAATTGAAAATACACAAAATTACATAGAATTTATTTTATTTTTTTCTAAAATTATAGTAAAGTTCAATGAAAAACTTTACTTAATTTTCCCATAATAGAAAATTTTCTTTTATAATTTATAAATAGTACATAATATTTAAAATAATCAACCTTATACATTTTCTTTTTTTTGGTTTTCCTTATATTTTATAAATCAGATTTAATACAAAATATAAAACATTTTTATATATAAATTTATAATTTAATAATATAAAATCGTTATCGTTATAATAATGGAAAACTTTACAATATTCTATATAAAATAAATATATGAATGTGTATTGATAGATCGATCAATATATATATGAACGCATTATTGTATGTATATTGCATGTTGCAGTCAGTCAGTAACCTCAACGAGTATTTATTTATATACATTTAACATTCATATTTATAACAACATTCTATATGTATATTATATATAAATAATATTAAATAACTATACATGTTCAGAAAACGTGAACTGATCGATAACGGAAGTGAAATTTATTTTCTTTTCATTGATTTTCTTTCATATATCATGCACTTTCATATTTATTATATATACGTTACGTATAGAACAATTAAAATAGTTTTATATATCGTATATATAAAAAAAATAAATGTCACCTAATGGATGATGGTATTTTTATAAATGGAAAAAAATCTATATAATATATATTATTTATTGTACATTTTTTAAATCAAATATAAAACTATATTATTTGTATAACATTTTTAATGTGTGTAAATAGAAAAAAAGATTAACACTTTTTTTTTACCTTATATATATTGTTGATAAAATTTTAATTAATATTTTCTGTTTTATTTTTTTATTTAAACATTTATTATCGCTATTTATTTTCAATAATTTTATATTGTTAAAATTATTTGGTTCATTAAAATTCGATTTTTATAAATTGCATTAACTTTTATATATTTTATGAAATATTTAATTAAAGAAAATTAATTTCAGAAATAAGAAATTATATTAAAATGATTTTTGTTTTGTAAGTATTCGGGAAAAATTAATTTTATAATTTTGACTATGTTTTACTCGCAAACGCTAATACAAAATGTTATATAGAACGAACAATATTTTACAATTTTTAAGAAACATCTTTAGATATTAATTTAGCAAAATGTAATATATTTTAATAATTTTAATTGATTTTGATAACAAACACAATTTATTTTTGTTATACATATAAATATATACACGTTGAGAGTTTTGTATAAAAAAAATAAATAATGATTAAAATTTATCAAAGGAGGAAAACTGTTTTATATATATATAAATAAAATTTTATTTCTATATATATACACTTATTAATATATGAAAATTTTATATAAAATTGACTATATATACGAGACAAGAATATATATATATATATATTAATAATTAATGAATAACCAATACTTTTATATATATAAAAAAAAAGTTTTCTTATAATTTATTATATAGACATAATTATTATATATAGGGTAAATAATGAATAAAAGGATAATATAAAGTTTTTACATTTTTTCTGGTTATTTATATATACGAAAAGCAGCGAAAACTTTACTTTTTGCTTTGATATAGAAAAAAAATCGCACCAACAATTTTTTACATTAGAATTTATTTTTTTTCCAAGAAAAATAATAACAAAATTAATAGTACAATCAGAAAAGTATTAACCCTTTTATCTTCTGTTTTGGGACAAATCATTCCGAAAAGAGATTTTTGTTTAAAATTAAAACAGAATTAGAAAAATATATATAAAATTAAATAACATATTAAACGTTTTATTATTAATAGAAAAGAACCGCTAGAAATCTATATAGAATTGCTATAGTTGCTAAATTATTTTATTATTTGAATATAAAATGGGTCAAATTTAACCAAAATCAGAGGATACGGGTTAAATCATATAGATAACATACAAACTTGTGTTATATATATATTTTGACTTGATCATAAATATGACGTAAATCGTAAACGGTATATAATTTAATTGATAGAAGAAAATCAAACATATAAATGTGGAATTTTTTGGCAAAATTAACGAAATACGAAATTTTAAAGAAATACATATACTCTATATATTAATATTAATTGCTTTAGCCCTTATAATTCCATATCATCGTCCATATAAATAAAATATCCTATCGTGTTTAATTATAATATTTAAATACAAATTTCGACTTTTTTTTATATACAATATATAAATTTTTAATTTAATATTTATTGCCGCTTGTTTAATCAATTGTTAATATTTTATGTATATGAAATTAAATTGTTTAAGTATTTATATATAGAAATAATTTTTTGTTTTCTCTAAAATTATGTGTAGAACCACGCGGTAAAAGGCGTTCACATAATAATAAATTTATTATTATAAATTTTAATTATACGTATATATATACATTTAGTATAATTATATTATACATGCATTTAAAAATAATAGAAGTTTAAATATACTAAAGTATTTTTTTTTTTATAATCAATATAAATTTATATAAAAATTCTGTGTAAAAATATACAAATCTTTTATATATAGTATTATGTGCGGCAAGATATACATATATAATATAGCATGGAATTTTTTTCCTTATTTTATATACATATAGATTGTTTGTTAGCTTGTTTTATTTTTACTTCTTATATATATATGTTAATTTAAATACTTTGGTAAATTGTATAAAATACCATATACCAAAGAATTATAATGAAAAAGTTTTTCTTTTTTTTTTTCAACTTCTTTGTGTTATGTATAATATAATTTAATTATACAGTAATTAATATTCTTCAATAAAATATTAGATAAAATTATGTATATATATATATATCTATTCGTTCGTCTTATATATTAAAAATGTACATTTACCACTTTGTACGTTCGTACGTGAAATCGTGTGCGAATTATGTGGGCAAACAATATATTGTGGGTGACTGTTGAGACTTGTTTGTACTTTATAAAAGTAATAAAATGATTATATTTACTAGAACTTAATTATTAATTTAGAAATTTATTCTTTATATATACTACAAACAGTGTTATACGATTCTTGGAAAGAATAAATTAACTATACATATGACAATTATTTATGTATTATAAATATCATTATTATATATGTGATGTTTATCTTCTATGAATCATTATGGGTATTTTCTTTATATCAATTTTGAACGTTTTTGTTATCATATTCTTGTAAAATGCCTTAAGATTATAAAAAAATATTTACTTTGAATTCATAGTTTTTTATATAATTAGTATAAGAAAATTTATCGAAAAGGATTAATAATTTCCCTCATACGATCTTTTTTAAATTAATGCTTTGATTTAGTCAATTATTGAATTATATATAAATAGAAAATTAATGTTTTAAAATTAAATTTTCTTAAAAAACTTTTATATAATCATTATAATAATTTATTGACATTCTTTATATACATTATAATAGTATATATACTAATATTTTGAAGAGCAAATGATATTTTAATAATTTTTTTATTATGCATTTTAAAGGTGGGTGGGTAGGTGCTGGCGTAAAACACGTGCCACATATAATAAAAATATTCGCGTAATATTTTTAATTATTATTTCTATTTTAAAAATAATTTAATTTCATATGTAAAAGATATTAAAAATTTTATATTATTAGTTATTATATAAGCGCATAGACAATGATTTTTAATTATAAAGAGTATTTAAATAATTTTATAATGTTATGCTTGCCAAAAAAAAAAAAATCTTTTCATATGTTTTCTTAGCCATTTTAAATAGTATAATAATAATACTAATAATAATAGTAATAAAATTATATTTATTTAAAAAAATACAAAATTATTATAATATAAAATCCTTCTTTTTTTGTTTTTTTTCTTTAATATATATATTATAGTAAATTTTTCTTTATATTTTAACCGCATTATAAAATTCACCATAAAATCGTTATAAAATATGCAAAATATTCATCCTCTCATATATAAACTCATATAAAATACGTTAAAAAAAGCATATAGGTAATTTTGCATATAGATTCTTTTTCTATTTTTAAAATATATACTATAAATAAAATCATAAAATTTAAGTATATACGCACTATACTCTATATATATAAATAAAATTTATTATTCATTAAAATTTATTAAATTAGTATTATACCTAATTCTTTTTCGTTTTTGCTTTTTTTTTGTGTGTGTTATTTTTAAATGGGTCAAGATGATTTTTATAAATAAAAGAAGATACCAAAATAAATGTAAAAAAAACAGAGCAGAGAAAAAACAACAACATTATCAAATATAGATAAATTTAACAATAAAAAGGAGGAAAAAAATATGTATTGTATTAATATAAATAAGGAACAAAAAAAATCCTTTTAACCTTTTATTTAGGTATTTCATTTTTTTTCCTTTGTTATGTATGTTATCTTATCTTTGTTATTTTAAATGTATTTTGTATTTATATATATGTACGTAACACAACAATAACGAGGTATTTCATATTGTCGTCACAGCACATCGCATTTTAATTATGAGATATGACAAGGTTTTCATAATAATTTATTAATGATAAATTTTTTTTATATATTTGCTTTTCGTTTGAATTTATTTATATTTTATCCAAAAAAGAAATAATTCATAATTGAATTTAAATTTCATTCATTCATGCGAAAATATGTAATAATTTAAAATGAAATTCAATATGAATATAGTGGACACGTAAATAAATCACTTAATTAATTCATACTATAATAATATGTGGATTATTGATATGGTTTGTACTTTTTAAAACATTATGTATAGGTGTGATATCGGGGGGTGGTAACTATAATACGCGTAATATAAGTATAAACAAATAATATATTATGTATCTCTCAATTTCAATACACTTATTAAATTGTATTTTGGGGTATAGTTATGCATAATAAAAAAATCTCTTTTTCTGTATAGTTTTGTATACAAATTGATTTTTCCATTTTCATGCATAAATACCCCCCAAAAACGTATTAAAATAGAATTTCCTATTAATATATAATTATTTTTAATCAACAAAACTAAATTTTTTCAAATTTTTGATTAAGATTCCCTTTTTTAAAATGCTTCTATCACATTTTGTTGCATTTATCATATTTTGTTCATGAAATTATTGAATTTAATATACATTTCCCAAATCAAATTCAAACAATTGTCCAAGTTACACTTTAGGGATTTTTTTTTGATCCTCTGTCACTAAACTTCATATAGTATTTATTGGTGAACCAGACCATACGCAAGAATTATACTCTATAATGAATTGTAGTGATCTTATAGACACCCTGCTAAGTTTTTAGAATTAAAGAATTCATTTATTTATTAACAAAAATATCCATATATAAAATTGTTTGTTTTACGAAATTCTCACACTTCCAATATCATATTCGCAAATATAGAAAACAATTGATTCTAAATGAAATTGAAAAAGTGTATATATTTTATTTACATTGTCTCGTACATGTATACACTTAATTTTGAAATAGACAGTGATAGAATAAGCACGTGCTTTGAATATTTTTATATAAAAACGTACATATATTGTATATACACATGCATATATATAAATAAAAACAATCCTTTATTTTCTCATATAATAAATAAATATACTAACTATATATAATATATTTTATGTATATATTATATAAATATAAATAAAGGTATAATATGAAGAAAATAAACCTTATTCACAAAAGGTATGATGTGCCAACAAAAGATATATATATACTTATATGTAAAAAGATATATATATATACTTATATCCATATACCATATATCTATGTACATAAACCTTTGAATTGTTGAATTTTCCTTATATATAACGTTAAATGCTTATAAATACATGTCATATACGTTTAGAATTACATCCATATATGCATGTATTTATATTATTATTATATATATATTTATATAGATAGGTACAACAAATATATATACATATATAAACATCTATAATTACATTTATAATGATATACCAAATAATATATATATATATATATATATATATATATAATATATATACATATAAGACGAAACGTAGATATGTATTTTATTCTTTTACATATCTATATAGATGGATATAATAGTTAGTTTATATATGGTATACAAGAGAAAATAAATAAATGAAAAAATATGTAAAAATAAAGATGAAAATATTTGTGGAATTTATTTTGTATTTATATATCATATATGTATGTAAGAAAAAAATCCATTTTTTTCTTCTTCGAATAGAAAATTCTATTGTGTATTTACTATACATGTACTAAATATGTACAATTCTTTTTCTTTTGAATACAACTGCGGTATAATACCTCTATATATATATATATATATATATATATATATATATATATATATATATATATAGATTTGTATTCAAACATATCAGCATTATTATTAAATATTTACAATACCAAATTAAACTTTTATATATAAAGATATATATCTGGGAAATAAAATTATGTATATTATATTTTTTCTAAAGATTATTGTTTACAATTAATTCATTGTATATTATTGATTAAAATCAATAATGGGAAAAATGTTTTAATAGAATTTAATTTTAGAAGTATAGTGTAATATAAAATTCTAACAATCATATAGTATGAAAGTTTAATTTTCTATCCCGATAAAGGATATACTTTATTGTATTTATACAAAACAATCAACATCATTCTGGCATCTTTATAGTTTTAATTTTTGCTAAAATTCGTATTAGGGATATGTTAACATTTAGTTTTTTTTTATTTGAATGTCGACTATATACGAAACGTAAATAAATTTTTATATATTATATTTATGAAGAAATAAATAATTTGCATAAACCTTTTAATGGAAAATCATTTATATATATTATATATGCCTATAGCCGATAGATATATAAATTTATAATATATATATTTAATATGCAAATTTCATATTTTAAAATGTATATATCAAAAAAAATTTTGGTATTTTTATAATATGCGTAATAATAAAAAAACAAAAATAATATACGTCAAATACCTCGAAAATTCACGTCAACAAATATTAATTTCTATTTTAAATTTCAATTGATTTTAAAGCATTTAATCCAAATATATTAAATTAATTTTCCACACCACTTTATATCTTTTCAGATAACAAAATTTTCTTAAGTCCTGAAAATTTTCCCATTCATTTTAAATACAATTTTTTTTTACATTTTTTTATATCATACCTAACAAAATTGAATTGTATTTGATTAATTTCTGAATGTAAATCCAATTTTTTAACGTAAATAATTCGCTTAAAATAAAAGTCAAATCAAATTTTTACCACCTTACCTTTAATATTCTGTATTTCAATTTTATAAAAATAAATAAAAAATATTTCAAAGCTTATATATCATTAAAACAAAAAAAAACCAGATAAAACATTAAGTTATACATATATAGAATTGTTATATTTATTTTTTATTTTTTTTTCAATAAATTTGGATACGCATAAAAAAACACATTTACATTATGCACAATGGATATATTAAATTCATATTAAAATATTTATAAAATGAATGTAATATAAATTGCAATAAAATAAATATATAAAAAAAAATCATATACCCAACAACCAAATTCCATTATATACCATATGACTTTTGTATTTTGTATATCATTCTTATACATATCTGAAAGTAAATCTCTTCCTTTTGTATTATGATTATTATTATTTTCATTTCATTTCATTTATATTTCTTTTTATTTTTATTTATAATATATATATCTGATATGATATGATAGAGGTGTATTTATGTCATATGTATATGGGGTATAATATTAAAAAATTTTTGTTTGTGATTTTATATACTACTATAAATCGCAAAATGTATATACATACATATATGGTATAATAAAAATTGTTTTTATTTGTTTATTTTATGATGTATTATTTGATTGTATATGATATGTTTTAGATACACCAAAAATATTTTTTTAATTTAATAATATTATGTTTTATTATTATCTATGTTGACATTTTATGTATATACACACGCGTATATTTATATATATATTTACAATAATAGCAGCGAGTCAATGAAATTTGTGTACGACATATCACAATATGTTATTCCATTTAATTTGATTGTTATTTATGTGTGTATATTTTGATATAAATTATATTTGTTATTATATTTGATATTTTTTTTTTGTATATAAAATAACATGAATAAAATAACAAATTTTAAAGGTCAAATGTTAAACGTTGATGATGATTTTTT
This sequence comes from Dilophus febrilis, assembly GCA_958336335.1. Lineage (NCBI taxonomy): Eukaryota > Metazoa > Arthropoda > Insecta > Diptera > Bibionidae > Dilophus > Dilophus febrilis. The sequence goes on along the minus strand of OY284469.1, from coordinate 30,531,615 downwards.
TTTCTCATATCATTTTGTATATATTTTAATTTAATATATAAAGATATTTTGTTAGACACTGCGGATCTTATACCAACATATAGTAAATCTTTAATGTCACATTACATCGTAATCATTACAATTCATATATAAACATGTATATATAAAAGAATTAAATGTAAATTATTTTTGTTAAATAAATTTTAGTAATGGAATAATTTTAATTAAGTAAATATTCCTAAATAAATAAATTTTAAATGTTTTTTTTTATTTTATGGTATATATACATTTATTTTAAATGGATTTCAGAATATATGAAATATCATGTAAAGTATAAATTAATAATATAAATGAATTTTATACAATGATGTATAACTATCAAAATTAAGATTTTTAAATATTACTTAAACCATGTTTATATATTTATATAGTTAATATCAATGAGTTACTGCAAATATCATAATTTTCCGTCGTAAAATTGTTGTTTTAAATATTTAAATTTTTTATGGAAATTATATTTTTAATTCTTTTATTTTTTCCCATGGAAATTTGTCTATATATTGAAAATCAAACATAATCCCCCTAATTACTCAATGTAATTCAAAATATTTTAATTGCCAAATAAAAATATCGGCAGTGTGCTTTAAAATATACCAATTATAGATCCCGTGATGATGATTCAATTATGAATTCTAAAGTCGAAATCGTTCCATAAATTTTTCGAATTTATTCCTATATACAATTCGTCAAAGAATCATCAAATGGTTTTATTTTATCACCCTGTATTATTAAAAAACAAAATAAATACCCTTATATATATATATTTGAAATGCACAATGAATATATAAATAATAATAAAATACAAATTGAATTGATAAATATATGGCGCGCCACTTCTTTTTGTATATATGTACAACACCGCCGTACGCAGATAGAAATAGATAGAAAAGTAATAAAACAATAAATTGATAATCCATCCATTACGTGACTTAAATATTATTGAAAATTTATCTGAAATAGTTAAAATTCTTTTATTTTTGTAGTACCATATATATGTTACATTCACATTCATTTGTTTAAAAAGAAAAACGTCATTATATATACGATTATTATCATTTATTTATGTTTTTTTTGGTTATCATCCTTTCATATTGGCAATATACATCGAAAATAATATTAATACATATGAATATGTAAATGAATTTCATTTATATGTGCACATATATATAGTGTCACGATTCGCATTTTTTAACTCATATTTCATTATTTTTATATCGTTATCATTTGTTGTTTTTTCCATTTTTTGTATATCAGATAAAATTATAATTGGTCAAAAAAAAAAAAACAATACGATAATCAAAATATATGTTTTCTTAAATTAAATCACTAAATACAGAAGACCATTTCTAAAACGATATGCTGATTCTAGCGGCGCATGAATATTTAAATAGTGTATGGAACAAGTTTTGAGTAGATACCATACAAAATTTTCATAAAATCGATTTTTCTAAATTTTGAATTATGTTTCTGCTTTTTCACTAAATTTTAAATTTCCTTATATCATATGCGAATATTATCAATTCTTAATATTTTATAGAAGAACATTTAAAAAATCATCCCATTGATTCAAAAGATATAGTCGATTTTCCATTCGATTTCAGTGAAAGTTCAAAGAAATTTGCGATAGTATAAAAGTAAACCACAGTACGTACTTTGCAATTTCTGCCACTGAAAAACAAAAACCATATCTTTAAATTTGTAGTCTAATGCATCTAATGGTCGAATATTTACTTCCACATAAGCTTTTATTTTCGTTCCAGAGGTAGTCAATACTAATAATAAGATGTTCATATATAATATAGAAAATAATATTACTAAATAAAAACGCTATCAATAAAGCAATTACAAAATTTAATTACAAATTATATACTTTGATTTATAAAACATAACTAAAAAAAGAAACAAAGAAATCAAAAAAATATTTATTTGAAATGTCTATATAGATACTCTAATCTATAATAATCAATGATTATCAAAGATATATAACAAAATATGGGAAAATCGTTAAGACTTTTTCTTTTTTGTATAGATATATAGATAAAAAAATGTTACTTATGTTTGTTATTAGGGTTTGCTTTTTGTATTTTTTTTTGGTTTTCTTTCGGTTATCATTGAGAGATGGGATTATAGAGGTATATAAAATAAAGTTCATTTTACCCCAAAAATCAATATAATAATAAAAAAAAACTTCAAACTCCGCATAACAAACAACAAAATCCAAAAATCAACTAAAACATATAAAATCATTTATTATTATATATACATTTCAACAAATGAATGAATGTAAATAACATTAGAAAATATATGTCTCATCTTTATATATGCTTTATATTATTATATATCTATAAATAAACATTATATATAGTAGCATCTGTATAAAGAAAATATTCAATCAATAATATATCCAAAATGATAAAAGTGAAATATTAAATTTTTCATTGAAATTGATTAGAATATCGTAACGTTTTTTTTCTTCTTTTTTTTGCATATAAATTTTCTTTATATATATATAAATAAATAATATAATTTATTTATATTTTAAATAAGTATATAAAGAAATTCTATATGTTTAACAAAAAGTGTATATACATATATAGAGATATATAAAGAAATATAGAAAATACAAAATATTTTCGTCAAAGTTCTCGGATGGATTTATAAAAAAAAGAAAAAAGTATGTTTAAAAATCATTCACCCGTATTTTATTTCCATGAGATTTTTTTTTTTATATTTGCCTACTCATAATTCATATTCTTCGTATATACATTTTTGAAAGAACTATATATTTATACATAAATATAGAATGGATAATTATATATATATATATAGAACAGAGTTGGTACTTTTTCTTTATGCCGATTCATTATTATATATATAGTAGTGATTCTGTGTAATGCAAGGATTTATCAATAACAAAAACGAAACTGATAATAAAAAATTGATATAAATATAGCTATATATATAAGATTTAGAATTAATGTTTATAGATTTCTTAATAGACGATATCTGACGAAAAGGATTAGCATTATAATCAATATTTATTAGATAAATTATAAAATAAACCGCGTAACTGCCGTCTGATGTACATATATATATATATAAAGAAAATCGTATATCAAAAGTATAATAAAGAGATATTTTCTTATATTCAAGAAAGAAATAAAGAAACAAATACAGTATAATTTTATTTTCTTTATTTTGTTGTTGATTATACTTCTTGTATATATAATATATTTTCTATTATAGATTTAATATATAAATTGGTACACGCGCTTATTCATATTCATATTTATTTATACAATATACATATATATAATAATAACAACGACACATAACAAACTGCTAACATCTAACAAATGTATACATAAGATGAGAAAATTAAAATGAAAATATGTTTTTTTTTGGTATTGGAAATAACGCACAAATGGTATGGCATATGGATTATATATAAATATAAAAATATATATATAAAAAATCGAAAATTTGTTGTCATTCATTGCTTCAATCAATATATTTTATATATATATATATATATTTATAATTTATATTGACATTTTATAAATTGATTTTATACACCCATGTATATTTGTGATGTTGTAGACAAAAATGTTTTATTTTTTCTTTTTTTTAAAACTCCAATATAAAAATACAACAAAACATAAGAGATTTTATATCAAAATTGAAAAATACTTACTGAATTTATGGATTGCGGAATGTGCAAAAAAAAAATAAATATTGTATCGAATATTGTTCGCAATAAATATTGTTCGCAATCGAATATATACATCTGAGATTATTATAGAGACGAGGTTGTTATAAAAATATAGAATATCATTTGTTTTATATAGAATTCATATAGAATTTCATTATTATGGGGTTTGATTCCCGTGACAAATTTAATCAATTTTTAAAATGCTTATAAATTTTGTTATTAATTTTGTTATTAATAATAATGTGAATGCGAGTCTCAGTTTTACGGCCATGATAGTTAACATATAATTATTTTACCATCGACTCAACTTGTACATACATTCTGTCAAATAAGTACCCGGAAATTCTCATTTTAAATTCTCCCGCTGAGAATATTTCAAACATTTTTTTTCCCAGGTTGGCACAACTGTCAGCAACTATTCTGTCAATTGTTATTGCTGTGTGTCATTTAGTTTGTTTACGGCGTCGTTAGGAACAAGTCAACCTTTTGTGTGCGTTGCGATTTTCACTATGGATAAAAATATCGAACAAAGAGTTTGTGTGAAATTTTGTGTTTCAAACGAAATTTCTTGTGCCAAAACGTTGGAAATGTTGAAAAAAACATTTGGTGATTCAACCATGTCGAAAACTCAAGTTTACGATTGGTATAAATCGTTCAAAGAGGGGCGAGAAGAAGTGAACGATTTGCCACGTTCAGGCCGGCTTCGACCTCTTCAACTGAAGAAAACGTCGACAAAATAAAGGAGATGGTGCTCGAAAATCGTCCTTATAGTTTGCGAGAGATAGCCCAAGAAATGAACATGTCTCATGAGACCGCTCGTCATATTTTGGTTGATGTTTTGGGTATGCGGAAAGTCGCAGCGCGATTGGTGCCAAAAGATCTGAATTTTCTTCCAAAAGTGAATCGCAGTAAGGTGGCTGAAGACATGCTTGAACGCGTAAATTCCGATCCAACGTTCATCGAACGCATCATAACTGGTGACGAGACATGGGTTTTCGAGTGCGACATGCAAACAAGTCAACAATCGTCGGAATGGCGCGCCAAAAATGAGCCGAAACCGAAAAAACCGCGCCAAAGCAAATCGAAAATCAAGGTGATGCTGACCGTGTTCTTCGATATTCGTGGTGTTGTTCATTCGGAATTCTTACCGGTAGGCCAAACCGTCAATAAAGAATATTATCTTGGCGTTATGAGGCGTTTGAGAGAGAATGTTCGTCGCAAAAGACCAGATTTGTGACGGAACAACAGTTGAATTTTGCACCACGATAATGCCCCAGCGCACAAAGCGATCATTGTGAACGAGTTTTTGAACAAAAATTCAACAAATATCATCGAACAACCACCGTACTCTCCAGATATGGCCCCGTGTGACTTTTTCCTGTTTCCGAAACTCAAATTACCACTTCGTGGAACCCGTTTTCAGAGCATTGAAGACATCAAAACTAATTCGCAACGAGAACTGAAGGCCATCCCGGAATATAGCTATAAAAAGTGTTTCGATGATTGGATTGTTCGTTGGAAGAAGTGTATTGACTCAGAAGGGGCCTATTTTGAAGAGGATATAATAAATTTAGATGATTGATAAGTTGATTGTGTTTAATTTCAAATTTCCGGGTACTTATTTGACAGAATGTATAAAATCATTTAGAAAAATCAAGTTTTAATGATTCAACAACACAATCATTTCTTATTCATAATCTTAAAATGTTAATATATTTTTTTTTAAATTCATCCAAGATGATATATAATAAAATATAGTATTATCCTACCATACATAATCATTGATAAACAATTCCAAGTTATGCACACACAAATATTATATTAATTTTAAATTCAACAAATATACCATATATTTAATTAAACTTGCTGTGCAATGAAATGGGATATCAAGTGGAGTGTGTGAGTTATTTCTGCAATAAATTATATTGTTAAAATTGCATATAATAGTAATTATATTGTTGCATTATAGCCGGGATTATAATAAAAATTTATTTAATTACATTTTGAATTGATTTAAATTTATTCAAATTATCTGAATTTGTATTAACATACATTCTAAATATATATAGATATATTTTCTATAATAGTCAATTTGATGGTATGAATAATTTACTTTTTAATTATTTAAAAACTGGATGTACAGTTTATGAAACATTCAACTTAAAAATCTGATAAAATTTGGAGTTCATGTGGTTATTCGATTTCTATTTGCTGAAGAAGAAGACATTGTAACTTTTAGATTTATTTATCCCCGTATATATATGTATAAAATGAGTTGGTGAACTGCTACAATAAAGAATAATTTTGCATTAAAGTTTGTTAAAATTTCATAAAAAATTAAATTATAATTTTTCGAATATACAATACCATATATATTTTTGTTTTAAATTATGCGAACCAAATCAAAATACAATATTTTTGTTACTAAAGGAAATTTTTCATATATATGTATATTTAGAAACAAAATATAATATAATTATTTTTAATAAATTTATATAAACAATTTATATATATAATATATTCAGAGTCACATCGTTAAATAAATAATAAAGTAAATTAAATTTATTTATAGATTTATACCAGATTTTTTTTTGGTACGCTTTTGATACAATATAAAATTTTATTTATATTAAATCGGCGGAGAAAGTCAAGAAATTATATTCATGGCATCGCAATTTTACCATATATTTATAATACTGTATTCTTATTTTGTTAAACTCGCATCACATCCTATATTTCAAAAATTAAATTTATTATAAAATGACCGTGTACCGATTCAGATAATAGTCATCGGTTCTTTATTAAAGTAATTTTTTCCGTCAAAATATTTTTTCTTTAATATTCTAGGAAGACAATAGAATTTTAATGTTTTATATTTTACAAAAAAAAAAAAAAATTAATAGTTAATTTAAATGAAATTGAAAATATATTACATAAATATTTTTCATATAATATGCATGTCTGCATATAAAATTTTAAAATTCAAAATATATAAATATTTAAAAAAATAAAGTCCTGCATATATAGTAATATAACATATAGATTCGTGTATTATATATTATATATTATGATTTTATGATGTACCATATATATAAGATAAATGATTATTATATACATGAAAACAGAGAGATTCAAATACATATATATTGTTCAATTTGATTTAACAAATTTATGTAACTAATCAACATGTCCTACTTGGACAATTGTTTGAAACCTTCCGAGTTATGTTTTGTCTACCAAGTACTTCAAAAAAATCCTATCGATTTGGTCATTTTAGTGGATTTTAATAAAGTCAATCATTTTTATTATAGATACTATCAGGAATATGATCTATTTATTGAACTAAAATCTGTATTTAAATTTTTTATATCAATTGCAATCAGAAATCATCATGGATAGGGAGAATCACACTGTATTTATTTTTGTATCTATATAAATATTACATACTTCCTTTATTTTATATATATATATATATGAAACGCTGTAAAATTTGTCATAGAAAATATAAAATTATAGTAGAAAATACATTTATCTACCTTTTAAATTTATACTCGTTTTGTTCATATTTAGTATATATAAATAAAGAACTTTACAGATGAATATTATATATATAGAATTTTTTATACAGATAGAACTTTGTTGAATCCAGGGTTGTGGACTTTCTGAATAATGAAAATTATCCGTTTAAAAGTCTGTTAAAAAACCATTTATTAAATTATTTAAATGGTGAAAATGAAAAAAAATATGATGAATTAAATTTACAAAAAAATCTAATTGATAATTAATCCGGTTCAAATATTGTGACTGCATTTTTACAACCCTGGGCTAAGTCTGTGTGTACCATCCCTTATTTATATATTTGATGCATTTATATATAAAAAAAAATATTAATAGAATGAAATATATATATAGATAACAATAGGGCAACAAATTTTATGAAAATTGAAAAATAATTCAATTTAGTTATTTTAAAATATATTTATATATGGTATATAAAAAAAAAGATAAATTTTGTTATTAAATGAAAATTTAATTATTTATATTCATCGTTTTACTATACATACAGATATATTTTCCAAATATATATTTACGTACTGCACATTCCGAGACATGAATATAAATATTATTAGTATATATTTTAATTAATTATTTATTATATATTTTATTTAAAAATGTATTTACGTTTTTTTTTGTTAGAAAATTTATAAAAAGTTTATATAATGATTATGTATTTATAGATACATATTTTACTTTATACACGGTCGATATTGGTTTTATGGATATATTTATTACAGAATTTATCTATATATAAATCTTTTAAAAAAAAAACATCAATGTAACAATATAACATTCAGAAATATAACATTAATTCATTCATAAATTTAAACTTTGGTTGTTTTATTGCATTTATTAATTTTTTATATAGTATATATATAATATACCACCACCATAATTATTTAAATATGAAAAATTCGGAAACAATATTAAAGTTATAAATAATATAATTTTCGTTTACAATCGACGATTGGTTTTAGCGTCCGATAACAGCATTCGCTTGTTGGTTTCATAATATGTTGCCGGTTACGGTATCGGTAATTATCCGTATGACCAACCCCATGGGAGAGAATTCGAACCCACGACCCCCAAATCAACTACACCACATAGAGTCAATTATTATATCGCATATATTTTTAAAAGACGAACACTCGCCGCATAAGTTTCAATATTGCAAAATTTTTAAAACATTTAGAAGAAAACACATAATAAAAATTATCATAAAGTCATAAAGTGAATATGATGTTTTTTATTTTATATTTTATATACATTCTTTAATGTGTATCTTATATCATATTTATAAATACAAAAAATTTCTATAATTACTCTTCGACCATATATAAAATGTGTATATAAATATAAATAATATATAATTTTATTTATAGCTTTTTCAAAATGGGAAAAAAATACATTTTTTTTTCTATACGAATATTTCAGACAAATATATATAAATAGATATAGAAATTATTTTATTTGTATTTTTTAAAAATAGAAATATATAGATATATAATATATATATATATATATATATATATATATATATGTAGACTTGTAGAGAGATAATAAGTGGATATATGAATCAATAAATAAAATTTTCACAATAAGATTGCAATATTATCAGTTTTTTTTTCTTTATTGATCAATTATATATATACCACCATATATAAGAATGTGGATCAAGTGGTATAGTAAAAAATAAAAGTTGTTTTTTTTTTTATCTTTAATAAATTATTCATCATAAAAGTAGTCCAACATCTCATGAATGCGTGAATGTGTGAGAATGTATACATAATTGATAAAGTAGCAAATAAAAACCAATCAATATATGAGATATTTTGCGTAATTATGAAATGAAAATGTTTTATTGTTTGTTTGGTTTTTACGATAGAAATGGAATTTTGGTATAGTGATGGGAAAATCTTTTTAAAAAATAATTTTTTTTTTGCATATAATTTTTCCAATATTAATTTATTAAATAAATAAAGTATTTGCCATATTTAAAAAAAATTTCAAAAATTCTTCAATTTTGTTTTGTATGTAAAAAGATATAACTCTGTTATAGTGTTATATAATCTATAGTTGATAAAATGGCAAACTAAAATTCTTATAAACTTTTGGGGTTGTACGTTCGAATCCTACAACACGAAGACATAAAATATGTTTTATGTTTTTCGATGATTTTAAATCTGAATTTTCACACATGAGTTGCCCATGCAGTTGGTCGGTTAATTACCAATACAGTAAAAAGTCAACAAATTATGAAACTAACATAACAGATGTTGGCTGTTGTCTGACACTAAAAGGTTGTAAGCGAAAATAAATATGAGATATAAAATCAATCCATGTATGCATTTATATAAATATGAAATGTATTTCCGAAATACCTCACAAAACAAAACACAATAATACATAATCAAATTAAATAAAAATATTAATAGACAACATTTTCAACAAATGTATAACAAAAAAGCATTAAAAAGCAACATTTAATTAAAAGAAATTATATACATATATAGATCGATGATGATGTTCGAATATTTTTCCAAAAATTAACTCTACATATATATATGTTTTATATAAATCATTTATCTTTATTATTCATTCCAAATACATATTGTATTTTTCAAAAAAAAAAAAAAACATTTTATATTTCTAAAAAAAAAATTGAATAAAGACATATGAGTTGATAAGGGATTATGATTAAATATAAAATCTATTTATAGGTAAAAATACATTTTTTATACGAATGATTTTGTTATTATTTACTTTTCAAAAATATATTTTTTTTATATAATATAGCATATATACAACATAACTCTGCTGAATGTATATTTTATCATTTTATTTAATCCATTCGATTTATACTTTAATGTGTATATATAAAACATTTTTATAAAATATACATGATAATATACAAGAACTCTAACCATCCCCATATGTATGTGGAAAATTTATTGCATTTTTTTTTTCAAAGAAATTTATTAAATAAATTTTTTTACGAAATAGATAAATCTTTCGAGTTTTTGTCATCTTTGGATTAAAATTTTCATTTGAATATAACTACTATAATTTATTCAATTTATGGAATTAATTAAATATTTCATTAATGTGAAGTATATTCAACTGAAATCGTTGATTTTATTACAAGAGTTTTATATATTTTTCATATACTTAAACTTGGTTTTATCGATCTACATATAGGTAATTCAAATACATGTTGTTAAATTATATCAAACAGTGATCGTTATAAAACATACTGTGTTTTAAATATACATATAATTTATATATTTATAAAATTATTTTAAAAAATATAAATGGAAATATAAGAAGACAGTAATCATAATGTTATGTTGCTACTGTTATGGGAATATATATAGTTCAGTTCAGATATATATAAATACATTTTTTTAACAAATATAAAATGAATTATAAATATATGTATATATTTGATGGTATTTATTTTACTATATTTACAAATCTATTAATGTATTATATATTGTGATTTTTATCCGTATGATATATACACACAAAAAAATGTAAAAAATATATCAATAAATATTTGAAAAATATTATAAGAGGCATTAATTTTCTATTTATGGAATAAATAAAATAAAAATAAAAACATGTACGTTTATAAATATATATCACAAATTCGTTTTTATTTACCATAAAATATATTAATTTTTTTTTTGTTTATTTATTAAAAGAATTTCTGGGTTTAGTATACTATAAATAGACATTTGTTTACAGCGTTTATCCATTTTTTATATCAAAACCTTTATATGCCAAAATTAATTCCATTCAGAATCATAACGAAATATCTTTAACTTTTCCCTTGGATTCTCTATGGTGAACGGTGAAGGTATTGAAAGGATATAATTTCTACAGGAATAGAAATTTTCACGTTGCGTATATAACCAAACTGCATATATTTTTATATATAGCTTTAAATTAAAACATTTTAATGTCGCACAATAATTTCCGGAAAATCTTTTTTAATACCCATAAATATAGTCAAATCATATAATGTAGTGTGACGCATACCCAATTCCAACATTTGACAAAATGTTTATGTAATGGGTTCGAATCCTATGGAAATATCTGCTTTTCTGTTATTTTCAAACCTGAATTTCACCAATTAGATTCACATATTTTTGATTAACGTAATTAAGTACGAATCTGTTGCAATACTCGATCCTTTTTTTTTAAAAACATATAGAAAATAAACACCAAAATTAAAGGATATTTCAACTATTCCATAAATATAGATATAGTAAATATACAAAAAAAAAACTCTGGTAAAATATCATCTATTTGAATGTGCATATATACAATATTTATAAATTTTTTCTATATATATATTTATATGCAAATGCATAATGTGCATAAATATACAAAATAGCGAATATATATATTTGAGTTATTGTTCACAACGGACCTAATAAATTATAATATATAAATTTGACCTATATATGTATTCGTCGTATATACATTTATCCTTACCCAATAATAAATATATATGGACAATTTATTTCAAACAACAATCAAACAAAAAAAAAAGTATGAATGAAAATTATAACAGGTATACAACCTCCTAACTTTCATCATACACAATAATTCTATATATGTATGTGATGAAAATATGACTAAATGTCGACAATAAATGGTAAAGTTTATATCACATGCATATACTCATAATACATGTAAAAAATATTGTAAAATATCCTCTGCGTGGATACACACCGCATATATAAGTGGAAGGATGAATATATATTAAATACGGCAAATTTCCGAATGAATGTTAAACTATATATATAAATTTTGTCTAGTTTTGCAATATATTATAATAACCAACGTATACATACATATATAAAATAAAATGATTTATTATAAAATACGAATAATCATATTTCTATATGTATATGGTATATTATTTGTATATGCAAATTTAGTTAAATATAAATTTACCCCATTTCTCAACTTTATATACAATAGTATATGTTATATATAAATTTGAAAAGCTTTAAAGTATAAATTTATACATTTTTATTTAAATATATGATAAAATTTATTAAATACATATTCAAATATCTTTTAATATAATATTAAAATCAATGTTAAATTTATATTATATTTAAATGTAAATAAAAGTTTCTATAAAAATTCGTATATAAAGATACTAAATATACATTAGTTTTATAATTACATTTTATATATCATCTATTTATTTAAGTGAAGAGTTTAATTTATTAATTTCATATATACATACTAATTGAAGAGTTTAATTTTTTTATTGTAAATTTTTTTTTTATTGGTCTAAAGCTATACAATTTATATAATTGACAAATAAATGATTTAATCACAAAAAAAATGTATTATCTATTTAGATTTAAAGGTGATTTTATATACTTATGATAGTATATAATTTCTCCTTGTACTATATAAATAAATACTAGATATATATATAAAAGACAACAGATAAATAAAACATAGATTGATAAAAAAAATTATTATCTTGATATACTTATAATAATAATACTATAATTTATATATAAAAAAATAAAAATTACTTAAGAAATCCATTTTAAATGGTTCAATTCATTTAAATGCGTGCTCTAGTTTTTATTAAAACCAAAAAAAAAATTATAAAATATATAATTTACAAAATTTTATCATATTATATACCTAAACGACATGGACGGTTTGTGAAAAATGTTTACGATATATGTTTCATGCACATTTATAATTAACTAATATATGGGCAAAAAAAACTACAGTTTTGAATTACAATTTTTCTTGAATTTTCCCAAATCTTATATGAAAAATCAAACAATTTCTGATATTTCATAAAATAAAATAAAATAAAATATTGAAAAATCCTCTATAACTTTTGAACCAATAATGCGATTTCAAAATTTTCTTTTATCATATATCAGAAATTGATTGCATTCTCAATTTATGTGAAAAAAAATTAAAATTGCAAGCAAAGTCAAATAATTTAAAATTAGGAAAAATCCATTTTCCGGAAAATTTAATATGTTGCTTCCTTATAGATTTTTTTCTATAAATTAAATGGCTTTAATTTATGGAATAACACTTCGTTTAGACAATTTCATGAAATTTTATAACAACCCGTCTCTGCTAAACACATATATATGATAAGTACAGAAACGTTTAAAAAAAAAAATATTTGTTTATATATATCTTATGTTTTTGTTTTATTATATCTAGTATAATCATCGCGTAGATTATTATTATTATTATTATAACAATAATAATGTATATGTTATCTTAAAAAATATATATATATTATTTGTATATACGTAATAAAAGTATATCAAATGACTTGGGCAATCCATCCTTTATTATTGTTATACGCGTATATATATATATATATATATATATATATAGTTGCATTTATGATTTGTTTATTTATATATAAAATTTTACTCCAAAATTTCTTAAGATGTATACCAATTTGTATAAAATTAGTGTGTATTTAATCATGTAAATATTATACAATCACAAAGGCACGTTAGATTTTTGTAATGTGACAAATGATAAGATTTTTATACACGTCGTGATGATATAAGTCATTTGTATAAATTTTTTCATTTGTAGACGATTTGGTGGATAAGAATAACTCTTGTTAGGAATATAACATTTTCTTGTTGAAGAATTCTTGTTAAGAATAACTTTTTTTTTTAGAATTCAAGAATAATTTCCTGTATAGAAAAGATTTAATATCAAAGATATAATATCAAAATATAGAAATAATTTGAAGAAAAAAAAAACTATCTGTATAAAATAAACACAAATATTATATTGCAAAAAATTGAATTTTATGAATGCTGTTATATGAACACTTACAGTAGTCTCGGCTAATTCCTGATAGTATGATTCACCACTACCCCGTCTAGATCCAACACACATTGCACGCCGTAATAAACGTGATAGCAATGAGCATAGACCACATCTTTGCATGGCCCCATCGACAGAACCTTGACGTGAATTGTTATTGCTTAAAATTGTGCTTGTGTTGGTGGCTGTTGTTGTTGTTACCGTTGTTGTTATTGTATTCGAACCCGAAGTAATGGTGGCAGTGACGGAAGTAGGATAACCTTTTGTATTCAGGCGGCCTCCAATAATGGTGGCCTCCCGAGACTCTTTCGACGCTGCCACCGTGATAATATTGTATTTATAAATTTTTGATTTAAATTTCAAAATATATATTTGATGAATTTTTTTTTCTCTATTTTATTTTTAATATTATTAAATGATGAAATAATTACGCGTGCAATTGTGTGTTATTCGCATAAATATATATGTTATATACAAATTTAAAGATGCATATATATCTACTTATATTTGTTATGTCATTATTTTTATTTTATTATTAAATTGAAACACTTCATTAATAATCTTTTTTAATTCATCATTATTGTGTAGATGGCCACAACCAATATTAATAATAATATTCTTATTATTATTATTATTAATATTATTATGATTAGGTTTCTTTTTACATGATGATAATGATGATGATGATAAAGATGATGATAATGAATATATTTTATTACACATTATTTTAATGGTTTCATTTAAAAAAAAAAAACTATATATTTTTTTTTTATTTACACTTATATAATAAATTTTTTTTTTCTTTGTAATTCTGTAAAAAAAAAGATTATATTTTAACCATAAATATTATATATTTATCACATTTTTATTTTTTAATTTGATGATAATTTTTATTAAATCCATTTACAATCAAATGAAATATTATAGTCTCTCATTATATTTTAATTGATTGAATGGGATTTTGTTTATTTTACATAAAAACTCTAAATATACTTAACATATGCAATTTAATGCATTGAATGTAAAATTTGAATTTAATTGTTTAATTTGCTACTTTATGATCATTGGATCGCATGATATTATATATAAAATTGATTACGAACAAAACAAAAACGTTAAAATACTTTTCAAATAAATTAAAAATTTGTTTAAAAAGTTATAATGAATTTATTATGAAAATGTAAAAATATAAATAAATTTTGTATTTTGTAATGTGCATATAAAAGACAGAAAAAAAAATCAATAAGGTTTATTTTTTCATTTTTTTTTCAATTTGTTTTCATTGTTTTATTTATGATATAATATGTCAATAAGTATTTATCCATTAGTGATTTTTTAAAAAAAAAAAATTAAAAAAACAAAAGGTCAGTGACATTTATTTCTATTCAAAATAAACTTAACCATATACAAATACAAATATATTTGTTATATTCGCAATGTAAATGGCAAAAAAATTAAATATTAAAATGTTACATGCTTGAGTTTAATATTAAAATCTTTTTTATTTTTATTTTTAATACATAAAAAATATTGTATTTGTTCAGAAATATATATCCTTAAATCAATATAAATAGAATAATGTGCATATAAATCGCATTAGAGTGTATATATATAGATAGAATATTTATGATATATATTGATTTAATTATTATTGTCTGTTATTTATGGTTTATTGCTTGAAAAAGATGGGATTGTCCGATATAAATAATTTTTTTATTTTAATTTAAATATGCAAATCAATTAAATTCGTGCTCATCAATTAAAATAAAAATGGTTGAATAGATTATACTATATACATATATTAAATATTGATGTTAAACTATTTATATATCGAAATATTCGCAGAATTCTCTATATATTTATTGGAGATCCATATAATTCACTGCATTAAATATATACCCATAATTTTAAAATGAAATCGTATATTTATATAATTTATATATATTTATGCAATTACGTACATGCATATCTGCAATATTTTAATGGTTTAAATATGAAATATATATAGAATCATTATAAATATTCATTCATTATAGAGACATATTATAAACAGACAATTTTACTTTTTAAAAGTATAAAATATTTTTGTTTTTCATACATATAAAGTTCTGAAATAATTCTGTAAAAATATGAAGAACTATATATCATTAATAAAAAATAATTAAAACAACACAATGTGAAACAAAATATGAAAATATATTCATATTTTTTTTTAATTATAAATACAATGTACATAGGCAATAAATTACAAAAAAAAAACTAAATATGAAATACTTTATATTGATAATAAAGCAGAACAATATCAATTTACACATGGGCTGATAATAAAGTTATATATATTATATAATAAATACAATTTTAATAAATTACTTATTTAATAATTGTATTATTTTTTTATAACTAAAATAATTTTTTGATGAAAATAATTTAAAAATATATCCACACTTCATATTATGATAATTGATGTGGCGCGACATTAACTATATGTATTTTACGTATACATAATGTAAATAATCATAAGATTCGAGTAATCATAAACCAAAAAAACACAAAAAAAAACAACTCAATTAAAATCATATCAATAAATATAATATTATACATACATACATAATAATTTTTGATAAAAGAACAGAGATTATTATAGTTTAATTGTGTCAAAATACCAATTAGAAAATTTCATTGTATACCTTATAAAAAATCAATATACCTATAACAATAAAAAAAAATATATGTATATATGTCAGGTGAATTCAATTTATCGCAACAAATTTTTTTATTTTATTGTTTTATTTATATATATAAATTCAATAATAATTAAACCTTATGTATATAACAATTGTATATACGTCATAAATATTTTTTTTTTAGCTAATCTTGATTTACTGAAATAATTTATATAAAATTTTCTTTACGCAATGATTCTCGTTTGTTTGTATTTTATTTTTTAATTTAGATACATAAAGTGTGTGTATATATATTACTGATTTACGATTCGTTTTATTAGTACATACATATAGATTAAGTATATATATAAATAGCTTGATTATACATTCAATGTATGTGCATTTATATAATCTATACATATATATATATATATGTTCATACATAAATTTAAATTACGAATTAAATTAAATTTAATTTTTTGATTTAAATTTATCGGTTCGTTTTTGAATTCGGTCAACTATATAGATTATTTATATTATAGATGATTTTTTTTTTCATTTTTAAATATAAACAAATGCCGACACTGCAAATATAAATGAGTATTGAATATATAGATATTTGTAAAACAGTTTATCTCATTATATTTTATTATGCAGATATATAGATTTATAAATATAAAAATAGAGTACACACAGCATTGGGTAACAAATGTATATAGAAATTATATATATATATATATTTGATTATTTTATACACAACAAACGCACATATCAAACGGAAATTAACATATACGTATTTTAATTTTATATATATTAGAGATTTTGTTTTTGAATTAACGCAAAATTAAATTTCAATTGCGAAACTATGTATACACAGAAAAAACATATTGATATTAAATTTTCTATGATGACGAAATGATAAATTTTTTAAATTGGTATTTTTAAACATTAATTTAAACATTATTAATTTCTGAACAATATTCTTAAGGGACATTTTTTTTCTATATAGCTACAAATACAATATCAAAAACTAAAGATTTTCTGAACGTTTTTCCTTCTATCGAAATGTTTCCATATAATCATAGTATTTTAATTCTGCTGTGATTTTACTCATTTTCCATTTTCCAATATTTTTCCAATACTATAAAAATTATATCACTAATGAAGTATTGAACCTGCTATCTTACGTTACTTGGGTCTATCTGCGCATTGAATATCCGGATTAATATATAGAATATATATTATAAAAACTCTTTTGAAGTTGAACACCCACTAAAAAGGGAATTTTAAGTAAATTTCTACCATAGTATATGGAATGGAAATACGTCTCAATTTGATTAAGCGATAATAATATATTTAGTTTTTAAAAAACATTAAAATTCCTCATTGACATTTGGAAAGCTAAATTGGAATAAAGTCATATAAATTTATTTTATTTCATTTGAAGTTATATATGATAGAGTTTTCACGTCACGGGTGAATTAATTAAGAATATATAAAATTCTTAATATTAAAATAGTATATATTAAAAAAAAAAAAATCTTCTCTTTAAAAAATACCCGTATATGAAATACTACACATTCTGATATAAAATTTTTAATAATACATTAATGCAGTATTTTGATTAACATTCGCAAGAAGCTTTGAGAGGGTAAAGAAATTAAAAAGAAAAAAAAAAGAATTACATTATATATAGAAAAACGCAAAAAAACAAAACCGTTTATTATTACAAATTAAAATTTATATTTATATATATTAAACAGAAGATTAGAAATTATGTTTTTTTCATCATTCCTTTGGTAACAAAAAAATAAAATTAGAATTTTCAAATCTTATACGAGTGTTTTCTTTAAGCATATATTTATATATAGATTAATATATAAAACACATACTTTTATTTATATAAGTAAATAATATATATATATATATATATAAAATAAAAGTGTACAAATGTCATTTTCCATTTTTCCATTTAATATACAAGATGTTCTTTTTTTTGTAGAATCAAAGATATTAATTTAATATTGAATAGTGATGTACTGTGATAAGGTAGATAATAATTATCAACTTAACTTGGGTAAGAATCACACTGAAAACATTTTATCTGCGGTTAGAATTTATTTTCGAAAGGTAATTTCAAATGATGATCGAATCGTCACATGTTATTAAAGGTGTAATTGTTAGAATTTTTTCTCTTTCTTTCAATAAAAATTGATGAACTAACATACACAGGTATTAATCCAATCCCAATTGCAAAATTGATGGAATTTTTGAATAAATTAATTTTGAAGTAATTACATTAGTATTTGTTTTCGCAAAAGTTGTGATAAAATGAAAGATTTTCTTTACATAATAAAAATAAAATCCTTTCGATACGGTCCATATATCCTTATGAAATGTTTTTAATAAAAATAGAAGTTGCAAATTTAAAAGACTTTTCTTTTTAATAATATTCATTGTACATAACTCTTATACAAAACCTACAAATTATTTGTTCATTTACAAATTTATTTTGAAATTTGTTAATTTGTTTCTTATAAATTAATTTACAAATTTACAAATTATGAAAATCATACATTGCGAAAAAACAGAACATCATGTAATAAAACATTAAATAAAATATTTTATTTGTATTTATATATAATACACCATTCAATTTCACATTTTTTTCTGATGTATATTATACATAAATATATATAAATTTGATAAAAGAAAACTTCAAGGGAAATACATTTTCTTTTTCCTTTTATTATTATTATTATTATTATTTTTATTATACTTTGATATATTCTTTTTGCTCGTATATAATAATATATAAACGATGTATAAATGTAAACTAACATATATATAAATATATATATATATGTTTTAATTTTTATATATAAAGTAGTGTATATATTGTGAATAAAAGTATATTTATTATAAGTCCTTTATAAAATAATTGAATAGTTAAAGAAAATATTTGATAGTAAAAATGTTGTTTGTAAAATTTATATAAATACGTATACTATAAATATTGTATATAAGTAGGACTGTAAGAGAAGGGTGAAAAATTCTTCACAGATTCGACGATGGATAAAATTTACTTTATATATATATATGTGATTACATCTTATATGTACATATGATTGTGATATAATATTAAGTGTTTTCTTTTAAATTAAAAATAATTGCAATGACTATAACCAACAACAAGAGAGATTTTAATCGATTTTTATATATAATTTTATATTTATATTATATACATATTATATTTATATTATATAGACAGACGAAGAATAAATGTTTCATTTTGCTATAGATACATACATTATATATTAATGATATTACAGTGCAGACAGACATAAACTTTATTTTATATACATATAATTATAATAATGAAAAATAAAATGATAATCATGTGATGACTATATGGTGATGATGATAAACATATTATAGATGGTTTACATATATATATATAAAAGATTTATCTCAGATTATCAAGTGTTTTAAAATATAGTTTTATATAGATTAACAAATTTTTAATTAAAAATGTTTAGGTATTTGTTGGTTACTTTAAATTTTCACAATAATTAATATATTTTATTGTTATTTGACGTGTCTTTATATAATAATAATAATAAAATAATTTTTTTGCGGTAATTTTTCTATAGACACATGAACATTTATTAATATTTCATGTTAAGACATTCGATTTATAAATGAAAATTAAAAAATATTCTATAACAAGCATAATAGAATCGCGACAAAACAAATAAACAGAATTTACGCAGTCTATAATAAGAAAGGAATAAAATATGACATATTTTTATATAGTCAGGTTTTTTGTTATTTAAAAATAAATTCGTTGAATGTTAAAAATCATTATGTGGAAAAAGGGAAATCATCATCATGCATTGAGTGAACTAACAAAAAATATCCTTATTGCATAGATCCTTAGATGTATGCATAAATTTACATGTTATAATGAATAAATAAAGAAAAAAAAATAGCCCCAAACCATCACACAGAATATATATTTTATTATGTTGATCTTACGATTTTGTATCAAATTTAATGAAGTTTATATTTATAATTAGTTTCCATAAATGTATATATAATAAATAATGCGTTTCCTTTAAAAATTCAAATGAATATTATTTGGGGGATAATATTAATAATAATATATCGATTTATTGATTAAATTTTTAAAATTCAATTGAGTTTTTATTATGAAAATTTTTTACTGTTAACATTTTTATTTAAGATATTATATGTTTAGCGTTTAATTATTAAACATCAATCATTTGAAATCTATATATTTAAATTATAGAGATGGTTAAAATCGGACCAAATTTGATAGATCTTTATTATATTTTAATGCTTTGTGTGAAAATTGAAAATTATAACATTTTATAGCGAAAATTCACTTGTAAAACAAAAATAGAAAATTTTTGAAAATTATGAAAACCAATAGAAATTATATAGATGAAATTTGGGACCGCTATGAAGTAAATTTATACGAGAAAATATGAGATGATTCGTAATATGTATAAAGAATTTAAAAACCCATTTCGTATTTATGTACATTAACGAAATTGACACTTTTGATTATCGGACATATTGAAATAATTTTATATGATGATAACAATTTTTTGCTTATTATACAAAAATTATTATACAAATTTTTCTTTAACTAATCAAATATGATAATCATAAACATAACATTTATGATATATTATCCAAAGGAGCTTGAATGAAATAAATAACATGCAAATTCCATTTATTATTTTTTTTTTTAATATTACAAATTTTGTTATTATTTTCCATATCAAAGTTTGTATATAAAATAAAATAATAAAAAAATACTATGAAAACCTGAAAGAAAAAGCACGTGTATAAAATTGGTATAATAACTTTTATTTTTTGTTTGTTTATTTATTTATAGTAATATTTCTATATATAAACAAAATAACAAAATAACAAATATAACTTGGAAAAATGTCTTTGA
The DNA here is from genome assembly GCA_958336335.1 of Dilophus febrilis. Lineage (NCBI taxonomy): Eukaryota > Metazoa > Arthropoda > Insecta > Diptera > Bibionidae > Dilophus > Dilophus febrilis. The sequence continues at coordinate 30,509,795 of OY284469.1, read as the reverse complement.
ATTTTCCGTGATGGTGGGGATATATATAATAATTTTACAATTCAAACAATGAAAAATGGAATACAATAGTGAGGTGATAACATCACTGACTATTATATACGCTATACAAACAAATAAAAATGTCCTTTATATATATTTATATATATAGAGTTTTAAAGAAACAATCCCCCCCATATAAAATTTGCGAAAGGAGTATTTCTATATTTGTATTATTATCATATAACATATATCTATATAGTAAATAATAATAATAATAATATAATAAATAAAAACCTTTCTTCGTTCATTCATTCATTCACTTATTTTCTTTATATTTATATACAATATATATATTATGGATTAAACAATATATTTTTATACAGTTCTTTTCAATGCAAAGAATTGTTGTATATATTTTTTAAATTATTTATATAAATAAAGTATAAGACGCACACGTTCACCTTGTTCATAAATTATGATTGTTATATTCTTTTCAAGTAATAACTACTAATTATATGCGTACAAATACCTATACCATATATATATTTATTATAAATATTATTGATGTATTAAATATTTGTTGGAAATCTGAATGAAATGAAACACAGATAAGGCATAATGAAGAAAACCAGACATCATATAAGAGTGCATTGAATGTGGAATGTGGAATGATGTGTGTGTGTTTTCTTATTTTGTGTTAAGGGGAATAGTATTAATAATTAATACAATGCGTATATTATAATAAAAAAATTCATGGTAACGACGAACGATCTATATATATAAATAAACAGCGATTTAATTGTAAACAAAGTGAAACAAAAAGGGCCTCCCGTATATTATTAATAACCATATAGAAAAATATATAAATGCAACCAACAAAAATTCTTTATAATTTTATAATTTTTTTTTTAATTATGTTGATAACAAATCATTTATAAAGAAAAAAAACACTTGCATTCACATGGGAAATATTAATTTTTTTCTTTTGTATATATGAATAATAAAAATATTTGCATTCATCATAAAAATGTGCTAAAATATAAATAATTATTATATATTTTGATATACTACACAAAACAAAAACGCAATTTTAACCTTATATATTTACTTTATTATTTTCTTATAATTCCATTTACAAGGATAATTAATAAATTAAATATATAAGATTTATTGATAAAACAGAAGAAAAAAAAAGAATAATTATGAAAAAATAATTAAAAACAAATTGTTTAAAATTGTAAAAAAAAAAAAACAGATAGTAAAATAAATCCCCGTATATTTTTATTATACACAGAATAGAAAGAATGACTGACAAATTAATTAATAAATATAATTATGAATAAAAATTTTTTATGTCTTGTATTTGTATATATTGAAAACATTAAATTATAATCATATATCTCTTTTAATTATTTAACATTGATATATTATTTTTAATTTTAATTTTTTTTTTTCATTTATATATATAATTGCCATTGTGATGATTGAATATATATTGCGATGATGCTGCACATAATATATTATAATATAATATTATAATATAAATATATATAATATATTCCATTATTACATATATTTATCACTGTATTAAAATATATCAATTTATACGACACGCACAATTTTGATTCAAATTTCTATATACCATTTTTGAAAATACATAATTTTATTTTATTTTGTTTGATGAATGCATATGAAAACTGAATTAATTAAACATATGATAATCATCACACACAGAAAAATTTAAATCATTAATATTTATTTTTTAATTAAAAATTTAATTTGAATTTAGCACAAATTTCACTTGTGTGAAAAAAAAACACACATATAATTAATTTTTATAATAAAATGGTGTATATAGATATATAGATATATAAAAGAGTATTTAAACAATTCATATTTTTTTTATTTTCTGTAAATATATATACATATAAAAAAAACTTTGTGTGTTCAATGAACTTTCATAATATTATGTACAAACAAAATGTATATATAAATATACATGAAGAAAATGCAAATATATACACATAATTGCATTTGAAATATATATATGAACCAAGTATAATATAATCTAATATGTATTTGGTTTTCACTATATATCTATATCAGTTTAAGCACATCGATTTGAGACGACACAAATCTAAAAACCATATTAATAATAAATGATTGCGACTATTTTTATATATAATTTAATTATATAAATATATATATATAGCACAAGATTGTCATATTTTATTGTGATGAATATTGAATAGATTATTGAAAATATACACAACACAATATATTTGTTGTATATATTTTAAAGTTATTTTTAATACATGATAGATATATCTATAAATATATATATATTTATTTATTCATACCTATAGATAATCTAAAAAATCTGAGATATTTTTATTTATACACATAATAATTTTTTAATCTTTTTATATCCATATATATATATATTAAATATACAGATATATTATAGACAGATTTATTATATAATTAAAGAGGTTGGGTTTTTCTTTACACTGTGTGTGTTGTTGTTTTTGTATACGTTCATTTTCTCATTTTAGTTTTTATTTTTATTTTCCATTCATATTATAATGACAAAAAAAAAACAAACAAATAAAAATAAATTTTTTGTTTATATATGAACCTTATTTGTGATAACAAACCAAACTAAAAAACATTATAAAATCTTGACTTGATTTTGATCACCCACCCAATAAAAAAATGTATACAATACCACCGCACACACCGCACACAATTAATATATAATCACATTTTTTTATTAACACATTTAATTTAATTAAAAATAAAAATTTTTTTTTTTTTTGTTAAAAAATCTATATTAGAAATGAATGTGTAAACAATAACAAAAAAGAAAAAATGAAAAAAAAAAAATCAAAATAAAATGTATAAGAAGAATTTTTAAATATATTACAATTTTTGTAATGCGTCAAAAACCTGATCGAGCTGAGCTAAGCTGAGACTGAATCTGAATACTTTTTTTTTTTTGTAATATGATTGTGACTTCGTATGGTGGTATCGTATCGTTGGTTGAGTGTGGTATAAATTTAGCTATATCAATATATTTTTTTATATGCTATATGACTATATATGCAATTGATACACACATGCACAGTATTTTATTGAATAGAAAATTCATTTATAGAAAAATTTTATATAAAATGTGTGTATGCATACCAGCTGAAATTCAAAAAAAAAAAAATATGTAATAATATGGGAATATAGCAAAACAAGAAGCATTTATAGTTATTATTATATTATAAATGCTATACGAAGTGGTGACGTCCCATGAAATTCCCCTTCATTGTATACACAATTTTATTCTTTGTGAATAAAATGATAAAGTGTGTATTGTGTATATATGTAATATATACATACGAGGTTTATGCTATTTCCATTTATATTTACTACATTCATATTGATACGGTATAGAATATACGCGGTCTCCATATACCATACCCAATCTTATTCAAATTCAAAATATATACAAACATATATTATTTCACTTATCATATGCATATATATTTGCGTAAATAAAGAAAATGGAAAATTTATATTTTCCAATATACACATATAAAGAAAATAGATAGATTTTCATTTTTAATGGAAAATTCATTTTCCATTTATCATATATACAAACGCTTTTCGTTGCGCAATGGAAAATGGAATATATCGTTTGCATTTGATAAATTCATATGTTACACTTTGAATACTAATTGTATACATATACATTGATATAGACTTTAGAAAAAATCTATATAAATAGATATTGGAAAATTCACTATCTATACTTTTTTTATATAGATGAATTCCAATTGCAAATAAATTTGTATAAAAAATTATACATACTTGTATAAAAAATATATATGAATTTATGAATGTATAGTATATAAATAAATAATGAAATGTTAAAAATAAACATTTCAAAAAAAAACTTGAAGAACCAGTCTGTATATAGATAAAGTGTTTTTAATGTGTATAGTATAAATAAAACATATATTCTCATATAACTTTGTTGAATTGTTGATAATATATATATAAAATTTTTTTGTAACACAAATTGTACATACATTAAATTTATGAAATTTGTAAAATTTACGTATCAAAAAATATACACAATACAAATAAAAGTATATAGCGCAGAAGATTTGTAATCATTCCGCGCTCATCATATCTATATAAATATTAAATGTATGTATACAAAAAAAACATATTCTCATTCAACTTATACGTATACCATTCAAATAATACCATTCATTTTTTAATCAAAATTCATTTTCAAATTCATTTTATTATCATATTACATATTATTATAGATGCATATATATATATATACTTACAACATTATAAGAAACATAAGAGTTTGAAATTGATAACAATAGTAGAGTTGTAGAGTACCTATTTTTGGTTTTTTTATTTTTAAAAATACTCGCACCATTTTTGGAGAGTATTTATATCATAAACTACAGTAGATCTATAACGTAATGCACACCGGTTTGAAAGGTGCAAAACATAAAAAAGGATATCAATCATATACAGCAAAAACAGGATATGTTTAAGATATTTTTTTGTTTGTAAACCATAAGAAATAAATTATTGGTTGCTTTTAGAATAAATTTTGACTACAAAAATAAGTATATTTATATTTGCATAATGGAAAATTTTACATTAAAATATGTTAGGGGGAAGGTAGGCCTAGGGGTCGTATATATCCTTATGTTTAATATGCATTTTCAGATAAATTTCAATGCAAATTTATGGAATGGAAAAATATGCAACTCATGTGTTAAAATTCCGATTACTTTTATAGAATACAAATTTTCATTTTATTGATTTTATCATAGAAAAGCTAAATGATGGATAGATTGAAATACATACGTAAATAAAGAACCATTACAATTAAGATTCATAGCATTTTGTAATTTTTATAAACCAATTTGAAGATAATGATTGTTTATAGTGTCGAAAATTTCAACGCTGTTAACATATCAATCGATAAGATTTCTACATCGTAAATAATATTTTTGAATATAAATATAAATATTGTTTTTTTTTTTAAATTATAACAAATTGAAGATTACGAATTACGATTGTGATATTACTAGGCCATTTTGAATCCCGAATTATACATATTTTGAATTATACAATTGATCATATTGTTGTGAATATGAATATGAAAGAACGATAATTTTGATTGACAATATAGATGTATAATTGTTATTGCATATTTTTTACAGCATCATAATACAAATTTTATATATGTATATTTAAAAATTCCTCCTAACAAATGTATATAGTCCATATAAAAGTTTTATACAAATATTCGAATATATGCAAACAAAATATATGCTCTCTAATCAATCATGCAAAACGCATATTTACATTTTTCAATAAAAACGAACATTAATTTTTAATTCCCATGTATACGAAATACGAAATAATAATAATAATAACTACATGATTTCAATAGTTTTATAGTACACATTTACATAATATATACCAAAATGCAATTGAAATTCTATGTAGTAGGTATATGAATTTGTATCATATATTAACAAAATAGATGCATGACATGTTGACGATGATGTTAAATATGTAAAATAAAATAATGAATGAATCAATGACAATATATAGCGAAAATTATAACTATAAAGTATATATATAATAATATTATTATTAATATATACATCATTTAACTATACATTACAATTCATATACAAAAGTTAATATGATGATGATAATGCATTAGACAAATAAAAAATATAATAATTTTTTTTTATGTTTAAATTGAATCATTTTAAGTTACAATTTAAATTATGTATACATTTTTTTTTTCAATTTTATACCGGTGTATTTATATATCACGTATAAAATGTAAAATATAAATTTCCGGGTGTAATAACCGTCCCGCTGTCGCCGCCCATCGCATCAACAACAACATTGTTAATATATAAATTTTTTAATATGTACATTTTGTTTGCAATTCACGTACATAATAAATAATATGAAATGATTATATATACAGATATATATAAAACTAAAGAAAATTTAATAATTTATAGACACACTCTAAAGTATAAAACTTTTTTTTTCATTTTTATTATTATGTACCATAAAAAAATGATATATATCTATGATACAAAAAAGGAAATCTTATCAATTTAAAAATGTCTGCAGAGAAATTTTTTCATGTCTGCATGCATTTTTTTTTTGTTTGCATGTTGTTGTTAATATTTTAATAACGTCTTCTTAAGTCGTGCAAGTGATTAAATAAAATGTCTTATATAATATTGAAAAAAATAAATAAATATTTAATGAAAATATTTTCTACAACTATATATAGATAGTGTATTTATTTATGTATTAGATAACATTTTAAAATGCGCTAGGTATAAATATGATATCTTTTGAAGCAAATATATATATAAATATTAAAGTTCATATTTAATAATATCAACAAAAATATATCATATAATAGTATATCAGATAATAGTATATCAATTTGCAAGCATCTACTATTATATTGTTTTTTTCTCTAAAATTTATAATAAAAAATTAAAATAATTTGTTATTTTTTATTATGAAATTTTTTTTTTGTTGTTACTATTACATAATATTGTGATGTTGTTATTTTTGTATGTGCATTCTTTTCTATACCGTTTGTACTCGTATAACATATATATATATAGAAAAATAGAAATATTAGGGAGAAACAATTTTTCTATATAGTGGGTGTTTGTTTTATAATGCTAAAACTGTTGCAATAAGATAAACATTTACAAAAAAAAAAAAAAAACTTACGATCAAGATATTAGTATAATAATATAAAAATGTATGTATTATATATAAAAGAAGATATTTTACTTCAAGAAAAATATTTTCTAATATTATAAATACCAAAATTCAAAAAAAAATTACATATATAACGATGCGAATGTATATATATTTTATTTTAAAATAACAAACTTATCATCTATACAATATATACATTTTATATATAAATATAAATATTTATTATTATAAACCTTTCATTCAAAAGAATTTTCATTTCGTTTTTTTTTTTTTTTTTTTTTCATTTTTATATTATGAATATATAAATGGGATTTTTGTGATATTTTTTTAACCCATAGCAATATATTCTATATGCTCAATTTGTATATCGTGGGCAGTAAATATTTTATTGTCACAGAAAATAAAATGTATATTATATATAAATATGGATATTATAAAAATGAGGTGATTCTTTTGAAAATAATGTTAAAGATTTTTAGTATATATTATCATGGAAATATTTTCAAATTTCTTTGGTATATTATTTTGAATTTTAATATTTGACTATAAATACTCAAATATTCCAAGATATGCAGTGAATGGAATGGTACAAGAAGAAAAAAACAACAATCAACAATAAAATGTTAAAAAATGCATAAAAAAATGTTCAAAAATTCGAAAAAAACAATATTAACTAGAACAATCATGATTGAAATAATTAAATTTATAATCAATTTAATTTATTTTTTCTACTTTCTATTTATTAAAGTTATTATAAAATTTTGTTCACAATGAAAAATTATAAATATATAAAAACACTATAAAAAAAAAATAAAAAGAAGATGTTCCTCATTTGATTTTTTGTTTTTTATTTATAGATCAGCAGATCAAATTTATATAAATTTAATATAAAACCAAAACAAAAAAAAAAAACAAATGATTACAACTTTTTTTTAATTTTTAATAAATTTGGCTTATCCCCAAAATTCTATTTCATAAAAATATATATTTTTTTCTTGACTTAAAAATATATATTTAAAAAATATTAAAGAGAAATAAAAAAATATATAAATAAATAAATAAATATTAATAATAATTCTTGATTATTTATGATATATTTTTTTTATTTTATTTATATATATTTCTTTTTTTATATTATATAATTAATTTTTTTGTTACTTAATATTTATATATATTGTATAATCAAATATTTCTAAAGAAAACGGAAGATTTTCTTCAACACACAAAAAAAAATTAAATTACATTTTATAATATTTATAAAGTATTTTATGTGCAGTGCGATGATATTTATATTATAATTTTTCATTAGTATGGTTTATTTAAAAACAAAAAAAAACAATTTGTAGTCTAAATTTTGTTAAATTTCTTAACATTTATATGATGCGGTCTTTGAGGTTTCTAATATATTTTAATATTATATATGTGTATTACCACAAAAAACGGAAAAAAAATCTTGTCAATTTTATCATGTAAATAAAAAATAATCCTATAGATATTCAAATATATATCTTTATTTATAAAAATAAATGTGTCAGTATTATTACTTTGGTTTTTGATATGATATTGAGTTTTGTTTGGCGCCAAACAACTTTTTAACTTATTGAAAAATTTTAAAATGTGAACAAAAATATATTCCACTTTTTTTTGTCATATACAAAATTGTAAATATAACAAGAATTTTAATTAAAAAAAAAATTAAGTAATTTATATAATATAAATAAAGCTAATCTTTTGTTTTAATTTAATAATTTTATATATTTATATAATTAATATAGTATATATATATAAAAACTTTTCTATATATTTATTTATATTTCTTAATTTTGATTTCCAAATCACAGCGACAAATGATATATATATAATTATTATAAATTTTTCTAAAACAATATAGTCGAATATTAAGTGATGATTTAAATTCTTGTGTCTTGTCTGTTTTATTTTATTTTGATATATGAAATGATTTTATAATGTCCATATATAGTATATAATCGATGCATATAGTAAACTTTTTCTTGAATACATCATATATCTATCGTTTGAAATCGTATAGTAAATATATGTTAAAATTTAACAACATAACCAGAAGTATAATATAGATATACATGACAACGACAGAAAAAAATATTCATACAAAAAACTAACTTATAAATAAAATACTTTATACATCATATAAAGGATATTCCTGCAGGAACAATTTAGATATATCTAAACACAAACAAATATAAAGTTTAGTTTAGTCAGAAAATATATATAACTTTATAGTGGATATATAAAAAAAATTCTTTACAGATATTTTACCCTTTTAAAATCCACTTTAACCATATATTATTTATATATGGTATATTAAATTTACATTTTTATGAAAAATAAAAAAAAATAGTGGTAGTATTTTATTAAGCACATCATGAATCGTATATAATATACTTATAAAATTTTACAATGAATCTTTATATAGATATCTTTGAATACAATAAAAATGGAATAAAAATTATATTTATTTATATATGGCATAAATATAACACTAAAATTTGCACTTGATGGTTTCATAATTTCTTTTTAGTTTTAACGCATAGTTTCAGCAATGGCATATGAGCAAATGTATCTGTGTGAAATTGGTATATATGAAAATAACATGAAAAATTTAATCTATTCCGTTTATAGGACGTTCCAAACGACGACCTTAACATTTTGTTATAGATAACACAAAAAAAATGTAATAAATAAAATATTGTTATAAATTAAAAAAGTTAAAAAGCTTTAACTTTAAAAGTTAACAACTTTCGCAATTTAATATAATATAAAATTTTTAATATTGAAATTCTGCGTTCAATTACCAAAAATTAAGTTAATTCTATTGAATTAATTTTATGCAATCATTTTGTTTTGTTTTTTTTAATTTAAATATATGAACAAATGGTTTAATCAATTAAATTTATCAAATTTACTATATATACATATAATCAAAAAAAGAACCAGAATCAAAAAGAATATTAAAAAAAAGTTTTTAATATTATATACACACACCGAACATATTATTTAATATTTGGTAAAAGCAATAAAAAATAAATCGTAAAAAGTACAAAATCTATGTACGTATACATATGTACATACATTTATATTATTATTAGTATATAGTATACAAAAGGTAAAGCTTATTTAAGTACCTTTAGTATATACATCATCAAATAACATAAAAAATAATCATGATATAAATTTTATTTCACATATTATATGCATAATATGGTCAAGTATATTTTATTATAAACAGGAGGTCAAATCAACTATATGCATATATATAGATGAAATGAACTATATATATGTACATGTATAATAATCAAGTACATAAATGTATAATAGAGCTTACTGTTTTCATTCCTATCATACTATAGTATTACATGATATATAACGAAATTCTGAAAACTTTTCCGTTGTTCAATTTTTTATATATTATTTCTGTAGAAATTTATATATATATCATCTTATGTTTCTCTGTATATTATATGAAAAATTACTGATAATAATGATGATTTAAACTATATACATATCTATCTTCTTATTGTTATAATATAGTTAGTGTATTTTATTATATATGAAGTATATGTTTTACAAATCATCAATGCTTGTCCAATCAATATATTTTGATTCTATACAGATATATAATAACCTATACCATATGATTGTTTATAAACGTCATCAAATTAATGTAATTTTGAGATTACGGATTGATATATGTATCTATAAATGAAAATCTCGGTATCTGAAGTAAATATGGATATGTAGAAGTCAATTTTATTATCGATCTTTTAAATCTCTCTAACTATTTTTTCAAATTATTTTGTGGAAAGTTGCATTTATTTATATTGTAATGATTCTGCATTTATTATTCTTTTTTATTCATTGTATAAACGGAAATCATAAAGTTTTTATATATGTTTTTAACTTCTAATTCAGGGTTTTAAAAATCGGATATTCAGGATTTAGTATTTTGATGTTGAATTTTAACATTTTAAAAACAAAAGAATATATAATAATAACAAACTAATTAAATCAAGAGTTAAATAATAAAATAATAAAACAGTTTATAATTTATAGAATGAATGGATTTAATGCGTATAATAACATAACTTTAATTTTAAGTAAGTAAGGGTTGTTAAAAAACATCTAATATGGCAATTTCATTGTAATATTATATACAGAAATTAATTGCTACAAAAAACAAGAGTGATATTTGTTACAATTGAAACTTAAAAACCTATATATATAATTACTGAGTGCGGTGATTAAAAAAATCACGAAACTTGCAACATAAAATTGAATTTGAATAATTTTCCAATAATTTTTCTCTACACAATTTTTTTTATAATAAATTTATACAATATAAAGAAATAGAAAACAACCCTTAATAATAATTGTGATAATCTTAATATGTTTCACTAAGGTTAATAAAGCAATATTGATTAAAATCCCTTAATTTATTCTTATAATAATATTCTATAATAATTGAGAACTCTGTGGTGTAAATGTTAAAAATGCCAACCTAAAATTCTAACGAAATTTTGGGGTCGTGGGTTCGAATCCTACTGAATGCATAAAATATGTTTTGTGTTTTCGGTTATTTTTCGAATCTGAACTTTTAACACAGAGTTGTATATTCCGCTTGCGGTTGGTCGTACGGCTAATTCCCGACACCGTAAAAGCCACAAATTAAGTAACTAATAACAGAAGGCTGTTGTTGGACGCTAAAACCAGATTGTTGGTTGTATAGCGAAAAATTTATTATTTTTTTTTTAATAATTGAGAAAATAATTTTTAATTACTTGCGTTTCCCAAAAACAATATAATCACCAACAATACAATTTCCCAAAAACAATATAACCGAAACCATGATTTTCCTGCCATATAAAAGCTTTATTACAAAAATATATCAAACCCATATATTTGAAACACGCATATTTTTTGAACTATTTGTATATAATTGGTTTTGTTCTTTTTGCTTTTATAACATCCGTTAAAACGTTTTAGGCGTATATATAATAAAGGAATGTATTTGCAATTCGAATACAAAATAATTATGTTTTCATTTAAAATATATGTACAATAAAAACATTACACTTACCCTAAATAATATACACAACGATAACATATATATATTATATATATATAATATCATATTATTGTGTATATGTACATTTAGAAAATTCAAAGAGACTTGCAAAAGAAGAAAAAAAACGGGTTTTTTTTTAAGTAACATAAACATAAAGAATAATTGTTTTTATATATACGATATGGATTATATTTGAATAGTTTTATGGTAAATATCCTCATGTATGCGGAAAGGATATATTTATATATATACCTATATAATAATATATGTTTATATCATCTCTATATATATAATATTCAGAATTCTATAAAACTAAATATATATATAAATATATAGCATTTTAAGGAAATATAATAATCCTTTTATATTTTTTGCATATAAATGTATTTATATTTTTGTTTTTTTTTTTCATCTGAAAATGTTTCCGTATAAAAATAATATATACTTTTCTCAGTTTTGTTAATACATATACACTTATTTCTATATCTTATTATTATTATTATTAGCATTGTATATAAAAAAAATAATATACATTTATATAAAATGCTCACTCGTACATATATAAAATATATAGTTAATGGAACAAAGGCATTTTCTTTTAATGTTGTATATGCTATAACAATTTATAGATATATATATATATATTACATAAAATATACCACCAATTTTATTAGAAACTATTTTATATACCATTTTTATATTTAAATATATACAATAAGCCAACAAAAATGGAAAAATGAACTTAAACAAATTTTCTCTATATATATATTATAATACATTTTCACAATTTTGAATTTACCATATTATATTTCATCGTATGAAGATGAAACATATCCCTACGGAAAATTAAGGGTAATGTTCTCTATATAATTTATTTATACATAATGGATTAAAAAAAAAAACAACTATATTCTAGCATTCAACTATACATTATGTAATATTCAACAATTTTCTTCATATCACAACATTATATTGTACATTAATATTGTTATTGTTTCATAATATTAATAATAATATATATAATAAATAAATAAATACAATAATTATACATCTCTTTATATATATTTAGATATGTACAGTATATATGAAAAAATGTTTATTATATTATTTTTAATATAACATGCATTTTATGTTCCTGATTAGACTTTTGTGATCTGGGAAATAGCACCTCTGTGGACATTCATTTTAAGAACAATTATTTATTTTGATAATTTTTAATCATATATATTATAATAGCATAAATATATTATTAACTTTGAACATATAATAGAACAAATGAATAAAATTATTAAGTTATATATATATTTTAGGCAATATTATATATTTAAATTTTAATAAATAAATTAATTGCATTGGTTTTAGTGTCCCGGAAAACCCATTCCGTTTGTTGCCGTTTCATAATTTATTAAAGTTTACTTAAATTTTAAGTTTTAATGACCAATAAATTGAGGAAAAAATTTAGAGCTCCTTATAAAATATTTAAAAAATTAAATTTACATTATAATCCAAAACCATTTAATTTCTATATATCATTATTTATTTTACAGGTGAAAGAGTTTTTGTGGAACGCCTTCAATTCGAATCACTGGTGCAGGAGAAAATAACAGGTAAGTTGTATTTTAATATTAATAAAATGTGTGTTTTTTTTCCTACCAAACTTTTTATTGTAAAATATCCTAAATACGGTTACTATTTGAATTTCAATATGAACAATGAAAGTATAAATTTGAGATCGCAAAAAAACTCGTTTCGTGACAAAAGCACGATGGTATATAATACATCCGTGTCAATTTTTCATATGTATAGAAACTTGTATCTTCCTATTATATTCTATATATGAATATCTATAGAATATTTAAAAAACTATACACAGAATATATATAGAATATTTAAAATATAAAAAAACAAAATCCCATATATTTACCCAATATATTTATATAAAAAAAATATTTTATAAAACCAATTAAATCGTAAAAAGTATATTTCATCATAAAAAAAAATCAACAAAATTTGTGTTAATATATAAAAAAATAAAAAGCTACGCGAAAGTACATTAAAATTTAACTTTAAAAAATGAAAATTGTTCCAAACATTTATTCCCTTTGAGATTTTTAGCTGAATATAAACAAAATCCTCTGATACATATTCAGATTAATCAGTTATATATACAAACATATACCCGCAGTGTGTTCTTTATATAAAAAAAAAACATAGCTAATTACTTTTGACTGTTGCGGTTTTTTACATTTTTTTTTCATATAAAATATATTATTTTTTATTGGTATATGTATATAATAACAAATGATATTCATAATTATAGTCGACAATTTTTTTTTTTACTTTTGCGGTGTATATGGAAAAGTTTTTTATATTTTTATTTTTTAAAAAATAATCATAAAATTTGTAATGGAATTTATTTAAAAAAATAAATAAATAATGTTTATATACAATTATATATATATATACATTAAAGGTTGAGATATAAAAATAGGGTTTGAGATATAAAATATATATTTTAAAAATATATTATATATAAATAATTTTAAGTGAAAACCACCAAAATTTATTGGATGTTATATTATTTTTCTCCAATTATATTCTATTCTATAAGTATTTGAGAAGAAATTACTTGAATTATACCAGTATATGGAATAATGATTGATTTATATTTATATCTATGGAAATGTTGGGGTTTCTTTTTCTATAATAAATTTCTTTTCCTTTGCAATTCTATAATTTTCTTATAAATATACTTTTTACTTCATAAATTGTATAAATATATAGAAAGATACTTCAAAATCAATTAAACATATACATTTAAAATTAGTTCAATTATATATGGAAAAATACTATAGAGCTATAGATTTACAATAATATCATTGCATTGCATATGCATGTTGATTTATGATTCATTATTTTTATTAAATATTTTAAATAAATATTTCTCATTAGTTTATCTAATACTGATTTGAGTAAGGCATTCACAGATTTTAGTTCTATCAACATTGAAGAAAGTTTGGTTCAGTGTTGAATAATTGTTCAAGTGAGGTCGGTTTTTTAATGATATTTTATCCAGACTATTTATCCAGACCCTTTAGGACATTTTATTTGTACTTTTTAAATATATCCGGACGAAGTGAAAATTAATATTTTTTTTTGTTCTTGTTGTTGTTCATGTACTCCAAACTAATCTTTGTGCATTCGAGCATATCATTTTTTGTTAAAAATTGAAATAACTGGATACTAAAAGTCTATATATTTACAATTTTCTTTCAATTCGATATAATTAGTCATAGTTATTAAATGAATATACCTTCTTTTTTTGTTGAAAAATCGATAAAGTATAAATGATTTAATATACACAAATAATACTCAATTTTGTGGTTAATTATATCGAGCAATACATATATTGATATATATGAACATAGAAAAATTTAATAAATAAATATGAATGAAACTATATAGATACATATATATAAAACATTAAATTTTTTTTAACTATACAGATTATATATACATCTTTATAAAAAAAAATAATTGCTTCCACTTATAAATTTTTGCTTATTTATCAATTTTTTTCTATTGGAAAGTATTTGGAAAATATTTTATAATGTATAATATTTATGTGGAATAATCTAGCTCTATATTACATATATATATCGTGTCAAAACAGAAACAGTATATCCATCTGAAGAAAAAACACAGCATAGTATGGATGAAAATCATTATTCGATTTATCCCATATTTTTAACAGATGTTTGGTTAACCGATAAATTCGAATATTCAATCAACGAATATGAATTTATAAAATAAAAGCCAATAGTTTTTTTTATGAAAATCAGGATTTTGCTTTTTTAATTAAAACATTTCGCCTTAACCGTTCTTATATTACAATGTTTCTTCACCTGATTTCTATAATAAAAAATTGAAGCCATGTCATCATTCAAAAAAATTGTCATATATTATTGTTTGTATTTAGCTTTAAAATATATAAATTTTCCAATTATATAACAAATTCTTTTCTCTATATATAGAATATTTTCCCATATATATAATATAAGAAATGTGGAAACATTCTTAAGATTATATTTAAATTCAAATATATATGATATATATATTACATATTTTATAATAAAAGTATTTATTTATATATATATATATTTTGGTACATATTTATGATTTCTTCAATCATTAACCGCACTGTAAAATAAGGAATCTTTATACACGCATACGAATATATAATAAATAGAGTTGTATATACTCTACATTTTTTGATTGAGTTATATGAGATTTTATATATTATTTATATAGTAATAATATCGATGTAACAACATATATATTATAATAACGAGTCAACCTATTGAATATATGGTATATGCCTAACAATAAGTATATAAATACATATATTACTGATATAACCTATTGACTATATGTTTCTTTTGAAGTTTTCTAAACCAACCTAATATATATGTATATATGAATTATTATACCATCATCATAGATTTTATAACCATGCGAAAACATACATTGAAGTATGTAATATATAATATATAAAACGCATTACACACTTTATTTTATATATATGGTATGTACATATACATTATATACATTTTTTACATATGTAACATATCATTATAAATGGAAATTCTTTAAAATTTGTTTGTTACTCAAATTTTATATGATATATATATATATACGATATTGGTATCAGCTAAATATATCAAATAAAGGTATGTGAGAAAATGCGGTGTATAATTGTGATTCTGATCCTAATTCTGATTCTGACTGTGAATGTGACTTCACTGTGATGTTGACGCTGACGGAGACTGTATATTCTGATATTATAGATATACCATATATATAAATAGATGAATATGTGGATATGTGAAACCTCAAAAGTAAATTAAATTTTAGTTTACATTTTCAATAAAGTTTAAGGGTTGAATGATTTATATATAAATAAATACATATATGTATAATGGTAAAATGTAATATGATGAATATTAATATTATATAATATACAAACACGTAATAATATACCTATTATATATGATGAAGTGAATTTGAGCTTCAATGATTTTTTTTATTTGAAATATAATATAAATTTATTATTTAGAATATATCGAGTATTTTTAAACATATATATCTTTCGGTATACCGCACAAAGTTTTTTTTAATTGGTATTTAATTTAAATATATAGGTTTTTTTTGTTAAATAGAAATTTGTATGGACCAATATATGGTTATAAAAATTTATATATTCTAAATAACACAATGAGAATAATATCATTTAAGTACCATTTTTGTGTGTAATTTTATGACTCCTTAGTAACTGTATATAAATTTATCAAAATCTACTTGATTTTTGTTTTTCCATTTTGATTTTATTATTATAAATACCATAAAATAATTTTTACTTACCTGTTTGTTATAGACTGTTTATAGTCGGTTTTCATAATTTATATTCAAATGCAACCACAAAAATTTGTTTAATTCTATATATTAATTGTTTTTTATTTACCCAAACATCTCATTGTTTAATATGCTTAATTACAAATTAATAATAAATTATATTGTATTCATAATTCATATATTATTAAAAATATATTTACCTATATAGAGATAAAAAGAGATTAAAAAAAATAAAATAAATTATTAAAGCATATAAATTTAACAATACAAATTACTTGTATACAAAAAAAAAAGGATTTTTAATAAAAATCTTCAAAAATATATACAAAATCTAAATATATTTTAAAATGAAAACATTTTATATTTATAATAAATGGATTGATGGATGAATGATTGTGAATTCTGGATGTTTACAAAACAGAAGAAGATGAATCGATTTTTCCTCTTTCATAATCCATATTTTATATTATAAATATATAAAAAAAAAATTATTTAAAATATTAAAATGATAATTCTAAATTTAAAAAATTTTTCATTTATATAAAGATTTACTTATTTAAGATGTTACTTCAAATTTGAGTTGTTATCTTTAACAATCAATTTTTTTTATTATAAACCTTGAATATTATTTAAGAAAAGTTATCACATGAAATAATTCGATTTTTAATGGGAATTATATTTTATTTTTTTGCAAATCAATCGATTTATTTATAAAATCTTATTCTAAATATAATTTTAAAAATAAATAAATGAAAATTTGAAAATAAAACAAAAGAAATTTGATTTTTTTTGTATTATAATATATAAATTGATTTGTTCGATGTTTGTTCAAATATATGTATTAATATATAAAATGATGATGTGTTTTCCAATAATATAGACTTTTTTTTTCTTATATAACTAAATGTAGATTTTTATTTCATTTTTCTTTTCTTTTTTTTTTAATATAATTTTTCAAATATTTCATTTATTTTCATATATTATAAAAAAAGATATGCAATTACATTAATATAAATAAATTATCTCTAGTCTACCAAATATAAATCAGTTAAATCAGGTAATAAATTTATATATTTGTATATGAAAATATGAATTTTCCCATTGAATTTTATATATTATATAATCATTAGAATAATTCAAGTTAAATAATTTTGTATTGTATCTCGTATACAAATAATAAAAATTGAAACATTTGATGTGGAAACATTTAATGAAATATATATGCCGGTTATTATTTTAAAAGATTTCTGGATTTTAATATATATATAAGAAGATTCAAACATTTGTATTTGAATCTTTGAGTTTTTTATATATAAAATATAGAGAAAATTAAAATTAAATGTTATAAAACAAATAAGGTTTCAGATAAGGAGTGTCCACTCTGTGCGAATTAAAAATTTTTGGAGCAATTATAAAGGAGTTGCAATTTTGAGCACACTCCAAAACACTTTAAGTTTGGAAATGGATATTTTTTATTATAATTATATTATACAGCGTTACACGATGAATTAATAAATTAGGGAATAAAAATGTGCATTTAACGACTAAAAAAGGATAAAAGGACATTTTTTTTGCAAAACGATTTGTTCAAAATATTTCATATTTTATTTTCTTTTAATCATCATTTTATTTCTTATTTTTATATCCATTTTCAAAATATATATCGATTGTTTATAAAAGACAAATCAATTAATTCATAATATCCATATATAGTAAAATTTAAATCGAATTTCCAAAATTTATGAATCTTTTTCTTATACAAAATTTTTGGGGTCGTTTGTTGGACGAATCCTGTTGAATACCAGAATACCTACATAAAATATGTTTTGTGTGGTTTTCGAATATTTTCAAATCAGAATTTTTTTACACAGAATTACATAAATTTCTATATGCCGATTCCCATATGTCGTACGGCTAACGATAATAAAGGCAATAAATTTTGAATCCATCAACAGAACTTTGACGTTAAAATCAATTTTCGGTTGTAAAACGAAAATTTATAGATATATATATTTTAATGCAAGTATATATAATAGATACAATTGACAATAAACTGTCATATTCTAATCATTCGCAGTACATGTATAAATATATTATTATTGTAATGTAATATTTTGTATTTGAAAATCCAATCATAAATTTATTGAAATGCCAAAATATGATTTTTCATATATTGGTTTTATATGTTATAATATTATTTATATATGTATAAATAGTAACATATATATCGAATTGTATATATTCGTACCCGCGTATATATATATATCGATATATAAATAATTTGATTGTATCTTTTGCTGCTATTTTTTGTTATTTGAATATTTACAAAGTAAGGGATTCTCAAAAAAAGTAAATATTTGACGAGGTACCGAATTTAATTTTTTTTATATAAAATTCAACTTGTGATTTTTTTTGATCAAACGCCATAGTTTTTTCCCCAATTATAATTTTTTTTGCATCATTTGAAAACTGAAGTAAAATTCTCTATTTATCGTAAAAACTAATTTGAAAGTCGATTTATTTTGATAGCTGAAAGAGTGATAAAAATGGGATCAGTTTTCACAGATACTTTTTGGAAAATCGAATATATTTTTTTAACCAATGATGAAATCCTCTATGAAAAATCAGAATTTGATTGCAGTTTTTCAAATAAACCAAAGAAAATGGAAGAAAAACTGTGCCTATAATCCACAAAATTAGAAAATTATGTTTTCCGAAAAATTTTGTTAAACCCACAAATTTTAAACTTTTTAAAAATCCGTACTCTTGTGCATTTATTATTTTACCTATATAATATTCATTTTATAACAATATATATATGTTACATATTCCAATTCGTTTGTTTGTAGCTATGTTATATATGAAAAATTCAATTGTTAAATCATATCATAACACTTCGTTCAATAATGTGTGTGACTAATTAATTAAAACACATTTTTTTGCCAAAATTCGTTTTTATTCATCAAGATAGTCCCCTTTTAGGGAGATACAATCATTCCAACGCTTTTCCAATCTTTCGATACCGCCTTTGTAAAACGATTTTTCTTTGCCTTCAAAATAGGCGTTAGTTTCGGCGATTACTTCATCATTTGAGCCAAATCTCTTACCACGGAGCATCCTTTTGAGGTCTGCGAAGAGCCAGTAGTCGCTGGGGGCTAAATCTGGAGAATACGGTGGATGGGGAAGCAATTCAAAGCCCAATTCGTTCAATTTTGCCATCGTTTTCATTGATTTGTGACACGGTGCATTGTCTTGGTGGAACAACACTTTTTTCTTCGCCATATGAGGCCGTTTCTTTGCGATTTCGACTTTCAAACGCTCCAATAACGCTATATAATAGTCGCTGTTGATGGTCTGCCCCTTCTGGAGATAGTCGATGAATATTATTCCATGCGCATCCCAAAATACAGACGCCATAACCTTGCCAGCCAACTGCTGCGTCTTTGGTCGCTTTGGGCGGCTTTCGCCGGCTGCATGCCACTCAGCAGACTGCCGATTTGACTCTGGAGTGAAATGGTGGATCCATGTTTCATCCATTGTGATGTACCGTCGCAAAAACTCCGACTTATTGCGCGTAAACATGTCCAAACAGCTCTTTGAATCATCGGTTCGTTGTTGTTTTTGCTCCGGTGTGAGCAAACGCGGCACCCATTTGGAACACACCTTTTTCATACCCAAATGTTCGTGTATTATGGTTTGTACACTGCCTGCTGATATCTTCAGAATGTCAGCAATCTCCCTCACTTTCACTTTACGGTTGGACATAATGATTTTCAGTGTTTTTTCAACGTTTTCCGGAATAACAGCGTCATTTGGCCTTCCAGTAGATGGAATGTCATCGGTGTCTGTACGACCACGTTTGAATTCGGCATACCAATAACAAATGCTTCTTTTTGATGGAGCAGAGTCCGAGTAATGTTTTTCAAGCCATTCCTGGCATTGAACAGTATTTTTTTTCATTAAAAAACAATGATAAATCAGCACACGGAATTGCTTTGAATTCATTTTTTTTTTAAACACAAAAATAGCGTCACTTATAGCACTGTAACTTGTAAACAAATGATCTGATTAACATATGATGTTGACAGTAAGCCTAAAAAGGTTGCCAAATGCGAAAAAAAATATTGATTTAGTTCTAGGGACGCCATCTATGTGTCAGTCACACACATTATTGAACGAAGTGTTATATATAAAATATAATATTATATATATACAACATTCAATTTTATTTAATCCTTTTTAGAGAGAAAAACATATAATATACGTATTTATATTTTTTTTTACCCTTTGTTTGTTTGTTTTTGTTTATATATATTTTCGTTTTATATTTCAAAGAAGAGAAACTAATTTTAATTTTCATTAAAATTTAATCAATTCTAGATATGTATATATCTGTTTTGTATATAATTTCGGTTTAGATATGTTCAAATAAATTTTACATACATATATATTGTATATAGTTATATGCAAATAACTAATTATACGATATAGATATAACTAAATTGAAACTCTATCAGTTTATAAATAAAGGAATGTGGTGCATGTTATATATCAAACATATATAAATATAAGTACATAATTAAAGTTAAAATAATAAATAATGATAATAATATTTTTCCATTTAAATAATTGTTTCTATATATTGTATATATATTTATTTATTTCAATCTTTCAAATTCAATCATCATTTATCTATATACATATATTTCCGTATATATATATAACTTATTTGTATGTAAAATATTTATATGTGAAATACGTCAATAAATGAAAATTATAAAAGGAAAACTTTTAATTATATAGTCTAGCGAGTCTCAAAGTTTATATTTAGCATATAAACTAATATACATTTTACAATTTGAATACTAAGTTTAATTTTTATTTTTGTAAAATAATAAATGCGCCTTTCTAAAACATTGAAATTTCAATGTTTTTTTTTTCTTTCTGTTCTTCTTTTTATTAAAGAAAAATAAAAATGCAGATTCTATTTGAATAAAAAAAATCGTTAAATGAAATTCAAACTTTTTTTTTTATAAATATAAAAATGAGTGTATTATATATATAAAAAAAAAAGTGAACGCAATTTTTTTTTTTTATAATCTTTTTTAATAATTTTCTTTTTCGTTTTTTTTTTCATCAATACTCTTTATAAAAGGATAATGACCAATTAAAAGACATAAGAAAAAAAATGTATTTATTTATCATTAAAAAGGAAAAATCTATTTATAGGTTATTGTTTTTTTTTATATTTATATATGAAAAATTGAAAATGAATAGATATATTTTATTTTTTTGTTGCGTATCAATTTTTATATAAGATCCAATTATTAGTTAGGAGTATCGCACACAATCATTATATAAAAATATATCAATTGATTAATATAAATATATATAGATTTTTTTTCTATCAACATTTTTTTATTTATAAAAAAAATTGTATTATAAACACAAAACACATAAGATTCAATAACGTATATGTATATTAAATCGTTTCTAAATCAATGTAAACGGATGAAGAAATCATAATGATTTTCTATTATTGCAATGACAAAGTTTAATAATTATTTTCTATTTTTATATAAACATTCTGCCGGAAATGACTATTTATCATTTACAATATATCAATTCGCGATATTTTTTACTATATTTTTGGATATATAATTAAGTACATGAGGAAATATCATCATTAAATTTTAACCCACCATAATAATTTTTTATTTTATATTTTCAACGAATATATTTAATATTCGTATATGTATGAAAAATAAATTTTAAACTGATATTAATATATTTAAATTATCCATTGAATGGTGCTCTGGATTACTGGAAATGATTCAAATCATTTTTTTTAAATGATTTTAAGAATTTCACAACACATTTTCGACATTATACAATAGATAAAAATACAGGTTTCCATGCGGCGACACTGAGAAATTCGGTTAGCAATATTTCCCCAATAGGATTAAAATTATAATTAGCTGATTTATAAAAAATGGCTAAACAATTTCCCATCATTGCTCATGAGTTTCTATTTATTAATACATTAAAATCCATTATTCTATATATGTTTATTTCATTGATATCGTAAATTTTAACATATACAAAGTAAATATAGGTAAAAAAATATATAACTATAGAATATTTTTGATTTTTTTGTTTGCTGTGTGGGTTTGATTTGATATTTAAGTATATTTAGAAAAAAAATTCAAAACATTTACATAAAAAACATAAACATAAAAAATGTATGATACATTATTTGTATTTCTATTTTTCATAAATAACTTTACACTAATATATATTACCAATCATCATAATTATTATGTGGGTGAATTTTTTTGTATTTAAAATACATAATTTTTCATTTTTCTATTGCAATGATTTCTAAAACATATATATAACATTAAACCCTCTCCTATATATAAACATATGTAAATATACACAATAACTAAACTAAAACAAAAAAAAAACTCAATATACACAAATATACACAAAATATACACAATACACAAATTTAATCCATAATAAATATAAATCCATAAATTGAAAGATAAAAAGGAATAATTTTCAATTATTTACGAGTATGTAGTCGTTATTCATTTAAGCATCAAATGAAATTTATAAATGATAAAATTTGGGGAATGCCATAAGAGAAATTTTTAAGTAAATATACATATAGATTTTATCCGAATGTTGTATATATATACAGACAGATATATGTTTGAAAAAATTAGTTAAGCTTTTCCTATATTATATATATATATATATATATATAATAAATAAAATATTAGGTTTTTCAATTTATACTTATGTGAAATAAAATAAATTAAATAAAAGCTATAAATAAATAAAATGCAATATAAACGTTTTTGATTTAACGAGTTGAGTGGGTACTATATCGTACTATATACATGTAATAAAATTAATTTATATTTTTATTTATCATTTGAATAAATTAGGAAAATTTTAACTATTCCATCCGGTTATTATAGTAAAATTATTTATTATATATTTGAATGCGTATATAAAAAAAAAGCATAGTTCTTTCTGAAATGATTTTTCCATCATATATATTTTGGTATTTATATTCAGGGATAGAAAGTATACATGGATGAAAACGTTTTCATTTCTATAATTATAAAAATTTGTTTCAAATTAAATTTTCAGGGGGTGTGGAATCGGAATCGAAATATTTGAATCGGCTATTTACTTTTACATATTTGTAAATATCTTTTATTCGTTTTATTTTGTTTTTTATGATTAAATTGAATCGTTTTTTTAATACGCTTATTGAATGCAAGTAAATACATTCTATTAGTTATCAAATTCATTTTTAACTGATCCCTAATTATTGCTTTACTTTTTTATTTTATCATTATAATTATCTACAATTCGTTAAATAAAGGTGATATATATAATATAAATTTTGCTTAAATCTCATCACAATTTATATAAAATAAAAATTCTTATTTCTTTACATTGGTCGGTATATGATCGTTTCACATTGATTTACTAAAAATATTTAATTTATTTAACATTTATTTTGTATATTTATTGATAATATGCTTTTAGTTTTCAAAATATATAATACATAAAGTACTCTATAAATTTGTTTATAATCTTAATGTTATTTTCTTCACCATAGGGAGTCAATATATATTTCTATATATTTCCATATGTAATGTATGACCGCAAAGTGAATAAAATATATATCAAATATACGAGAGTCTATATATACAAATACATATTTTATATATATATATGGAAAGAAAAAAAGTTTTCGCAGTTGGGTGTATATAAATATATAATAAAAATGTATAATATACAAATATTTTTCATTTTAGTAACTCATTTTTTATTTATTTTGTTGATAAATGAATAAGTCATATATATTGACACATAGAATAAGTTATATGAAAATTTGGTACAACAAATCCAAGTATGATCACAGAACTTTAGAAAAGAAATATACTCAAATCGAATGTGGTCAAGATTCGGCAATTTGAAAATTGTGGAAATTTCAATGTATGAGTATTTATGATTGTTTCTACTAAATTATTTATATACAAAATTTCGTAATGAATGAATGTGTTGAATGTTATTGAATTGATATTTTTTTTACAAGATTTATAAATATTTTAATTGACTATAAACATATATAAATGTTTATATAATAACTTTATGAATCGAAAATAAAAACCATATTTTATAAACAATTTTTTTTCATATCCCATTGATACATTAATAGTATAAAATAACTTACTGTTTTGTTGTTGACGACAACTCAAGTTGTTCATAATAAATATATATATAATCATTACAATGTTTTAACATTATAACTATAAAATTAAATATGACAACATGTATGATATATATATAATTTAATGCGTTCAACGATTTCTTTACTTAAAATTGATCGCAGTATATATAGAGTTATATTTATTATTATATTTAAATATACATTTATATAATTATATATGTATGAATGATGATAAAATGATTTGACTTAATATTAAATGTTTATATTTATTTATATAAATTAAATTCTATATGCAAGCAATAATTAGACTGTTCAAAATATTTTTATTGCCGTAATATGTCTGGTTTTAAGGATTGTTGAAGTATAATATAATAAAAACATAAATAGTTTAAAAGATCACCAATAAGGATACTATTTTATACTATTTTTTAACGATAGAGCTTGTAATGGAATAATTCACGAATAATTCTAAATCTATTTCCATAATAAAATGAAAAAAAAAGTGATTCATAAGTTCTTTTACAAAAAAAAATCCTTTTTGTGAAAAATTCTCTTTAACAAATATACATATTGTATAATTTTATAAAAAGTGAATCATTTATATAAAAAAGTAACATTTGTTGTTGATCGTATAAATATAATTTAATTATATATGATTAAGTTGTCTAATAAAATATAACAAATACATATAAATGTATATGAAGAATAATTACACATCATATATATTCTTTTGTTTATTGCAAATTTATAACTTAATTGCAGAATTTTATATATATATATATTTCTATTCTATATATTTTTCAGTTTATTATCTTATTGCTTTCGCATATCTGTAAATAAAGGCGTAAAAATTGTAGAGATATAATAAATATTACAAACAATAATAAAAAGAAAAATAAATGTAAAATCATAAATTAATTATTGATTATATATATATATATATAAGTTTTTACGATATACATATCACATTCGCATAAAATATGAAAAAATATATGTTTACGATAATGACAATCGAAATTTTTGATTTTTCGTATTCTATATCAATAAGTGCGCGATATCATCACCCCATCGAATCGCATCGCAGGAATATATATATCCAAATATATATGTATGTATATGGGCACGCTTATACATATACGGTTATTTATTATAAATATACAAATTATACCATATGGATAGGCTAATCTGAATATATTTATGCGTATATAATAATAATAATAATAAAAAATATTTCTATATATATATATAGATGCAATCATGCACTATATAGGTAAAAAAAAATAATAATAAATGACAACTTATACAATTTTAATATATATAATACAAAGTACATTTTCATTTTGTTGTTAA
The DNA here is from genome assembly GCA_958336335.1 of Dilophus febrilis. Lineage (NCBI taxonomy): Eukaryota > Metazoa > Arthropoda > Insecta > Diptera > Bibionidae > Dilophus > Dilophus febrilis. The sequence goes on along the minus strand of OY284469.1, from coordinate 30,482,889 downwards.
ACTTTTCATCGATTTTTCCTAATCATCTCATATATATTATACAACAATATATTGTTTTATTATAATTATTATAATAATATTATGAGATAATAAAAATACCATAAATAACAACTATAATGTTATATGAATATGCAAAAAAAAAAAATAATTTGTAAATATCCAAAATGTTTATGAAAAATCATATCACGGTGTAATCTTATCTTGTGCGAGTTATTTTATTTATTATACATAAACGTATAGCCTATAGGGAAACTTGTAAATTTTGGCGATAGCTAAAATAATCCATTTCTATATATTATATATAATCAATAGTGAAATCTATGAGATTCATTTTCGATTAAATACATATAAACATATTTAAAATTACCAAGGGATAAGGTTATTTCAAATCAACAATCCAAATTAATAGAAAACACGAAACACTTCATACTAACAAATGTTTCTAAATTTAATATATTTTTTAAATATTATATAGATGATTGTGTAAATGATTTTTTTAAACATAGAAAATTGTCTGAATGGTTTTTTATATCTTATTAAGAAGATTGTCTAAATTTTAGGTGTATAAAGAAAATTGCCTGAATTCTTTTTTCATATAGATAATTATCTGACTTTTATTTTTCATATATAGAAAATTGTCTGAATTTTAGGTTTACAAATAGAATTATTACATCTGAATTACTTTGTTCAAACATAGAAAATTGTCTGAATTGTTTTCTATATAAAACATTTTTTATATTTTTGTTTTAAAACAAAATTGTCTGAATTCTTTGTTCATTTATAGAAAATTGTCTAAATTTTAGTTTTATAAAGAAAATTATCAAAATTTTAGTTCTATAAAGAAACTTGCCTAAATTCTTTTGAATATAAAAAATTTGCTTTTAGTCTGCATAAAAAGTTGTCTGAATTTTCTTTCACATAGAAAATTATCTGATGTCTTTTTGTATTCGCAATTGTTAGAATTTTTTTTTATTAAAGAAAACCTTCATTGATTTTAGTTTTATATAGTTTGAATAATTTTGTTCAAACATAGAAAATTTGCTTGCCTTTCTTTCACATAAAGAAAATAAAGATAATTGTCTAAATTTTAGTTTTATAAAGAAAATTTCCCGAATTGTTTTTTCATATAGAAAATTATCTGAATTTTCTTTCATATAGGAAATTATCTGATGTTTTTTATATTGGAAATTGTAAGAATTTTAGTTTTATATTTAGAAAATTTGAATATTATTGTCTGAAAAACTTAGAATCTGAAAAACCCCCTGTACCCTTCTGTATATGAAAATAAATGGCGAGTTATCATCTTCAATTTCAACATCACATTTCAATTTACCGTAGTTTTAAGCAATCATCATTTTAAGAAACAATTTCGAAAATTTTCAATTTTCCAATCCTTAGAGTTTATTGAAAGCAATCATATGAATCTTATTACTCCTATATATAAATAATGGATAAACTTCAGTTTTAATTATTGATGTATTTGAAATTTTTAACAATATATAATTATAAATAACATTCATTTAATGAATTACATTGTATAATATAACATAAATATAAAAAAAATTTTACCCCTTTTAAATATAAATAACTTTTAAAAATATATTAAATTTTATTATATAACTATTTTTGCATTAATATACGTACCGTATATAAATCTCTGAAAATAAAGTAATTGCGTACGTATATATAAAATATCATTTCTATATGTCTATATATATTTTCAGCAATAAATCGAAAATTTCTCATATCCATATATATATATATATATATATAAAAGACACTTTCAATTTACTTTAATAACATAATTAAATTTTAAATGTTCATGTTTGTATACCCCCCATCTATATGTATTTGTATATATATATAAATACAACCTATAAAATATTTATACTGAAAAGTATATATATATATATATATATATAACATATATATAGTAATTATTTTGACGTTATCTCTAATGTATAAAATTGGGTAAAATGTTATAATAAATAAATATTGATTTTATATTGAATAAAAAAAAAAAAGAATCAACAACAAAAACAATTTTTTTTTGTTATAAGGGTGTATAAATTAAATTATATATAAAATTTTTTCGGAGATGAATCGATAACATTAATTATAATTTGAAGAGTTTATGATTAGACACAGAAATTTGATATATACCATTTCTAAATTTATGTCATTATATATATATAAATAATATACTGTTTTATTTACGCAAATGCTTACGTTTTTTTTTAATAATATTTCATGTAAATGAATTGTTTTATAGTATAACAATTTTCGGAATTTGAATAAATCAATCGATAATTTTTTTTTATATATAACATGAAAATTACATTAAAGTTAACGAAAGTGTGTTAAAATATTCATATATATATATATACATTTGTGTGTAACAATTTAAGCGATGACAATCAATTCAAATAAATATTAACTGTATATAATAATTTATGAGATTTGGGAGATTATAAACGATTTTAATTGTATAAAAATAGCCATTTGAGAATACAAGACAATTTAGGCTTTTAAGAAAATATATTTATATATATATTCCGATTTTATCGTATTTGAAAACAATTTCAATGAATCATAATTAAATGAATAATAAGGATGAAAACATAGTTAAGTATATAAATAAATTACTGATTCCGGAAAACTATATAAATAAATTACAAACGTGATAATTATTCATATAATTAACGAGTGTTAATTATGCAAATAATGCATTACTTTTTTTATTTTTTTTATTATGGGTCAAGGTTTCTATATATTTTGAATTTTAATTAATGTAAATTCACTGTAAATTCTGTGATATCATATCAAATCAAACTGCACCTTCAAATTGTTAACATAATTATTATTAAAAAAATATAAAGGTTAAATCGTCCCGTATCATATATATATGCGAATACAAAAATATTCTTAACATAATCGTCATACATTATTTCATTAGTTAATTGTACAATTAACCTAGTTTTATTTTTTGTTTTTTGCTTATTCAAATTTGACTAATCTATCAAAGACAAAAACAAGGTACAATAAACAAATAATTTTGCATTCAACATTATATACGCAATTAAATATAAATATCCATATATAAAATATAGTTTTTATTTTTTTACAAAACTATATGAAATTTTTTATAAATTCATATAACTATTTGTATTTTGTTTTTCGACAATCACTCAATGTTATATACATATTAAAAGAATTTTAATAACATATATATGATATATAAATAATAATAATATTTTCAATGAGTAGTGGGTGGATGTTTTTGAAAGATATATTTTAGCATATATAAATAAAATAGTTTTAAATAAATGATGTCTATACGGTATATTTATTTTTTTTTAAATGTACGCGGTGTTTTGAATTTATAATTAAATAATTATAATTTAATTCATATATGTTTTTTTTTTATTTAATATTTAATATAGACAATCAAACAATTGATTTATTTGTAAACATATATACAAATACAACGAAATATATAATAATTTTTTGTATATTTATATACAATATATAATTGATAGTTGCAATATATTTATTTGTCTATATAATTTTTGTTTATTAATTTTATGCAAAAATATATATAAAATTTACGACGACGACCATCGTTTTTAGAATAATTATAAATGTATATAATTATATTGTAACCAAAATTAAAATGCTTATGAAAATTTTGTCTATATGCATCAAATGATTATTATTAAATTTTACCTTCAAAAATTATTTGTGTTTTTTTTATTTATTACAATATAATGTTTATAATAATAATAATTATAATTATTTTTTATTTATTTATATTGTAATTATTATATATATATATATTTATATATACTGAGTCATTATTTTAATATTTGAAACCCACTTATTGAAGAGAAAAAAAACGTAAATTGTTTATAAACTTATTTTATAATATACTTTTATGTACATTATATATTAAAATGATGAATAAAAAAAAAAGGAAAGAACGAAAAAATTGTCATCATGTGATCATAATCATTTTTGGTTCATCAATTAATTATCATTATAAATAAATAATATTCATAAAAATATACAAATAAATAATTTTCTTATTATATGGTAATTTAAGTCAAAAATCAATAAATATATTTATTTTTTTTTATCGATTACTAAATATGGGGATTTTTTTATAATATTATTAATATTAAAGAGATTTAATGTAGAAATGCGTTTATTGCGTATATACTATATTTTAATTGGCATTTAAAACTTTATTTAGTCATTATTTAAAACTTTTTTTCTACTGAAATCGGTTTCCGTTTGGTAATTTAAGCAATTTCGGAATAAGAAATATATAGTTATAATTTAATATCTAATTCTAAATTCTAATAGATGTTATAAGAAAATTAACATCCAAGAACTTTAGTCATATTTTCACAAAAATAAAATATTAATTAATTAATTATTTGTTTAATGTAATACCTGCGGATGCAAGAAATTTGGTAAGCATTATTTTCTATTCAATTGGTTCACGTTGTCATAAAATTATAGGATTTTTTCCCCCATCACCTCATGTACGCGGCGGGCGGACTAGAGTAAAAAGTACTTTAAACTCTATTTATCGTCTTAACAAGAATTACTAAAAAGGGTCAAATATAATAATAATGACAATATTTTATGATTAATTTTCACATTTTCGTCAATAAATGAAATCAAAAGATATTTCAACGCAATATTCAGCTCACCTTATTGTTTTGAATTATTAAAATGTAATTACAGTAATTATATAGAAGATTACAAAACGATTCTTTTAGAATCCCAAAATTCAAAATATCCAAAATTTTGTTCGAAAAATGTTTTCAATTAATTTATTTTAAGAATCCCCTATCGTTTTTCCTGTCCGGGACAAATTTTCTCATGCCATGCCACTGTTATATATGAAATAACAATATTATTATTTATTTTAATTATACTTTTATTTATTTATTAACAAAACCAAAAAATTTCCCAAATAATAAAAAGATTAATTAACTTTGTTTTTTTTTCAGTGTATATATTTTTCATTATATATATAAAGTTATTGGTGAAAATTTTCTCTTTATATATAATATTGGAAAATTCATTTTCATTTAGTTTATATATCTATTTTTGTTATATAATAAAAAATATGGCGCAAGCTCACACTCAATTAAACTTTGTATATATTATTATATAGCATTTTCTTTTCATTTTTATTTTCTTTTTTGGGTTTTTCATTAAAATAAACACGCGATATAGTGAAATGTATTTTCTTTATATCAAAAAAAAATATATATATAAATACAGAAAATGTATAGAGAAAATGATGTAAAAAAAAAATAAATAACCAATATAAAAAAAAGGAAAATTTTAAAATAGAAAATAGAAATATTATTTTCATTAGTTTATATATATTTTGTTTTATATAAATATATCTTATATATAATATTTCAATTATTTAAATATTTAAAAAAAAATTATAATTGTTTTGTAAATTAAATTGAAACTTTATTATTTTTGGTCTATTAATAACTTGTTTTATTACAGGTTAAAAAATTAATGAGTTTTTTTTTTGCAATTTAGATTTAAAATTGTATAAAGAAATTTACGAATTAGAAAAGTTATATATTCTTTTGTATAAATACATTAAGATATAATTATTTTATATATTCGTGTATTGTGAATTTTAATTTGTGTATATTTTTTTTATTTTACCTTTTTTCTTCTTCGAATGGATGAAAGTATTGATTCATTTTGCTCAAATTCGTCTAAATGGAATAATTGTGATGAAATACGAATGGTTGTAATTGATGATGTATCATCATTTTTTACAAAAACAGCATGTGGTGATTTTATTATCCATTTTTTATCAATTGATTGTTGTTTGTTAACATTATTATTATTATAATTATCATCATTATTATTATTATTATCGTTATTAGATGATGATTGGCTTAAATTAATTGACGTACACATACAGGTGGTATGTGGAAACATTTTAAAGTATATATCTTATATAGATAAATGATAATATATTAAATATACCTGTTGTCGGTAAATTTAATTTTCTAATATTTTATGTGTCATGAATTATTTTTTTTTGTTTAGTAATTTTAACACCCAAAAAAAAAAAAGAACAAAAACAAACAGAACGATATTGTATATTTTAAATGTATATATTTATTATGCGAATTTGTTTGATAAAAAAAACACACACAAAAAGTTCATCAATTGAACGAACACTCACTATATAAGAAAATAAAAAACTTACTTCCAAATCAACAACAAATATATTATTTAAATTAACTTTTTAGTTATTTTTTTTTTGGTTTTGTGTCTAATTCGCGTGTATAATTGTTAAATAGATAAATTTAAATACGAATTGCACAAATATATAAATTTTTATTAAATATATATATATATATATTATTGTTGGTAAAACCAAACAGATCTAATAAAATAAAGTATATATATTTTATTAAAAATAAAACCGTAAATAATTGAAAAAAAGAAATTAAATTGATGCGATGTGACGAACGGCAAATATATATCAAAAAAAAAAATAATTATAATAAAGTAAAAAAAAAACACTAAAATTAACTAAAATGTTTTAAATAAAATAAATTAAAGAATTTATATATTATGTTTAATCGCATCAACATTTGTGCACATTATACGATTAACTATATACAATATAATAATATTATAAAAATATATACACGGCGGCTCTATAAACAAGAAAGAAAACACCTTCACACAAATATATATATATATATTTATATATATATATATATATATAATAGTATAGCAATGAAAGTTTGGCCTTTTTACGTTTGCACATCACAAACCCAACACCAAACCAAATAAAACCACACATTTATCATTATTATTTGTTATACCACAAAACAAAAACAACAAAAATAATAAAACCATATAATATAAATTGCCATATATATAATATTATTTTATTATACATATGACAAAATATATATATATTTTAATATATACCAAATATATAGAGACGATTATATGACGTTAAATCATATTGAATAGAAAAAAAAAATCCACACAAAAAAAGTTTGTTGATTACTGGCGGTGGTATTTTTTTTTCTAAAATTGGTGTGAGCTTTCAATGTCGCTTTTGTTTTATTTTATATATATATATCATATATAAATAAAATCATTAGGAAAATGTGTGAAATATTTTCATATACATTTGCAATAAAATTTTTCTAAATCTATATACATTACTCTATCTTCAAAAACTTTGTTAAGTATAAATTAAAATATATATATTCACGTTTTTGTAACCGCATATATTCATTATTCTTCCCTTATATTTGAATTTATACATTGAACTTTTATACAATTTTCATTCATTTGATTACATATATATATAAATATATATAGACTGTTTTGAATCATTTTATGTATATATAAACAACCATGAAAATGTATGTCAAATCCATTTTTTTTTAAACTCATTGTTTTCGTTTTTTTTTGTTTTCATTTTGTTTGATGTATTGTTATTTTACATATAATCCTCATCCATTCCTCTGTGCGTTTTCATGACCGACCTTTATAGTGATAGACACGAACATTTTTTGCATATATCCTTGTCTTGTATGTATATATCCTTTTTTTGTAATATATACAAAAAAGTAAAAATGTATATAGAAAATAAAAGCTTATAAACAAAATTGACACTGGTTGCCGATATCCATCTAATGTCTATTACAAATATACAGACTCTATATCTATTCTATTTAAATAAAATATATTTTATTGTGTAAATGTGCGTAAAGAAATGTAATACTCATTTTTAATGAATATATATTAACAAAAAATATATATACAGAATTTTCTTTTAATAAATAAATAAATGATGACCAAAACGATAGGATATTCTGCGGAAGGATTTTTCCTTCAATTCCATTTTCAAAAAATTGAAAAATGATTATGAAAAATGGAAATTGATTTAATTTTCAAATTATGCAAAGAAAATGAAAATTGGAATAAAAACAACTGTGGCTATAATTCGCAAAACTCAAAATGAGGAAAAATTTATTCTAATTAGGTAATCCCAGTTATTATTTATTTATTTATTTATAATAATGAAAACTCTTTAGATGTAATCCGAATAAGAAAATTCTTAATTAATTATTATGTCCTTATATATATGGTATAGATAGGATCATGTTTATTTATCGCCGTATCGTCGGTTTTCATTGATGTCGGGTCAAACACAAACATTATTGGATCGATATCCGAAAAAATAAAAGCTTATATTCATATTATTAAATTATATATTATTTATAATATAAACTGTTCTAGAGACTAGCAAACACATTAAATATACACCTCTACTCAATACCCATATATATCTGTCTGTATATTTTGTATATCTCTATTACATATTCATTTACTTTTATAATATATTATTTAAAAATTACTTACATTATGTAATTAATCTATAAAATATTACGATTTAACCACAGTTAATGCATTTGTTATGTTTGTTTTATAGCATATCGCGCTTAATTCTATAATGATAAGGATAATATTATTATTATTATTATGTAGAAATTATAATAAATAAATGTATAATAATCTATATCTATATATATATTGATAAAAATAATATAATGTAAATCTATATCATATGTAGAAAAAATACTTATATATCGATAAAAACATAAATTATATTATATTAAGAGGAAATAGTTTTCAGGTAATACAAATGAAATATATTACACATTAAATTATTCAAATAAACTATTTTTTTTTTATTTTTACTGATAAAGTAAAAATATATAAGTACCCACTATATATATGTATATATAGCCTACGCATATATTTATATGTATTTATACTATAATCGCATATAACCAACCGCATTCCGATATCAGCCGTATTATTCTTTATATATTACAAAATTTTATTGTATTCATAATCATTTATTATTATTAGTATAATACATAAATTGTTGACTGGTAAGCGTATAAATTTGCCAAATTTATAATCAATTGCAGAAAGAAAAAGGAGTAATTTAATTAAATATATATATATAAAAACATAAAATTATAATTAAGAAAAATTACTATTATAATATCATTTTATTTTAAAACATTTACTAAGATGTGTTTCTGAATCATTTTCAAAGGTATATTATAATAGAGGATTGAAATACTCATATATAAATTCATTATATATGTATAATATGGTATAATCTATATATCAAAAATTTACTTTAATGTTAAATATAGATATATAAAAATATACATTCATCTATCTATCTATAGATATATAAAATATAAAATTGATTTCTTCATCGTTATTATATATACCTAAATATCCCACATATCCCTTCAAAATCCTTATTATAAAAATATCTTTGAAGACAGAAGAAACGATTGCAAATAAGGAAGAACAAAACAAAAATAAAACCAAATATATATAGACAAGTATTAAATTTTGTACATATAGATAGAATTATTTTTTTATTGATTGATTTGACAGAGGTAAAATTAAATTATATATTTATTTCCAAATATAAAGATATGCGAATGGAAATATATGTACAAATATTTGTTGATGAACACATTTTTCCTTTTGCAATTCCAAATTTAAAGGATACGAATTTTTTTTTTTTATAATATACAAGAAATAACTTTCATTGATAAATGTGTTATCGTTATGGTATATATAAAAAGGAAGAATATAAAATTATCGACTTAAATTCATCATAAATATATATATGATACTTCATATATTAGGTCTTATATGCATACTTCATATACCTATACCAAAACATTTTATAGTGAAAGTCAATTTTATTTTATTTAATTTTAAATTACTTATAACATATATTTCAATCATTCGGTTTTCTATTACTTTTTATTTCATTATATTTATAAATAGATATTTAATTTTTTTTTAAACAATATTTTAAAAGGAAAAAACTATATATATAATAATAATAATAATAATTCTTTACAGGTGTGTTTAATAAATAGCATTAAATGAATTTATTTTAACTTTTAAGCTATTTATTTTTAGTTCTTAATCTATTATGCAATATTTATTTCAATTTTATTAAATGCATAAAAAATAAAACTTTTAATTTATAATATACGAAAGTCTAAAGAATAGCAACTATAATAAAGTGTAAAATTTATAGAGAAAATATATAAATACGAGATTTATTGATTGACTATATCTAATATAATAAATTAACTTTTTATTAAATTATTGATTTAATTTTTATATTATTTATTATATACATATATTTTTATTGTTTATCACGATATAACAAATTCAACCCCAAAAGTTCTTAATCAAATCTTGAAATAATCATCCAGAATTTAAATATGTATTAAATGAATTTCTAAAAACCACCCAAAAAAATCCAAGTTGAAATTTTTTATTTATATCAATAATATATGTAAATAAAATATTTAAAAAATAATATAGATAAAAGATGATTTATTCAAAAAGCCTTATAATTGTAATAAAAAAAAATATGCAATATGATAAATTTCACTCACAATAATAAATATAAAATAAATTATATCGATACAGATTTGACTTTTTCGTTTTCGTAATCGCATCGCATCGTTTTCGTCTTCATCGGGCGCGTTATTCTTTTCGGTTTGTCTCTCAATGAAAAAAGAAAAGAAATAAAATTATCTTTTTTTTTTTTATTAAATTATCCCAGTCTTGTATCTTTTGTGTGTTAAAAAAAATATATTTTAAGTGCTGATTTGTTTATTTGTTAACAATTTAATTAATTTAATATTACGATTTTGAAATAATTAATTATTAAAAAAGAAAATATTTTCTTTTATTTGGTATGTTAAATTTTAAAATTTATATAAAATATGTGAAAATAAAATAATAAATAAATAATCACCACACAACACAATACAATACAAAAATATTTTGAGGACAGATTTGTTTACATCGCACTAAAAATATTGAAATGTCAAAATCAAAAAAATAAATAATATCAAATTATTCTTTAATTTTATTTATATTATATATTTTTTCAATTAAATATAATCCAAAATCTTCTTTTTTTTTATATTTCTGATTTTAAATTTAATAAAAAAATTGTGTTCAGATGGTTTTTAAAATATATTATTAACAGATGTAACACAAATAAACATATGCTAAATGGATTGTGTTCATTAAGCAAAATAAAAAAAAAAAAAAAATAACCCGCGGAATTTATTGTTTTTCTTTTGTTATTGTGGTGATTGGTAAGCATCCATTCCATATGCCCATCCCAATCTAATCCAAAAATGAAACACATTAAATTTTATTTCGTTTGTTTTGACACTCATATTTTCATTAATCAAATAACGTATTGTTTTTAGTGTTAAAATAAAAAAACAACTAATTAATATATATATTTTGTTTCCATATTATATTCAAATCAAATGCATGACATCAGAATGTTAAGGAGATGCCGGCACAACCAAGACCAAGAAATTCCCATCCGGGTGGTGGTTCAAGTAGCAGTGGTTCTGGACGTCCCACATCGATTACACCAATGTCTGAACGTCAACAAATGGCATTGTTACTACAAATGACATCGTCAGGTAATATATTATTGAATTTTATTATGTTAAATTACAAGTTGAAATATAAAATAAAAACGAAACATTTATTATTAAACATATATAGAAACAATGCAACCAGCATCAGGACAAAGTCCAGGACGTTCAAGGGATCGCAATGAACGCGGTGAAACTGGTTTACATGTAGCGGCCATTAAAGGTGATCAAGAAAGTTGTAAAAAATTATTGGAACAAGGAATGAGTCCAAATTCATCTGATTTTGCAGGTAAATATAATAATATTTATATATATATATGTATATATAGTTTTTTTATCGCAATTATTTATTCATAGGATGGACACCATTACATGAAGCATGTAATCATGGACATTATAATATTGCAATGGCACTAATAAAAGCTGGTGCTAATATAAATGCACGGGGTTTAGATGATGATACCCCATTACATGATGCAGCTGTATTTGGCCAATTACGCCTTGTTAAAATGTTAATTGAACGTGGTGCTGATCCTTGTGCTAAAAATCGTAAAGGTAAAGCGCCTTGTGATGTTGCTGCACCAGCCGTTTACAACTATTTATTGGCTGCACGGGGTGAGTAGAAAACAAAAAAAATTTGCATTAAAATTGTTCTTTACTTTATTGTTGATGGGAATCCAAAATATATTATACTATTTAGTATTTGGATTTGGTAATATATTGATAAAATTGCATTCCCGCTCGTTTTCCTATCGGTTCACAAATCTCAATGTTCCATAATTATATCGTCTGTCGTTTGTTCATGTCCGCCAGACAGACATACACTGTTATTATTCTGCATACATTTACCTAAATTTTTTTGTGAATTTTCTCCTACGTTGATTTGTTTTGTTTTTGTTTACATAATCGGATTGTTTTTAATGTTTTTAATATATCAACTGAAAGGTTTATTTTATTCGTTATTTGTGTTCAAGTGTAAATAAAAATTGTGTTATATATATGTTAAGTGATGTTTTTAAAATATTTGTGTATACTTTCATATAAAAATGCCATAATGAAAATTGTGAAAGGAAAATGAATTTACGCGATACCAACAAAATCAAATGAAGTGAGAAAATTTACGAAAAACATATGCACCCACACCCATACATTCGTGAACAAAAAATATAAATACACTCTAAAAAAGTGGTAAATTGCCAAATTGGAGAAACTTAACGAAACGAAAATGCGGAAAATTTTGAATGCAATTTTTCTGTATCAAATATGGAATTTGGTGTTATTTTTTTTTATATATTAAAAATATTTTTAATTTAAAATTTAATTGATTTGATATATTTTAAAAAGACTATTATTAATTTGATTTTCATAATTTGAATGGAAAATATTTTTTTATTAATAATTCAATTAATAAATTAAAAGAAAATTAAAGTTCCACTCAAAATGAAATCAAGGTTGAAGAGTTCTTGTGTGAAAGAAAATTTAACTTTTTCTTTCTTCCAAGAAAGAGATAATGCCATAATAATAAAAATGAATAGAAATAACTGTTTGGAAATATAGCATCTGCACCTCCGCACACAATCAAAGAAATGAAAAATTAAAAAAAAAATAATTTATAAAAATAAAAAACGATGTATGAGTGAATTTTGGATGAATGAACTTGTGCTAATTAATTAATTTCCGAAGTCTATATACATACGGTCGTTCATACAAACATACACACACACACACACTTACGCAAATCCAATAAACTTTAAAGTCAATATATATAAAAAAGAAAAAAAAAACAAATGGATTTTCTTTTATAAATAATGTATTGTTGTATTATAAAAAAAATTACTTTTAATTTTTGAAACAAAAAAAAACGAAATGTGAAAATAATTACATAAAAATATTACGTGTTTTGTGTTATCTATAAAAATTAATTCTATAAAATTTATTTATTTTAATAATAAAATATTTAAATATTAATAAAAAAGAAAAAGTGTTTTTTAAACTAATAGGGCGGGGCTATTTCTCCCTATAAAACCGATACAATTTGCATTGCATTTAAATTAAAAAAAAATGAAATTGCTAGTTTTTCACAAGTGCTTTATCGTTTAATCAGGTATTATATGGTATGGTATGGTATGATGGTATGTTGTTTGATGCTATATGATCAAATTTGATGATGGTATGTCGTACCAGCCGTACATATGCGGCGGCATATTTTGTGATTGAGTTTGTGTGCGTGTGTGATATGTCGTGTTGTTGAGTTTTTTTTTGTTTGCGCGTGATTGCGTTTACAATCTCTTTGATTATGCAAAATTTTCAATTGTATGAATGAAATATCTGACGACCTTGTGTGGTAATTATTGGAATATCACATATGATTTAAAAACTATTCGAAATATATTTTTTTGTTACGAAACATTACATAAATAATAGTAGATAATTCATCATATTTAACACCATGTTATAAATAAAAAAACAATAAATAATATAATTTTAATTTCAATTTGCAAAACAATAAAAGGTTTTCTATACCTGAAATATAATAATAAAATTTAATGAATTTGTTGCGCATTGACTATTTCATTTACTCATACAAAAACTTGGTAAAAAAACAAACGGATTTGTTTGTTTACATTTTTTTTTTGTTATTTTATCTCATTTAGATGCCCGTGTCGCACGCATTCATATTTATTTTATAAACATACACGTTCACTCTATATATTCCGAATGCATTTGTAAAATTTTCATTCATCTCATATAATTTAAAAAAAAAAATTGATTTCTATTCAATTCTATTCATATAACGTTTGATGATGTGTACTCAATTTTGTAGTCACATTTTCCCACAGCTGATATAATAATTTTTACATACACCTACACACTTACGCAACATAAACAACACATTTTAATGAAATTAAATATTATAATAGGGTTATTATGAAATAAACAATTCTCTTTTAGTTTTCTGTATCTGCCGGCATCGGCATTTAACTATTAAACATCATAAAAAATGAATAAATTTGAACAAAAAAATTTAAACCAAAATATTTTATTACTACCGCCCTGTGTTTTTGTTTGTGCAATGAAAAATTACTCAATGATTATTTTTGTAAATAGAATAAAATTATGGAAAATTATAACACTCTTGTTTTATTACATACACAAATTTCCACTTTATTTTCCATATGCATATGAATTGAAATGCATATGAATTGCATATTATATTTTTATTTATTACCAAATTTTATCATCGTTCACACAAATGCACACAAATTGAATGCATAAGAATCGGAAAATTCTGACTCAGCACCTCCAAATCCAATGAAATAAAAACAAAATTAAAGAGCGCTGACAGACAAACAGACAGTCAACATAACATAAACACACGACATGATCGTTTTGTCTCGTATATAATACACGCATACCGTAGACCGAATAGAAAAATACTCAGACAGTGTGCAAACAAAAAAACATACCTAACTCTATATTTTCCTGTTGTCTTCTTTTGTGTGCAGTAGATATATATTCATACCTACACAGTATAATATAACATAGGCCATATTATATGAACATATATACAAAACATAGATAGCAGCCAGCTACACTCCGCGTCCGCACACCGCACTGGGCAACACAGCTGCATACTACATCAACTCAATTTGTTCAATTAAAAAAAAAAAAAAAAAGAAAAGAAAATAAGACACCGCTGTCCGTTTACTCAACACACATTCAATTTTTAATTTTACAATATTAAAGTTGACACATCGGCGAATTAATTACAAATTAATATTATTCATTTATTTAATGATTTAAATATATTTAATAATTGTTAATTGCATTTTTTAAATATATATATATTTTGTGGGTGTTTGATTTTTTTTTAATATTTAAATATTAAAATAAAATAAAATCCATTTTTTTTTTTTTTTTTTTGAATAAACAATTGCAAGTTCTTTATTTATTATTGTTTTTCGTTGTAAAGTGATAAACAACAACAACAACAACAAATTGTATATAAACAAATGTGAAATCTAATAGTTTAATTTTAAATATCATCTTTTATTTGATATATTATTAGTATTATTATATCTTCTTTTAAATGTGTGTAATATAAATACTTTTTTAATTGTTTGACATATCAAATAATTTTTGTCACTGTTTCAATATAAATATGTGTATAGAAAAAGAAATAAATTGTATATTGTATATTTGTTTGATTTACTTTTTAAATAAAAATACCGTATATAATTTTATTTTTTATCAAGTGTGAAAGATATTAAAAGGAACAAAATAAAAAAAATATCATGACATTACATTAGAAACAGAATATATGTGAATAGAATTAAGAATAAAAAACTAAAAAAAAAAAAAAAAACAACATATGAAAATTGAATGAATAAATAAATAATGAAAAAATAACAGTAAAAAAGTGTGAGTAAAGTGTAAACAAAAAAAAAAGAAAAAAATAAAATAAAATTAACATTAATAACAATTCTTTTTTTCTACCAAAAGAAATAATATGAATAAATAAAAAAAAAAAAATATTGTAATATAGAGAGACGAAGGAGGAGTAAAGGTTCCATAATTAAATTACATTTTCATTGTTAGAATAAATAATTAAATTTATTTTTTTTTGTGTAAAAAAACAAAAATGATTCTAATTGCTAACTATTGAGGTATTGGATATTTAAATTTTTTTTTTATAATAAATTCAAATAATAATTTAAAGGAAATTGTGTCTATATACGTTACGTACGTATTTTTGGGTAAAATAAAAACCTTTTCATCATCATTAACTCATATTAAATTAACAAACAGAAAATTAAATTGTGATTTTAAAAATCACGAACGCACAAACAAACACACACTAATGTATTCACATACGCCACACGCATACATTGACCCCATGTAACCGCATTTAAAAACAAAAATATATAATAATAAAATTAAACTTTTTATATTTTTTTTTATTATTATTATTATACATATATATTATGAATGTGATATGTGATAAATATTAATAAAACAAAATTTACAAAAAAACATTGAATCAAATAAGAAACAAAAAAATAAATAAAAAAAAATTAACTGAAATAAAATGTGAATATATTGGTTTATTATTATATATTTATATTAATTTTTTTTTATATCATTGCTATTTTAATAAATGAGTGAGAATTTTTCTATATTATGACAATTTTTTAATGATATATTTCCAGAAAATTTTTCTATACTAGAAAAAATTTTCATATAATAAAATTTATTTATAAAAAAAAAAACTTTAAAAACCCCGAAAATTTAAAATACAAATTTAAAAGCCTAATATTTTGTATATAAACATACATAAAGAAAAATAATAACATTAATCATGCATCGACGTATTCTAGCATCTCAACATTTTAAAGGTAATTTTTGATGTTTTAAAATATGGTCATTTGTTATTATTATTTTTTAATTAAAGCTATTAAAAATCTAATATTACAAAAATTAATTTATTATAATAAAATTATAAATAAAACATGTGTAATAATATTAATAAATATTGATACTATATTTTTTGCAAATATCTTTTTAATGTTTACATTTAAAATTTCGTTTTTTTCCACTATTTTTACACATATATAAATCTTTTACTAAACAGTACAGTACGTACGTTTTTTTATATTTTGGTTTAAGGGAAATTGTTTCAACGGAAAATTGGCAACGAGAATTCGTTTCACTTTCAAAATAAAATTTTTTAATAGGATAATAATGCGACAAAGACAAAGTTAAAGTAACATTTAATAAAACTTATAACTTACGTGCGTAAATAACTGTAAATTTTCCTTTTATTTACACTGAAAAGAATTTAGCTTGTGGCAATTTCCTATGAACTAAAAAAGTAAAAACAATAAAATAACGTTCTGTATATATTTTTTTTTTTACAATATAAATAAATAAAAAATTATATGAGAAAAAAAAGAAGATATAAATATGAATGGATGTGTGCGAAGATGAATATATTATTGAATGGGATTTTTACATATACTAATTTGCAAATTTCTTTAATATATATTTATATATTTTTTTGATTAAAATTAGCAATAAAAACAGTATAAATAATATATATTTTATTATATATTTGGCTCTTTCACTTTCACTGTATATATGAACGACACATTTAAATAATTAACTTATATTTTCTTGATAAATTTTTATTAATAAGATTTTTGTTTTTGTTATATATTGAACACACACAAAGCTATATTTTTTTATATTTTTAAATACCGTGCATTTTATTATTACATATATTAAAAAAAAATATATTGCAACAACAAGTACACTTTACTTACGCATAGCCGACAAGTATACGTAAGCACATATGCCGTGGTATAAAAGATAAAAAAATAAAACTAAAATCATCGGATAATTTTTTAAGAAAAAATATTCGCTATATGTATAAGAATAGGTATTTAACTATGACAAGATAAATTACAATAAAAGATATAAAATGAATTAATCGATAATGCTAATTTTGTGGTAAAACCAATTCAAAAATCACCCATTAGAAATTTGTTTGGTATATACTTATATATAAAATATCTTGGTAATCCCTTAGAAATAATATAAGATGATGATCCGCATGCAGTGAGAAGCAGAGCGTGAGAAAATCTGTCGCGACGATACAAACCATACGGTATTCTGAAAGGTACACATTTAAAAATAAATTAATTATCCTATAAAAAGTAAATTTTTTATCAACCAATATTTTCGGGAAAATCCAAGTTTCTAGATTTTTATTTTTCAAATTATAGCTATAGTTTTTAATCAATTTTCATTTCTTTGCACCAATTGAAAATTCAATGAATTTCTGATTTGTCTAGAAGAAAGTTTTGAAATCGCATCATTGGTTCAAAAGATAAAGCCGATTTTCAAAAAAAAAAGTAATGTTTTGGAAAACGTGTCCCATTTTTTGTACCACGTTTTTTTTGTAGAAAAACTAATTTGTTTTTATGCACGTACCTTTTAGAATAACCTATCGATTGAATCAACATTTTCCCGTCACTAGACCCATATATATGACATTAAATATTCAATATTTTAATATAAATACAGGTTTAGTTTTTATTAGTTTTCATCGATGAATATGTTCCAAATTTGATCTATTTGTCATGACTTGAGTGAGATCAATTTGAAAAACTTACAACATTAAATACTTACTATAACTCCATTCAGTTAGTAATTTACAAATCACTCCCTATACCATGTCCTGCCTATTTACATGATACAATTTGTAATAATACATATCAATTTATTGAATTATTCACATACTTAATTCGATATACATTTGACCATATATGATGATGAACGTCATATACACAACAATATTTTGTATCAAATCATTGCTTGTATAAATTATTTACGCCAACTTGTACAACAACAACATTACAAAAACATTTCATTTAGAATTACTGTGCACATTCCTTCATATATAAATGAAGTTAAAAGAGGAAAGAAAAAAAACAACAAGTATATTATAACCTACTAAAGAAACCGTAAAAAAAAAAAGTAAAAACTACAATCAAAACATAAATAAAAAAAAAAATTACCAAAGAATAATGCGAAATAAATAGAAATGATCAACAACAACAACAACAACAACAGCAAACGAACAGAAAAAAATCAACAATAACTTAACATATATAAATCATATATAAGAATTTTCACAACTTAAAAGGGCAAAGCTTTATCTAAAAGAAATCTCTGTTGTATTATTGTTGTATTTATTTTTTTATTATTCGTTTATATATTAATATCTTAACAGCAACTGATTTTTTTTCCCCGGTTTATCGGCTTATCACAATCATTTTTTAACATAATATGACCGCAATTATCGGGTTACCCGTCTTATAATTGATGAATTTAATAATTTATATAATTCTTACCAATTATTTATATTACAAAAACAAATATATCATTGTAGAGTTTGTATATGGAAATTAATTGATTGATTATTTAAATACAATTTGTTAGGAAATTAGATAAGATTATCTCCAACCTCCTCCATGTCTCCATGACACAGTCCTATCCGATATGACTTGAGCATTTCCTAATTCTAACAAATTTTCTATTTCATAATAAGTTAATACTTTAATCTATAATTGAGTAAATAACAAAAATTGTTTGTATATTAATCAAATATTAATATTTGATTTAGAGATGATCAATAAATAAATAGATTTTCTTTAAAAAGGGGCTAAATATAGAAATATTAAAGATGTACCTATACAAAAAACAAATAATTTTCAATTATATATGTAAATCAATCTCTTAATATGTATTAGAGTTTAAATTTAAATCCACCTGATTGTTTTATGTTTGTATACCGGAAGATCATCAAAATGTTGATTGCTTGCAAATAAATTTGCCAATTTTACTTTCGATATTTCCATAATTATATAAAAAGCACCATTTATATATAAAATTTCATATATTTTTTTTTATTAATTTTCTTAATTGCCATAGTATATATCAAAAAAAAAAAAATTAAACAATAAGCAATTAAATTGAGAAAGAAAATAGAAAAATAAATTGCAAAGATTTTATTGTATTTTCCTTATGTTTATTTTGTTTTTTTATATTGGTCGGTTTTTTTAAGTAAACGACCAATATTAATTGTTTTAATTACAAAATTTAGTAGTAATTAAAATTGAATAACAACTAAAAATAAAATAAAAACAATTTAAGTAATTTCATCTCACATAATAAATGTTTAAAAACAATATTATATATGGAAATATATATTATTTTATTTGGTTTTTTCTTTTTAAATATCATTTATCGTATACATGACCTATATTATATATATGTATTAATAAAATTTTTAACTTTTTTTTATATATTCAGAAATTTATATATAAATCATAGCATTTTTATTTTTCGCGTAATAATGTTACATATAAATATACAACAGATCTTATTGAAATACTTGTACTTAAAATGTATTAATAATAATATAATTTATTTATATTATACACATGAATAATATTGTTTTTTTTTTTTAATTCTTATATTATACATATAAATTTCTGATTATTTAAAATTAAAATTTATAATATATCTGACCCATGACATTGTAACAACACACAAGATATTGTACAGTAAATAAATATAAATTATAAGAAGATTGGGGAATTCGAGTATATTTTCCAATATTATTTTATAAATGAAGTTGATGGCGTGTGTGTTTTGTATATATGTATGTATGTAAGAAGAATGAAAATGTTTCTGAGATTTTATTAAAGATACATATATTTTTTTATTTATAATAAATACAATTGATTATTTTTGTTTTGGTCGACATTTAGACATTATTATATTGAGATAATTTCTTATATATGTATCTATCTGTGTCATTGTGCGTGTAATATTATAAATAAATATATGTTCAACTTTAATTTTTACTATGAAAGATTGATTTTTTATAATAATAATTGATATAATCGATTATTAAAATTTATGACCTATTTATATTTATTTAAAAGTAACACCATAATGTGACCTGAAATATATATATTGATTTATATCACTATATACATAAGACTGATTCGCATGAGTTCAAAATTATATGAATTATGTTAAATAAATTAAAACATTTACTATTATATACAAATAATAATAAAGTTTTTAACGTATAATAACTTGAATATTAAATTTTGTTTTTTTCTCAAAAAATGTATATAAGCATTAAAATTGGATTATTTTTTATATAAGAAATTCATAACTTTTTTTTTTTTATTATTTCATTAAATTGTGTTTTAAGGCGACCAAATTTATTTTATAATAAAGTTATAAATCATTGTATGGTCATTATAATATTGTTCTTTTGCCAATCCCAATCAATGTTCAATTTTGGTTAATTTACCCTGATGACAGCATTATATATATGGATTGCATACAAGCGATCAACTTAATGATTTGCTGGGTAACTAATCGCTGGTTGAAATCTATATTCAATTCAACACTCCTTATATATGTTGTTGGTTTTGTTTTGTTTTTTCGAGATTCATTACTCAGAAGTTTTGATCTTGTTAAATGAATGCCTCAATGTCAATCAATTCTTTTTTGGTGCAAAAATATTTCAACAGTGATTTGGTATCCTTTATATATACATATATTTATCTTAAAATATTTTCTATAATAACAAGAGCATAAAATTGTTTTATTGAAGGTACATATAATATAATAATGTTTATATCATATTTTTATCACAAAAATGTTTATTATTTTGGTTTATTTTTATATATATAAATATAAATATAATGAAATCAATGTACTATTTATATATATATTTGGAAATTATGTCACAGTACTAAAACGAAAGAATATATTTATATATTTTTTTTTATTATAAAATTCTTGAAATGTCATTAAACCTTATAAAACCTAAATTTTATGTATGTATCATATACAAAACTATATAATATTATATTTAACATTAAAAATATATCTAATATAAATACTATTTAATATTATTATATATATATAGAATATATAGATAGATATAAATAATACAAATAACTTTAAAATATATATATATATATATATATAGCACTTATTAGATAAAAAATAAAAATTATTTTCTGTACTACTAACGCGCATTTATTTATATATTATATATTTTCTTTATTTTATGGTGTATTTCATTTCGGAAGATTTATTATATTACATTAATATGAATTACAATAATAAATACAATATGATAAACAACAATTCATTTAAAATATATGTAAATGTATATAATACTATACAAATACATTATTTTATTAGATAGTTAAAAATATTAATAATGTTAACTGATTCTGGATACTAAAAAAAATTTATAAAATAGAATTTGTATAAATATTTAATATTTAACAAAAACGAGCATTACTTCAAATCAAAAAAATATATTCATATTCCATTTCATATCAAAATATAAGTGGAAAATAAAAATTGATTTATTTAAATTATTGTAAATTTAATATAATCAAGTTAATGAATTATTAATAATAATTATACATATACCTATATATATATATAAAAATGTATCACATTTTAATATTTCCTTCTCTATATATAGTTATATATATACGAGTATGTGTAAATATATAACACACAATGAATATGTTTAAATTAATCAATATATATATATATATATATATATACATTTTATTTTCTATTTGAATTTATTACCATATAAAATTTGAGTGTGTATAAAAGTGCCAGTGTTTTATATATATATGTATAATAATTTATTTATTTTCAATTGAATAATATCTTAATATATCAATATCATGCTTATGATGAATGATTATATTTATTTTATTTAAAAAAAATACTTTTATACATATTAAATAAATTAACATATATAGTAAATATTCAAACAATAAGTAAAAACCCCCGATAGCAAACCAATACAAAAAAAAACAACAGAAATTTGTTTTTAAAAAAATTGTTCTATACTTAAAGATTGTTAGGGTTTTTAGACCCGTAAAAAGTAGTTTTTTCATCCCAAAACCACCCAAATCTCATGTCTCAAACATTTTGAATTGAGATATGAGATTTGGGGGTTTTGGGATAAAAAAAATATCTTTCTGTTCGTCGGATAAGTTGAGTAATTCTTAATTAGATTGAAATTTTTAAAAAATCCATATTCAAAATTGCTATAGAATTACTTACTAAAATCTCAAGATTATCTATAAAAGTATACATAATTTATTAAGGTATTTTTTAACAAAAATAAAACAGAATACATTTTTTGAATAAATATCTATCTCAATCTCATCTGTTGTTATTCTATATTCTATAGCCTATATATATGTATACTTATATGTCATTCAATAATGCAAAATGTATATATATATAGTTAAGTGTTCCGGTTGCGAAATTGCACACATCCTATGTAATATACAATCACTGATAAGTATACATACAGAAAATCACATCTTATCTTAAATATATTTTAAATTAAAAAAAATTCAATCTGTTATCAAAAAATTGTTTTGAAATTGTAATAAATTATATAAAAACGAGTCTTTTAATAATAATAATAATCGCGTACACAATTTACATTAATATTAATTTATATGTTTAATTTGATTTTACATATTTTATTTAAATAATCATTTTTGTTTCTTTAATACATATATATATATATATATAAATATAGTATAATGTAGCTTGATAATTTTCTTATATAGATGATCTCAATTTCGTCGTATAAAATAAATTATTAAAAAAAGCAGCTATATGAAGTATTTTCTTTTAATATGTCAATGGAATTGTTTATTATTTGTTAATAATTATTTGTATTTGATATGTCGCCGTTTGACCTATATTTTATTATTTATTTTTATTTTCTTCTTAACTTTTCTATATACATATTGTTAAAATATTTTTTTTACCTTTTTGCATGAATTAATTAATCACAATAGAGAATATGATAGATTATATCCACTTTAATTAATAATTAAAGGTATACCGACGATAATAATTTAAAAAAATAATCTTATATATATAAGATATCTATATAGATATTTATAAGTACGATTGCAGAAACATTAAAGTTTCATTTGATTGATACCTATATATAGCTATAAAGTTGTGATATGATCACATTTTAAGTTCTTATATATTTAAGCATATAAAAGTTCTCAACTTTTATGACATTTATTAACTTGAACATGTTTTTTTTTACTATAACATACTATATCAGTTCAATCAATTATCCTCATCATGATATTAATAATTTCTTTGACTAGGTCATATGTTAGTAAACACATATATATATATATAACATTCATTAACATATTCTTATAAAAACATGAAAATTACTGTCATTCAAATGCCTTAAAAAAATATATATTACCTACACTATACGTAAAACAAAAAATGAAAAAAAAACGGTAGCTTTGAAAGTATGCAAGTCACATAATAATTAAATAATGTATATACTATAATACTATTATATATACTATTTAATGAATAAATTACATATACCTTTTTTGTATTAATATGTGATAATATTCAATATTGCGTCCGTATAAAAATATATAAAAAAAAAAAAAACTGTGCTAAATAACAAAAAATAAAAAACAAAACTAGATTTCTTTCTTCGTTCTTATAACAAATTTTTAAATGTTGTAATATATATTTATTTTTAATCTCACTATATATTGCGTATAATAATATTTTACTTCCGTTTATTATTTGTTTTAAATAAATACATCGGTCTATTAATTATTTATTTATGCGATATCTAATATAAATATTTATTTGTATATATGCTGCGATACGCGATATTGAATGAAAATCTTAAAAAAATATCATAATATTTTTTTTATAGATAACTTATATATTTTTAAAATGAATAGCCATAGTTTTCATTTCATCTTATAGAAAATTATTTACATAAGCAATGAATGAATTTTGTCATATATACAAAATCAATTTAGAAATCCACCGGTACCAACAATTTAGATCAATGTTATTTTCTATACTACACACAATTTTTAACGAAAATATAAAAAAAATTCAATATTAATATAATCTTTTATAAATATATAAATATAAATGGAAAAAATATTAAAAAAACACCTTTATTATAATATATATAATAATTTGCTAATTTAAAAAAAAAAAACAATTTTATTGCATTTTAACAATCATATTTAAAATTACCTTTTTATATAAATTTTTAATAAGTAAAATTAATTTGTTTTATTGAACCGGTTTTTTTTTATTTCCATGCAAAAATAGTACAGCTTCCGACAAAAAAATTGTACAAATATTTTGTCTATTTCCAAATGTTCATTTGAAATACCAAATGAAAAAGATTTCTTTTGTAAATTTAGTCAGATCCCGATGTTTTAATGAATTAATTTATTTTTCTAAAAGTTGCTTCAATTCCACATATTATTTTATCCATCATACAAAATAAATAATTCTTTCAACATTGGTATTTTATAATAAAAAAAAATATTTACTTAAAAGCTTTAAATGTTTTTTTTGTTAGTGGTTGTAAATGTATAACTTAACCTTTAACTTCCTTATAATTTATACATAATTTAATTGAGTTTCTTGTAAAACCGCAAAATAAAACCGAAAAACTTTACTAAACAAAAAAAAATAAAGCCCCCCTCCCATTATAATTAACTTTAATATTATATTAATTAATTAACCAAAAAAAAATAATAAAATTATTATATTATTTTGTTATATTGTTTTAAATTGTTTTCTTGATTTTATGACAAGATTATACAATCTTTTTGACATGTATAATATATAAAATATACAAATTGTTCACATGCATATATTATATAAAGATATATATGTACAAAAAATAACCAAAGAAGGAATAAGAATAAAGAAACCCAAAATCAATTTTACAAAATGAGAATATTTTTTTTTATAAAGTGTTGGTTGGATATTTTTTTTTGTTGTTAACTTTTTGTTTAATAAATATATTGATTTAAATATATTATATTGCGAATTTTTAACAACAAAAACATAGATTCATATACAAATAAATATTTATACTCTATTGTTTTTTTTCTTTTCTTTTTGTTGTTCTTTTTTAACATTCGCTTTTTGTTTTTTTTTATTCATAACATTTGTTTGTTATTTATAAAAAGTTTACTACAGATTTTAGAATGATCATCCATAGTATTTTTAGTTATTTATTTTAAATATTGCAATAACCAATTTAAAATAACCATTGACTATAATCAATTTAAAATAATATTATTATTATAAATTATTCTTATTAATTGAAATTGCTTGGTTTTCCATTTTGTTGGTTATGAAATTGTGTCTTTGAATTGAGATTATCATAATGCCATTTGGCATTTGTGATAATAATTAAATCACACATATCTTTATATATTTAATTAATTGCCTGATAAGCTATGAGATGTTTAAAAAATTTTTTTTATATATCGATTGAAACATGAAAACCATTTTTCCTTTTTTTAAAGCGTTTATATTGACAAAATAATACATATAATAAAACCTTTTTTTTTTATTAAGATATGTCATAAAAGATATTAAATAATTTTGATCTAATCATTTAAAAATGTTGTCTGTTTAAAACGTTTAATATAATATTAAAATTAGCACATTTTGAAAATTTATTTTTATTTTTATAATAAATAAAAAAAAATTGTTTACCAAATAAAACTTTTGGTACTTATAAATTGTTCTATAAATAAATAAATAAATATAAATTATGAATGCCTTTTGAGTACATTTTCAATATTAACACTATAATCATCGTCAAATTATCAAGTAGGAGATGAATGTTTTTTTTAAAGTAAAATCTAATCAAAAGAAGTAGAAGTCTAAACAATAAATTATCAGATCATCGAATTAGATAATACATTAATTTCTATATTACAAAATTTTTATTAATTTTAATTTGATACTGGCCATTTGATCGGTCCCGGTACGGTCAGATGTTAAAATATCATACTGAATACTGAATAAAATGTTAACAATGAGTTAAAATAAGGAGTACTTTAACAGCAATAGGTTTACTACTAAAAATAATTTGAGGGAATAATAATTTATTAATTTTATTTTACATTTTTACATGTAAAATATTTCCATAAATAAATTATTATTTGATAACGAATTTGTTAAAAAAATGAACAACATTGTGGAAAATTTTCTAATTAACAATGAAAAAAAAAATCAATAAGTGCGATAAATATCACATTCCCTCCATTCATTCATTCATTAATAATAAAATAATCAATCAGCACGAATATTAATATTATTAAAAAAAATAAATAAATGGTATATAATAATCATAGCAATGATAATGACATTATAACAACTAACTATTTTTTTTTACCACATATAATATGGAAAACATTTAAAAAATAGAAATACGATGTTAAAATATAGCAATATAATAAACTTTATAAATTTATAAATATATTTTTAAAAATAAGCATATATTGAAATTTAATTTTATTAGTCAATAAATAAACAAAATTATTATTATGAGAGACGACATCATTATATATTAGTATATATATATAGTATTATGACACTTTGTGTACGTGTTTTTTGTTGAATATTGGCAGATTTTATTTAAATTCATCTTTTTATTTTCGTACTCGAATATAAATAATTTAATTTATTATTATATTGAACTTGTCAAGGTGGTGGTTGGTTGGTTGGTTGGTTAGTTGTTGGTTTCCATATATTATATTTGTAAATGTTATTTTATTAAATATTTTAGTTTTCTGTGTATTTTTTTTCTGTTAGACAAGAAATAAAAATTTAATGACATTTAAATACTAATATCAATGTTATATAAGAGTTTTTTTTTTTAAATAATTAATTTTTCTCATCGACATAATAGATAAAAGAATCGATTAGTTTTTAAAGTGATTTAAAGTCAGACCATAGTTAAAAGAACTATAAAAATGAAATGGGATAAATTTTTATAATGACTATCTATACAGATATAAAAAAATGTCTGTCTTTTGTTTGTAGGTTATTTTTATATGGTGATTTAAATCATTAAACAGATATAGATATTTTTTTTGTAATGTGTTAACATGGGAAGTGTTGGCAAAATTCAAAACACATCCGAATTTCTGTATGATATTAAAGGTCTTTGATCTGTATATAATGTGTATATAGACCGTTAATGGTAAACATAAAAGTTGTATGTAATAATAATAATTTAATAAACAACATTATTTATATATTTATTATAAAAATTACCGTGCGTTTGTTTTTGCGAAATTTTTTACTTTTTTTCTTATTTTTGTTAATTAAAAAATGTTATGCCATCATTAACATTTGAACATATCTCTTTAAATTTATAAAATATAAAATTAGATTTAATCATTTTAATTCATACATGACATACATGAAATGAAATGTTAAATTATTTATTTATATATACTAAATACTTTTAATTTCTCAACATCAATTGTCTGTGTTATTTACAACATAACATAAACTCTTTCTTTTGGTAAACTGTCAGACAAATTAAAAAAGTATTTATGTATAATAAAATTAAAAACAAAATTTGCATATTAAATTTTGACATATGTTATATTATTTATATATACATATAAGTAATTTATTTAAAGAAGATGTATTTCCAGTTAATTCTTGCATAAATGCAATTATTTTTTTTGTTAATTTCCACATGAGTTCCAAATTTTTGATAGTTTTTATTTTAATTGTATATGACAACTAACATTTTTTAGGGCACAAGAAAAAAGAATTGAAATTTTATTGTTATCATATCTGATATTATTTGTGGTAATTTTAATCACATTTACTATTGGTTTTTTCATAACAAAAGTAACAAATTTGTAAAAAAAAAACTATCCAATTTTCTTATGCAAATGGGAAAAGTAACAAAGTTTCAATTTATTTGTTTTAAACATCCACGGAATATTTAAACTTTAAATATATGATCAACCGCACCGTGATAATTGTTTAGTGTTAATTCAAAACAATTTTACAAATACAAAAACCACATTTCTCTTTCAATAAAACAATTCATAAAATATTTATTAACATATGAACATATGAACAATATAAAATTAAATTATCATATATATACAAATATATATATAAAAAAAATATATATATGTACCTTATCTAAAACAAATTTAAAATGATACCCTTAATTTATAGTTAATGTATATGTATATATGAAAAAACAAATGATGCTTCTATTATATCTATTTATACATGACAGTTAGCACTTTGACACATTTATATATATTCTTAAAATGAACAAAATATAAAGTGAACAACATCATAAAAAAAAAAAAAAGTTTATATACATATATCATTATTAAATGTATATATATACAAAATGTATGTCATTCATTTTATATATTTAATACAACAGGGGATTTAACAAAATACAAGTAAAAACATTTATTTTCCATATATGTTTTTTATGTATATAAAATTGTATTTTTATTATTTTGGTCTCCTTTATTTATGTATACACAGAATTGTTGTATTCTCAGAAAATGGATCTAAATATGGATCTAACTAAACATATATATTTATAAAACCAAAGAAAAAAAATCATTTTATAAATAGAAATTTCATACACAAAATAACATTCATCCAACATATCCATAAGTCTATTTATAAATTAGAATTAGATCTCTATTTTGTATATATAATGTATGATATCTGTATTTATAGGAGGGTTGAATGTACCAAATTCTTATACTCCCTATATATATATATATAGGTATATATATACAAACCAAATAAATCGTTAGCATATTTATAATTAGATTGTATATACTGCATAATGCATATTTGATATTTAATATAAAAAAAAGTATCTATAAACATTAAATTTATTATTCTATTTATATCTATATTTACATTATGCGGTATCAAATCCTTAATTGAATTGTGTAATGAATATATATAATGTTCAAATATATAACAAAAGCAAAAATAAGATAAGTTATTTTTATATCCTATATCCTATATCAAATATTAAGATTTTTATATCAAAATCAAATTAAAAAAAATATAAATAATCTTGCTATTTTTTGATTCGTGTAAATCAATTCAATTAAATTAGCCAATAAACTCTAAATATAAAGAAATTAATTTGAATATTATAAAATAATTAAAATGTTAACATTCTATTAAATTTATTATATATATAGAAAATTTTTTTTAAATTATTTAAATTAATGTGATAATGATGAATGGAATTTAAAAATAAAAATATTTCACTAAATATATACAAATATAATAATAAATATTTATCTAGGGCAAAAAATTTATTTTACAACATTAATATACGTGCAAAAAAAAAAAAGAAAATTTTATATATATTTATATTCATTTTGCGTATTTTAATATATTTTTGTAAATATATTTGCAAAAATACGTGTGTTTTGTAACAAAACTTTCAACAATATGTATATTATATGTATATATATGATCCTCTATGCTTTGAAGTTTTTTTTTCCTGCGTCCTCCTCATTTTAATATAATAGCAATTTTTGTTTTTTTTATAGATTTTCATTTATTTTTATGATTATCGTATATAATATACAAATAATATAATAAATACGTATGTAGGGATTCACATGTCAGAGACAAATGGTGAAAAAATTTCACTATAGTGTCAAAACGAGGTGATGAATAATTAGCTAGTTTATGGGCAAAAATTAACATATTCAACCTACTAAATTTTCCCAGAAAATATAATTTTTTCTACATTTTGAATTACTTACCTGGGTTTTTCTACATATAAACTAACTAAATAACTTTCGGAATAACACCTCGTTTTGACAATATCATGAACTTTTTTCATCATTCGTCCCTGATTCATATATATGTATATACAATTATGCATGAACAACGTGATACAAATAACAACATACATATAATATTTTAAAATCTATATAGATTTCTCTCTATATATAAATTTACATTTTTAATATATTTAATTTGAAAATAATATGCTTTTATATAATAATAATATGGATGTATGATTGTATGTATAGTCAGTATAGCATATAAATATATAATGTAAAATCTAAAAGTTAACCTTTTTAAATATATTTATTTTATATAATATTTATTATTTTTTTTGAAATATTTTCCCTATATATTCTATGTACTTGTACTTGTAAATGTATAAAGAAAGGAATTTTTCAATTTAATATTTATATAGAAAATGTATACCTTTATATAAATAATATATGACAAAAACAGATATAAGGTATTTCTGATATATGTATATAAAATTTCTTTAATTAATTTCAAATAAATAAAATAAATATAAATTTGTATAATCGGGAGTGCACGTTTTATCCTGTGTGATGATTCCCGTGCAAAATGTTATATTCCGTATATAGTGTGAAGATAATTAAAGTTAAACTCAATTATTCTGCTGTTGGTTTCATAACTTTTTGCATTTTACTGTGTCGGTAATTAGCCGTACGACTAATCACATGGGAAAATATTAAACGATGTGTGAAAATCTAGATTCGAAAATGACCCAAAAACGCAAAACATTAAATGATATGTCTTTAAGAGGATTTGTCGACCACAACCACCCCACGACAAATTTTATAAGAGTTTTAAGTGAATGTTTGTATCAACTCAACCACAAAGGCACACGATTATATTAGATATAACAATTTTATGAATTTTTTAAAATCCTGCCATCCATCCTGTATTTGGGATACAAAAAAAAATATCAAAAACAATTTTAGTATTTTACTTTTTTATTATGTATTTAATTTGCGTAAATACCAAAAGAATTCTACTGGAATTTATCAACAATATATGCTAAAATATTTGCTGTACAAATATATAAATGAAAGAAAAAAATGTTTTTGAATTTCAGTAAAATAAACAAAAATCTCCATGTACATATATAAAAAGATAATTAAAAGGGAAATTTTATGTTTGTCAATTTGTCCAATAAAAAATAAAAGTATAATCATTAAAATGATTTGATTATATTGCTTTTTTTCTTTTCAATAATGATATTATACATATTACAAATGTATATGACTTTTTTTTTTTAAATATTCTTTAACAATAATTGGATATTCAAATTTAAAAAAAAAATCTTACAATTCACTAAATATCATTAGTTGACATCTAAAATTTTACGTTTTATATGAATGCACAGGAAAAGTGAATATAGAAGGTGAATGTGTAAATGAAAAGTGAATTTAATTTTAATGCTTCGTTAAACGTGAAACAAAATAGAGTTTGTTCAATTTCCATTCACCTTTTTCGTTAATCTTTTTTGAAAATATATTAATAATATAGAGATTTGAATGAATGTAAAATTTGAATGAAAAATATTTAAAGCATGAAATATGAATGTAAAGTGAAATAAATATTACATTTCGAAGCAATAATTTTTAAATTCAAATTAAATTTAGTTAAATGATAGGTTTTTTCTTTGTATATATTTGTAATTTATTATTGAATTTTTGTGAAGATATAAACTTGATGATCATTTAAACAAAATAAACCAATTTATTTGCTAAATCAATAAAAAAAATCAATGTTTCAAAAATTGAAAATTAAATAATATATTTTTTGTGTTATAGTTAATAATAAAAAAAATATATTTGTGAGAAAAAGAATATCTATAAAACTTTTTTTTTAGTGTTTCTTGAAAAGTATATGTATTTATTTACTTTTTAAAAAAAAAGTGTTCTCTTTAAACTCTATAGAAGAAAATATAAAAATTAAGACACAAATGTTGTTAAATAAACACAGACATAATTCGCATATACACTAGCATACTAAAATATATTAATTAAACACAAATTTTATATATATATACATATATATATTTATATTATTTGTTTAGTCTGAAAATAATGAAAATTTTCTTATTCAATTTGTTTTGTTACTATAATTAATTATTATATATATACTAAATAAATATCTTTGTATAGACATAATATATATATTTGATTATTTTTACATGATGCACACAAGTTTGATTATATAAAATATATTATTGGGTTTAACTTTAAAGAATTATATTAAATTAACTATATATATCTATTGATTATTACAGATGTGTGTGTTTGTGTTTTACTTATATAAAATTTATGATTATTTTGCTTTTTATATAAATATTTCACGAAATGATGTAAGATATATATAGATGTTTTGTATGCCTCTAGAGATTTCAGTCAAAATGACTAATAAATTAAAGTTATTTTTTTCAAATATACACAATTCGATTCAATAATCTTTCAATTTTATATTCATTTATACAAAATAATCATATATAAAAAAATTAATTATATTAGAATATTATCTGTTTGTTATTTTATATGTTTGTTTTTTTTTGTGTTTTCTGACAGAGAGGTCAAAATTAATACTTATTATTATTTCATTATTTTTATACGGTATAAATGGTATATTCAAGTCATTTACAAAAATTCTATATTTTGATAAGTTTGAACATATTGTATATGTTATTTATAAATGTAAAAAAAACCACTAATATGTGTTTATGTATATTCATTCATTCATTCATTGACCGATATATAGGATTATATAAAAGCAAATAAATAATACGTATGATATAAATTATTACAATAATATTACATATATCAAACGCGATATTCATTTAAATAAATAAATAAATAAATGTGTATTCAAAACAAAAGATGTGTACATTTTCAGTATAATAAATAATATTAAATGTAATTAAGTGTCATTTAAATAACAACAAATAATAAATAAAAATAGAAATAATATAATAATAATAATTTATTATATATTAGTTGAAATTATTATTTTAACTTATATATATAATAAATAATATCATATTATAATATTTTCTATTATTAGTTATTAGTATAACTAATTAAATAGTTCATATATCATTCTGTGAATTATCAAATGTATCTCATCATTCAGAAATGACAAAAACAACATCACTTATTATTTGAGACTATATATATGAAAATTATTGTTTATTTGACAAATTTATGAATTTGTTTGGTCGCTTTGTTCATAATTTTCCATTAATTTCAATTTAATCAGTACAAGTCCTACAGTCAATTTTTGCATCCCTATATCACATTTTTTCTTTATTATTCTATACAAATATTCTCTATATATGTATGAAATCTATGTTTTGTATAACAATATTTGTATAGCCCATATCGAATACAATATAACTAACTATATATTTCTATATTTAAACAGATTATTAACACTAACCATACTTTACCATCATACTAACAAAACATACATTTTTTTCAAAACAAAAGACATAAGAGTTAATATCGACAAATCAATTTAGATAATCAATTAAGATAATACACAAATTATATACATAAAGTTACGATGTACAAATAAAATTTAAATCTTTCCACACAAAATTCTTTCTAAATTTAAACAAATCTTGTTGATTTTTAAATATGTTTTTTATTAAATTTGAAAATTAAGTTTGAAAAAATCGTCATCAAATTTGATTAAATAACTTAAGTGCGAGTTAAGTTATATATATATATATAATAATTGCATTTAAGTTGATATTATAATCATTTAAAACGTATATATGTAAATAAAAATATAGGAAAAAATGATCTAATATATTTACTAAATCAAC
This sequence comes from Dilophus febrilis, assembly GCA_958336335.1. Classification (NCBI taxonomy): domain Eukaryota; kingdom Metazoa; phylum Arthropoda; class Insecta; order Diptera; family Bibionidae; genus Dilophus; species Dilophus febrilis. Next base: position 30,448,203 of record OY284469.1, on the reverse strand, counting down.
TCTATAACAGATATTTTCATTTAAAGGTCAATATATATTAAAACATTGTATATACCATATATTTATATGGTACAATACTATTTATTATATACGAATTTAAATTATAAGATTTATTTATATACATATACAATGGAGTATTTAATTGTATTCATCGATGAAATATGCATATTACTAACTCTATAATACCTATTACAATGTATGTTCACTTATATATAAATATATGATATATATTTATTTGCAAAATAAATGCAATTTATATGTAAATTTTCATTGCATTTAAAATTTTGTTTGCCATTATATGTGAATGTGCACATATCAGACACGAAACGAGAAAAAAATTCACGATATTGTTGAAACGAGATGATTTTGTGAACGGCTGCAAATGTATAATTAGCTAATTTATGGAGAAAAAAAATGTACAGAAACACCAGACTAAATTTTCCGGAAAATCGATTTTTGGCAATTATACAGCTAAAGTTTTTCTCTAATTTTCATTTTATTTGCATTATTTGAAAACTCAATCAATTTATGATCCCTTTCTAACATAAAAGAACATTTTGAAAGTGTCCTATTTGTTCAAAATATCCAAGAAAGGAGAGGAGATTGCGGTCGATTTTCGCAAAAGTGTATTTAAAATTTTCTTTTATAAAATATTACAAATTTATTGAATTTTCGAATAACATTGGAAATCCCTTCCGTGGATTTCCATAAGTTAGCGTATTAAACAGGGCCTCTACGAATATCACCTCGTTTTGACAAATTTTTTCACAGCTCGTCCCTAATGGGTATCTATCTACATATATATTGTGTTTATGTACGTATTTTGTATTGAATTAATTTTCAATGCACGCAAATACATAAACATATATAAATGAATGCGGACTATAAAATATATAATGTTATATATATTAATAAATTAAATATATAATGGAGGTGAATTATATACTCCTTTTTAAACGTAGATATATAAACATTTAATCATTTAAAGCTCACTTTATAATAACGCTTTAATATAATAAAAGGAAGTATATTTTATTTAAAATATAAAATGGAAATGATTATATATATTTCTGTTTATTTCTTCGAAATAATTTTATATAAAATAAATATTTAAATATGACATCAGTTTCTTAAGTACGTATATTTATATATAAATAAATAAATAGTTATTTAGTTATTTATTCATTACTACAGTGAATATTGTCTTAAGAACTAAATAATTTAAACATCTTCACATGAAATGATTTTGTATAATTTGTGATTGTCAATGATTAGCGAATATGATGCTACATTCAAGACATTTTATACTAATTTTTGTATATATTGTATTCATATTCGATATGCAAAATTTATATATGTATATAGAGATGTCTATTCTATAAAAATATATTTAAATTACTATATTATTGTATAGAAAATTCAAATATGCAAGTGCATAAATTTGTTGTAAACATGATATAATTTTTTTTTTTTATAAATTATTTATACTTGTTTTTTTTCTTTCTTCTTCTATACTTATATTTCAATATAATTTTTCACATAAACAATGTTGTTAAAAAAATCTATATAAAGACAGTATATATATATATAATACGTACTTGTCACTAAATATATTATTCAATGGATTGCATTTTTTCAATCAATTGAATATCACTGCTGTATCATATATATATATATATAGTTAATTTAATAACTAATCAATTGACGAACGTGATTGATGATGATATTATTATACAAAATGTTGTTTTAGATTTTCAATAAATAAAAATATAAATATAATAAATCAAGAATTAAAATTATTCATGTATGTTTTTTTGCGTTTTTTTTATTGAAATTACTTGAAT